>JAJKFL010000011.1:33173511-33773511 GCA_021186555.1 Reticulitermes speratus | reverse complement strand
TTCGATCCCCGGACCGTCCAGCCCGTAGAACGTCGCCATACTGACCCGGCCCACAAATTTTGGCCCGTTCATAATCAAAATTGACATGCAAAGACTTAACAAGTTACGTACAAATACAGCTAAATGTATTGTTTTTTAGGCTGTCCAATCCGTTAATTTTTGGATCAATGTATTCAGTTTTATTATGCCAAGTAAATGTTCAATTATTAGTTACATATGAGTGTTAAACACGTAGCTGCGACACGTTTCGGTACAAACGTATCATCTTCAGGATTTAAAACCTGGCCTATTGCGCTTCTTGAAGATGGTAGGCTTGTACCGAAACATGTCGCAGCTACGTGTTTAACAATCATATGTAACTAATTAAGTGCATTTAGTTGGTATAATAAAACTGAATACATTAATATAATGTATTGGTTTGTGTATGACTACAGGGCGTTGTTTCTTAATAGTCCTGCAAGGGATATATTGCCATTTCTTACGATCTCTCTCAGAATTTTGAGAGTTTAGTAAAAATTATTTCAATTCTACCCATCCCTTGTACAGCAAGGAACTGAGAAGCTTTGTGCACTTAGCGGAACATTACAAGAACAGATACAAACACGCAACAAGCATCGTTTCCTCGAGGGAAGTCGAGCGTAAGACGTCGGAAGTCGCTACCAGACAACATTAGAGCCAAATTGGAGCTCTCAGAGCCAGCTGACTGCTTACGGAGGACATTCAAAATAAGATGCCTGGCGTTCCATGAGATTACAAGAAAAACAGCAGTCGGTTCCAGAGGCAGTGCCAGAGTTCAGGCTGTTAGTTAACAGCGAATATCAGATAAGTCTATGTGGGATACGTGGTGGAAAAAGCGGCACTGGGACAGGATTTCCTCCGCGCCCTTCCGTGTCCTCCAGTCAATCAATGATTCCATCAATGCTCCATATTCATACGCCTACAGTTCCTCGTATCACCCGGGCGGAAGAGCAATGGGTGCATTAGACCGCGCTTACATACGCACATAGTTTCACCACATCGTACTAGAATAAAAGAGCATATCTCAAGCAAGCCATGATAAGTGGGTCCCTGTCGCCATGATAAGTGGGTCCCTGTCACCATGATAAGTGGGTCCCTGTCACCATGATAATTGGGTCCCTTTCACCATGATAATTGGGTCCCTGTCACCATGATAAGTGGGTCCCTGTCACCATGATAATTGGGTCCCTTTCACCATGATAAGTGGGTCCCTGTCACCATGATAATTGGGTCCCTTTCACCATGATAAGTGGGTACCTGTCACCATGATAAGTGGGTCCCTGTCACCACGATAAGTCGGTCTCCGTCACCATGATAATTGGGTCCCTGTCACCATGATAAATGGGTCCCTGTCACCACGATAAGTCGGTCCCTGTCACCATGATAAGTCGGTCCCTGTCACCATGATAAGTCGGTCCCTGTCACCATGATAAGCCGGTCCCTGTCACCATGATAAGTGGGTCCCTGTCACCACGATAAGTCGGTCTCCGTCACCATGATAATTGGGTCCCTGTCACCATGATAAATGGGTCCCTGTCACCACGATAAGTCGGTCCCTGTCACCATGATAAGTCGGTCCCTGTCACCATGATAAGTAGGTCCCTGTCACCATGATAAGCCGGTCCCTGTCACCATGATAAGTCGGTCCCTGTCACCATGACAAGTCGGTCCCTGTCATCACGATAAGTCGGTCCCTGTCACCACGATAAGTCGGTCCCTGTCACCACGATAAGTCGGTCCCTGTCACCACAGCATGGCGCGTCCTCAGGTTGCGGATGGAGGAACGGCCTGTAGATATGGAGGGTAGCTGCGAATACATTGAATAAGCAACCGCGGACAACCGACAAGGGGTGATCCTCCAGCTTGGGGGTTGGGCGAGGTGCTAACAACTCATCGCCGTAAAAAATTATCACGTTACGAACCACTATACAAACTCCAGACAGGTGGCGGGCTCTTGTGAATGCGGTAATGAACCTCCATAAAACGCGGGGAATTTCTTGACTAGCTGACGACCTGTTAGCTTTTCAAGAAAGACTGTGCTGCATGGAGTTAGTTAGTTAGTTATATATCAAGCAAGGGTCAAACAAATTCCACTGCACATAGTTGTCAGGTGTACAAGCAATCTCATCAGTTTACATGTTGATATTTTGTGATATTTTCAACATGTAAATGGATCCAAAGTTCTTGTACATTTGCTACGAATCCCCTGAAGATGACAAAAGGTTTGTCGAAACACAAGTAGGTGTTTTTAATACACGTTGTATATGTAATTACCATGTGAATTTGTTGGTGTTATTAAGTTTATGATATAGATACATGGTCTATATCAGCGGTATTCAACCTTTTTTATTCACGTACCCCCACTTATAATTTCTCTTCAACTTTGGACCCCCAAAGTTGTTGGTGCATAATTCAAGTTATACATAGTCTATAATCTGCATCTAAAATAAATTAATCCAAAATAATGTATTAAATAACAAGTTTTAAATGAGAAAAAGGAGAATCAAGCTATTAAATGACGGCAGCGGCAAATGAAGAAGTATTACACAGAGTCAAGGAGGAGAGGAATATCGTACATACAATAAAAAGAAGAAAGGCTAACTGGATTGGTCAGATCTTGCGTAGGAACTGCCTTCTGAAACATGTGATTGAAGGAAAGTTAGAAGGAAGGATAGAAATGACGGGACGACGAGGGAGAAGACGTAAGCAGCTACTGGATGACCTTAAGGAAGAGAAAAGATACTGGAAATTGAAAGAGGAAGCACTAGATCGCACTGTGTGGAGAACTCGCTTTGGAAGAGGCTACGGACCTGTCGTAAGACAGACTACAGAATGAATGAAATGAGCGGCAATTGTCAAAGAACAAAGTAATATGAAGCAGTGCGTCTGTCTGTTTATTGCCACAACAGTATTTTGAAGTAGGTTTATTGCGTGGTTAAAATAAGTGAAAAACAGTATTAGGGAAAACGTTAATCCCGCCCATTAGTGTTCAGTCACGTTCCAACGCACTATGTGGAATAAAATGAAACTAGCCGCCCAGATAAGAATCACACAAAGGAGAGAGAGAGAAATGGCGCTCCCAAATCGCATGTCCTTACGTCCGGGTCTCTTGTGGCTAACCGTAAATCTCGCCCTGATTATTCAGTGTTTATCATGAAATAATATTTGTTTTTAATTTCACGTACCCCCTAAGATGTCTTCGCGTACCCCCAGGGGTACGCGTACCCCAGGTTGAATACCACAGGTCTATATAATATAAAAATGGAGAAAATACTATGTGATTATTAAAAAGCCAGTGTCACTCCAAGTGTATTTCTTTGGACTTACATACGTAACTGTGTAAGGCACGGAAAATGGAAAATATTGAGGAAATATTAAATAAATAATGGTAATTTATCGTGTCACACAGAACACAAACACACTGTGTGGTAGAATGCAGAGTTTGTAAAGTAAAAGTTGTACATGTAGACACCGCTGTGTTTTAGGGGGTTAATACGAAGCAGGAATGCTGCGGTTTTTGGCTCAAAGGCGATAATGGTCACAGAAACGTAAGTGGAGACCTCAAACGAGAGAAACACTAATGGAAATCAGTTACACACATGGTGACGAGTCACAATAACAGACCTCTCCATCATGTGTTCAATTTAAAACGATGTCTGCACCGGGAACATAACAATTCAGGTGACACTGGCAAACATAGGCCATCAACACAGGAGTTAACGAAGCTAATTATGTTATGTGACTCACTTATCTTACAATCAATACGCAGCGCAGCTCTAGCTATGACCCAAACACACAACAGCCTCTTCATCATTACTGTACATTGCTTTTATTGTTCTTTGAAAACTGCAGCTACATTTCTGGAACAGTTCCTAACAAGCAGAACTATTTATTTTTTTTTACAAAGGCGCGACAGCCCCTAGTGGGCCAGGGCTTCCTCATTATCGAGGCTTCACGATCACACTCAGACACACCACACTCGGTAGGACTCCTCTGGACGTGTGATCAGCCCGACGCAGAGACCTCTACCTGACAACAATCACAACAGACAGACATCCACACCCATAGCGGGATTCGAACCCACAATTCCAGCAAAGTTAACGGCCGCAGACCCACGCCTTAGACCGCGCGGCCACTGGGATCGGCCTTGCGTTTTATAAAGAACTTAATAATTAAATATGAAAGGGAAAATTAACCTGGTTTATATTTACAGATCCAGTTCGTACCGCGCAGTAAACACACTCCGTCTCAGTTATACAAACCAGTCAGTTAATGCTGTACAGTGAAATAATCGCTGTTTGTTCTGAGATCCACACAAAACACATAAATACAGTCCGTACCGCGCAGTAAACACACTCCGTCTCAGTTATACAAACCAGTCAGTTAATGTTGTACAATGAAATAATCGCTGTTTGTTCTGAGATCCACACAAAACACATAAATATAGTCCGTACCGCGCAGTAAACACACTCCGTCTCAGTTATACAAACCAGTCAGTTAATGCTGTACAGTGAAATAATCGCTGTTTGTTCTGAGATCCACACCAATCAGGGCCAGATTTAGGGTTAGCCACAAGAGACCCGGATATAAGGACATGCGATTTGGGAGCGCCATTTTTTTCTCTCTCTGTCCTTTATGCGATTGTTCTCTGGGCGGCTAGTTTCATTTTATTCAACATAGTGCAAAAAATGTATTTGTTATTTCAACGCTTGTCTCTCCTTTTTTCTCATTTAAATCTTATTATTTAATACATTATTTTGGATGTAATTTTTTAAACTTATTTTAAATGTAGATTATAGACTGTGTATAACTTGAATTATGCACCAACAACTTTGGGGGTATAAAGTTGAAGAGAAATTATATCTGGGGGTACGCGAACAAAAAAGGTTGAATACCACTGCTTTAGAGGGTTAAATGCACAGGAACACTGTTGCCATTTTTATAAGCAACATTATACAGTAAATGCTTTTCCAAGCATCTTTACAACCGTCACTCTGCGCTGGTAAGAGTTGTGCCACTTTTGCACTTTGCCCCCTATTGCCAATAGCTAAATGCATTACAGTCTTGCACTCGCTGATAATGCACTCTGCTAGTTGAAATGTAACAGTCACGTTGCCTTTGGCACTCATGACTCAGCTTTGATTGTGCACTGTCCTGCTTTATATCAGCAGATTCAATGATATTTTTTTAAATTCAATAATGATTTGCAATATGGGGCGCGCGAGCACTACACTGCTCGAAATAATTGTTTATCTGAAGCTGCTCGTGGCCTTTTTTCAATCTGTTTCCTTTCTTTTAATTTATTACCACATTTACTTTTCGTTAGCCATTAAACTGCAGTGATAATTATATATACCACCAGGTTTAAAATTCAGAAATTCTGCATTCTGCCCACACAGTGTACTTACGTGTTCCATACGATTCTCGTAGTAAATACAAATGTTTATCCTATATGCTATTAACAGGTTGGTCTTTGTAATTGAAACAGAATGCCTTAGCTGCGAGGTAGTTGAATATTCTTAAACTAATTCCATAACTGGCTTTAACCTGGTTTTCCTCAGTTCAGTACCTCATTTTAGACCGCAACCAATTACGTGCATGTTTGCCAATTCCTGGGCTAGACTATCGTTTGTCTGAGTTGAGGAAGTCATTAAATAAACCACAAATTAATTAATTAATACATCAATTATGCAGCTTTCGCTGCTTCTCAAATTACTCTTTATTCATTCATCATTCATTCCGCAGTCTGTCTTACGACAGGTCCGTAGCCTCTTCCAAAGCGATTTCTCGACACACTGCGATCTAGTGCTTCCTCTTTCAATTTCCTGTATCTTCTCTTTTCCTTAAGGTCATCCAGTAGTTGCTTACGTCTTCTTCGTCCTCCCGTCATTTCTGTCCTTCCTTCTAACTTTCCTTCAATCACGTGTTTCAGAAGGCAGTTTCTACACAATATGTGACCAATCCAGTTAGCCTTTCTTCTTTTTATTGTATGTACGATATTCCTCTCCTCCTTCACTCTGTGTGATACTTCTTCATTTCTCACACGATCGGTCCGACTGATCTTCTCCATTCTTCTCCAGCACCACATTTAAAACTTTCCAGGTATATCTGATCTACTTTCCGAAAAGTCCACGTTCACTGTTTTAAAAATTTCTAAATTCTCTTTGTGAAAATTGAAAGTTCTTCCATTTGTTGGTGATGGGTCGATGCAAATGTATTTGTTACCATCTGGTCAGTGTGTTTTAGGTGGGGAGTATCTGTGACATTTTAAATCTTAAATGACCGAAATTCTTATAACAGGTATTATTTAAAGACTTTTCCTGACCTGCATGGCTCAGGCGGTTAGTCGTCGGCCTCTCACCGCGGAGGCCCGGGTCCGATCCCGGGTCAGTCCATGTGGGATTTGTGGTGGACGAAGTGGCACTGAGACAGGTTTTTCCCCGAGTACTTCGGTTTTCCCCTATCAATTTCATTCCACCGGTGCTCCATGACAAGAAAAACGAAAAAATAATAATATTCATCACAGGGTTGTAGAATAAGCCTCAAGGCTGCGGTGCGTCCGTAGCATCTGCTGCGGGGCCCTTCACGAAAAAATACTGTTCCTACCTCACAGTAAACACACCGCATTTCGATTACAAAGACCAGCCGATTAATGCTGTTTAGGTAAATAATAACTGTTCACCACGAGTTTTAAATGAAGCATAAATAAACTGTGTGCGCAAAATGCTGAGTTCTGTATTTAATTACAAATCCAGTGGCACTTAAGCAACCACCGTGATGTAAGGAAGTAAAGAGTGCCTCGTACAAGTCTTGGTCCGTATCTCTTGTTACCTGCTGGTCTGTAGACTGCGTCATCACCGCTCCTGCTGTGTCGTGGGCCGCAGTATTTATTGCGAATCTGGAGAGACGAACATAAATTGAAGATATTTGAAAGCAAAGCGCTAGGAAAAGTAGCTGGTCCTAAAAAAAAGTGCAGTGCGCGTGGGGTAGTTACATAACAGCGTGGTGTTCGGGTTTGTGACATCGCGAAATTTGGTAAGTGCATATGTTTCGGAGAAAAACACTGTTACTGTGTTCAGAGTGGAAGTGAGACTAGTTGATAAAGTGCGTCTCCGCATGGTTGGCACCTACTGCATGGTATCATAACCCAGAACTTGATGCTATAAGTCCTCGCTGTCGTGAAAACTTCGTATAAAGGGTGCCACAAAAGTAACCACGCAGTTAATTCAAAATTTGAACACACGTTATAAGCTGATATTTTGAAATAAAATATTGTATACACACACTATGTACTTCAAAAGATAATATCTGTGTACACGCCAGAAATGCATATGGGGCAGTGGAGGTACACATCCACTCATTCTTAACCTCGGCAATAGATGGGATGAGTGGTCAACTTCATGCCCAGGCCCCTTTAATCCCGGGGATGGAATAACCGGTGTCCATTTGGTAGGCCCCAGATCCGGTCTAGAAGTTTTGGAGAAGACACTGATCTCTTGCTCTTGCCGGCATTCGAACCACGATCCCTTGGTTGTACAGTCCTTACCCTAGCCAATATACCGACTACACTAATTCGACTCGGATATTAATTGATATTTTGCAGTATTATATAGTACTACGTACGCGAGGAGGCACGCGGTGGCGCAGTTGGTTGAGATACTGCGCTACAAGCCGGAAGGTTGCGGGTTCGATTCCCGATGTTGTCATTATAATTTTTCATTGACATAATCGTTTCGGTCACACTGTGGCCCTGGAGTCGACTCAGCCTCTAACAGAAATAAGTACCAGGAGTATTTCCTGTGGGGGTAAAGGCGGCCGGTGCGTATTGCTGACAACCTTATCACCTTCATGTGCCGATTGTATAGAAATCTGGAAACCTCAACCTCCTGGAACCCTAAGGGCCTGTACAGGCCTGCAATGAGATTGCTTTAGCTTACTACGTACGTGACGTTTACTGATTAGGTACTTCTGGGACACGCGGTATACATTATCTCTTTCTGTATGTGTCTTTCATTTTCCTGCTATTTCTAATCCCAAAGCACAAAGAACAAGCCCTCTCTGCTACATACAAAGAGTAAGCGATCTGTAGCACCACATTAGTTACGGTCCGAGTGAGGACTCTTGATTCCATTTCTGCAGTCCGCTTCAAGTGGCTTCCGTCTGGATCCTTGCTACAAGATTATCTGCTTAACCCAATTCTAAGCGGTCAGCTGGCGTTCGCCTCGCCATGACGCACATTCTGCGACTTCCGACGTTAAACGACGTTACATTCTGTTTATTCTTACGGATGATTAAGAAACGGCATATAGCCAGGCCGGTCCATGTAGGATCTGTGGTGGACAAAGTGTCACTGGGGCAGGGTTTTCTCCTAGTACAGTCGAACCCGGTTATAACGACATCGGTTTATAAGACATCTCGTCTATATCGTCAGATATTCTGTGGTACCAATTAATTCCTCTCTCTTAACCATAACGTTACACTACTCGGTTATAACAACACTCCTTTATAACAACACAAAATATTCAGTCCCTTTCATGACGCTATAACCGAGTTCAACTCTACTTCCGCTTTCCCCTATCTGTATCATTCCACTAATGCTCCATAGTCATTCAGTCATCTATCACCAGCCACTGACAGTGTCGTTAATAAGAAAGCTTAACAAACACACATAGACACACAAATTTAAATCTTACATACAAGCGACACTTGTACTGCAAGAAATGAACACATAATGTGGATGTAAAATCTCTGCGTCTATAAGAACATGAGGTGAACGAATCCCGGGAGCCAGGTCGCCGTGGCGACTACATTTTGTACGGTGGTGCCTAATGTTTGTGGGTTGTCAGTATTTAGCTTGCTTCATGTCACCGTCTGGCGCTTAGAATTCTGAGATGGCTCCTATTTGGAAAATATGTGCACCCCTGATTAGAAGATATAAACAGAAATTGAATCGTAAGTTATAGGTGCAACCTTTCGCGCAATTTTTTCTTTAACCTATTAATGAGGTATAATTTACAGTTTACAGAAACACCTACATATACATGAATTAGAGTTGTAGAAACTCCATGGAGAAGAGTCGTTTACTGGAGAGGTCTTTCTGCTAATCAAAGAATTCCTCCCATTCTTTTGCCCTGATAATCAAGGCAATATATACTTCCGGAATGTCGGTTGCTACGTACCAAACTACACGGGGTCACGTCCCAGAATACAGTAATAACTATGTTTGATACTTTCTATTTTCCTTATTTTATACAAGTTTTTGTATTTTGTGTAGTCTGGTCCGAAACGTCGGTGCATTTCTACCAGATTTCACAAGGTCACATCCCAGAAAACAGTAATATCTATGTCTAATAATTTCTATTTTCCTCATTTTCTACACTTTTTGTTGTATTTTGTGTAGTCTGGTCCGAAACGTCGGTGCGTTTCTACCAGATCTCACGGGGTCACATCCCAGAAGACAGTAATATCTATGTCTAATAATTTCTATTTTCCTCATTTTCTACACTTTTTGTTGTATTTTGTGTAGTCTGGTCCGAAACGTCGGTGCGTTTCTACCAGATCTCACGGGGTCACATCCCAGAAGACAGTAATATCTATGTCTAATACTTTCTATTTTATTTATTTTATACACATTTTTGTATTTTGTGTAGTCTGGTCCGCAACGTCGGTGCATTTCTATCAGATCTCACGGGGTCACCTCCCAGAAGACAGTAATATCTATGTCTAATACTTCCTATTTTATTAATTTTATACGCTTTTTTGTATTTTTTGTAGTCTGGTCCGAAACGTCGGTGCATTTCTACCAGATCTCACGGGGTCACATCCCAGAAGACAGTAATATCTATGTCTAATAATTTCTATTTTCCTCATTTTCTACACTTTTTGTTGTATTTTGTGTAGCCTGGTCCGAAACGTCGGTGCATTCCTACCAAATCTCACGGGATCACTTCCCAGAAGACAGTAATATCTATGTCGAATAATTTCTATTTTCCTCATTTTCTACACTTTTTGTTGTATTTTGTGTAGTCTGGTCCGAAACGTCGGTGCATTTCTACCAGATCTCAGGAGGTCACATCCCAGAAGAAAGCATTATTCGTAGTTAATGCCACGATAACCTTATATATCACTTAGCCACCTACTAATTTTGGACAATTAACAAAACACGCAATTCTTGTTGATTTCAAAACACTTTTAATAATTTCAGTGGTGGATATCAGAAAACACTTCAGGAAGGCCGAAGGCTGAGGAAGTCATGTAGATTCAGCAAAGGCTGTCGATCCATGTGGAAGTAGCCTATAAGTCGGTGTATTGGCCGTAAAGCAGGTATTTGGTTTTATTTTTGGCATCGCTATGGCCAGAAGCAGCTCAGGAACCCGTCTAGGGGATTTCAGGTTTATGAGGCATTGAAATGCTAAGATGTGGCTTTGGGAGAGCAGCACGAGCTGAGTGGAGCGAGCTGCAAACTTTACACACCAACTGCTCTTTGTTGCACAAAATGAGTGGTGCATTTCTACCAGATCTCACGGGGTCACATCCCAGAAGACAGTAATATCTATGTATAATACTTTCTATTTTATTCATTTTATACGTTTTTTTGTAGTCTGGTCCGAAACGTCGGTGCATTTATAACACATCTCACGGGGTCACATCCCAGAAGACAGTAATACCTATGTCTAATACTTTCTATTTTCCTAATTTTATACACTTTTTTGTATTTTGTGTACTCTGGTCCGAAACGTCGGTGCATTTCTACCAGATCTCACGGAGTCACATCCCAGAAGACAGTAATATATATGTCTAATACTGTCTATTTTCCTCATTTTCTACACTTATTGTTGTATTTTATGATATTGTCAGGATCAGAAAAATATACAGAATTATAATTTTGTCTGTTTTCTATGGGTGTGGAACTTGGCCTCCCATGTTAAGGGAAGAACATAGTCTGATGGTATGCGAAAGAAGTTCTGAGGAAGATAACTGATACAAAAAAGAGGAAGTAACGGAAGACTAGAGAAAATTACACAATGAGGGGCTTCATGATTTGTACTCCTCACCAAGAGTCGTTCTGGTGATCAAATCAAGGACAAAGATATGGGCGAGGAATGTAGCATGTATTGGGAGAACAGACCAGTGACGGATGCACTCTGTCACACTTAGTTTGTTCTGAAACTTGCATACAATTTTAAATTAAATATTTTGTAACAAGAAAGACTAACTGCGTTGGTCACAGCTTGCGTAGGAACTGCCTTCTAAAACATGTTATTGAAGGAAAGTTAGAAGAAAGGATAGAAATGAAGGAAAGACTGGGAGGAAGACGTAAGCAGCTACTGGATGACCTTAAGGAAAATAGAAGATACTGAAAATTGAAAGAGGAAGCACTAGATCGCACTCTGTGGAGAACTCACTTTGGAAAAGACCCTGGACCTGTCGTAAGAGAGACTAGGAAATGAATGGATGAATTTCTAACATTTAAACTCCGTTATTTGTCATAGGATATTACTTATCTTCGTATTTTCATCTATGCTAAATCATACTCAGCAATTTATTATAAATTATTATTCACAACTTTATCCTTTATTAACTTACAATGTCCGCTAGCATCATTGCCCCATCTTCAAGTAATTAACAGTAAATTACCACCACAATTTCTTCCCAGGACTTATATTTATTCAGATATTTTTAGAACAAAATCCTTCCACATTAAAACATAGCTGTGTTCAGCATGTCTCAAGACCGAACAACATTATTAAGTGGTTACCACTCATGATTAGTACTTAGAAAATCCAAGGTTCAAACCCGAGAACTGGCACTCCTGAACAAGGATTTTCGCTGTTTCCTCAGTATCCGTAAGTAAACTCCGAGACACAATCTTAAAGTAGGCCACGTCATTTCCTTGAACACTGTTTAAAATTAATTATGTACGAATCATCCTGCCATCCGACGGAATAAACTCGGCTATAGCCGGCATCGTTAGCCAGACTCTGAGACGCATGTGACGTCGCTGTCACAATGCGTTCTAATACATGTGCAAACAGTACAATGTTCCGCCCAGTCCTGCAGTTTACAAGCTCTTGCCTTTATTATTCTCGCCCAGTTCTAATGCAACATGTGCAAACAGTAAAATGTTCCGCCCAGTCCTGCAGTTTACAAGTTCTTGCCTTTATTATTCTTGCCCAGTTCTAATACAACATGTGCAAACAGTAAAATGTTCCGCCCAGTCCTGCAGTTTACAAGCTCTTGCCTTTATTATACTCGCCCAGTTCTAATACAACATGTGCAAACAGTACAATGTTCCGCCCAGTCCTGCAGTTTACAAACTCTTGCCTTTATTATTGTCGCCCAGTTCTAATACAACATGTGCAAACAGTAAAATGTTCCGCCCAGTCCTGCAGTTTACAAGTTCTTGCCTTTATTATTCTTGCCCAGTTCTAATACAACATGTGCAAACAGTAAAATGTTCCGCCCAGTCCTGCAGTTTACAAGCTCTTGCCTTTATTATACTCGCCCAGTTCTAATACAACATGTGCAAACAGTACAATGTTCCGCCCAGTCCTGCAGTTTACAAACTCTTGCCTTTATTATTGTCGCCCAGTTCTAATACAACATGTGCAAACAGTAAAATGTTCCGCCCAGTCCTGCAGTTTACAAGTTCTTGCCTTTATTATTCTTGCCCAGTTCTAATACAACATGTGCAAACAGTAAAATGTTCCGCCCAGTCCTGCAGTTTACAAGCTCTTAACTTTATTATTGTCGCCCAGTTCCTTATTTTTATCACTTCTCAGCTAGTCTCTGTCTTGACTGCGCCTCTCTCTCTCACACATACATAAACACAACTCTAATCGTCTCACACTGTGCGGAAATTACGAACGTCCTACAGCATTTACGATCACTTTCAGTGCTGTTTATAGATTTAGTCCCAACTGTTGCGGTGAGCCATTGTGTTCGTGTTTTGTTTGTTTGTTCTGTTGCTGCAGTCGCAGTATGTCAGTGGAACTGAGGGGCCTGACAGACTGTGGATGAATATTGAGCATTAGTGGAATGGTAACTGACAGGAAAAAAATCAAGTACCACATTGTGAACCACCAACAGGTGCGCACCCAGAATTTTTCTTTGGTGGGGGGGGGGGGGGGCTGACCCTGAAGCTATATATAACTTATGTTTGATTTGAAAACCATGTTACAAAATCATGTCGTAAGCACAACATAACACTGATTGCAACTGTATTTATATACATACAAATATAACTACATGTTCCATGACTCAATCACAGTGTCCTATCTTCTTTCCTTTTTAAAATTTTATTAATTTATTTTTCAAAATTCTAATGTACTAATCATCAGCCGATTTCAGTGGCTGATTTCTGCTGAAGGAAAAATTACGTAACACGTTTGATATCATATATACAAAATCTGTGTTCTTTAAATTTCAGTTTTGGGCGGTTTATGGGGGGGGGGGCTGCAACCCGGCAGCCCCCCCTTGGGTGCGCCCCTGACCACAAATCCCACATTGAATGAAGATAAACGCACTAAGTTCCTTCGAAAACTTCGGCTACAGATTAACCAGTAACTCAGCGACAGATTCTTCAATCGCACCGCCTTCAAAACCTCCAAGACTCGTAGCGTGTTACGAGGTATTTAACGACACTGTCAGTTGCTGGGATTATATAGCGTCCGTGATAGATGTATGGATGAGTATGGACTATTGGTAGAATGATTCTGACTTGGGAAAAACAACTTACTCGAAGGAAAACCTGTGAAAGTGTCAAGTTTTCCACAAAAAATCCCATACGTACTGACCTGGTATCGAACCCGGGTCTCCGCAGTGACAGATCAACCACTAACCGCATGTGCCATGACACAACCCTAAATGAAAACAATTTGTGATTAAAAATGATTGTTGATTTTTCTGATGGGTGGTCAGTATAATCACCACCTCACTGTTAAGTATTAAAACGTAGGTAAATCAAGCATGTCATTAATGCTGTCAGCTTTAACAGCACGTCTCACATTCATATACAGGGAATACACATAAGAATGGTGCGGTTTCAAAAGTGAATAAAAAATTTATGTCTCACATTACACGGGCACAACATACACCGTCAGCGGCGGCAACTGTCCAAGTTTCTCATGCGCTACCAGCAGTTCGCTTCTCATGCTTACTACGTGGCCGCGGGGCCAGTTTCAAAGATGGCGTTGCAGCAGGAGAAGGCTTTCTGTGTGCTGTTGCAAATGGAGACAAGAACCTTCTCCCTTGGCCACCCCGTTCGCCAGATCTTTCGGTTCGTTAAAGACAGCGTTTATGTACCATCATTGCCCACGTCCATCCATGAAATTGGTGATCGGATAACGCATGCACTGCAGGCCATTACAGCGGACATGCTACACCGGGTCTGGGATGAGTTTGATTACCGTGTGGATGTGTGTCGTGTGACCCAGGGTGCACACATTGAAGGATTGTAATTACCAAATGAGAAACTTGGACAGTTGCCGCCGCTGACGGTGTATGTTGTGCCTGTGTAAGTTGAGAAATACATTTTTTATTCACTTTTGATACGGCACCATTCTTTTGTGTATGCCCGGTATATCTGTAACCAAAACACATGGCTACGCCTGACAACTGCCTTTAGATTACAAGCAACACGCAGCTGCAATAAGTGTGGCGGACTTCTCTGGCGCTAATAATCGCACTGGCTCCTAGTAGGTCCGATACAATGCTTCAGGATTGACTGTATCTTGACAGTTGTGTAAGACGTGACGGGCCAATATGTCTTGTAGCTTCGTACTTTCTGTAGCACTGTTCGTCCTCATTATATCGACGCACATACCGGGATAGTATCGTTAAATAGGCCACTACAGTTTTTTTTAGCAAATACACTGGCTTGTACTCGGGAAGCATTTTGTTCCAATGTCGGTCAGAACAGAACATGTTGAGAGCTCTGTCGTGGTTTTACTCATTTATTCGAAGCAAATTCCGGGATCATAACCCAGATTGTTCTACAGCCACGTCCTTCTACAAATTTTCAATTCATAATTCAGTTATTCGATGCTACATAGTCAGACTAGTGACAGAGTATTCAAACCTGTAAAGAAGGAAATTAACCTGAATTATATATAAAGACTCAGCTCATACCGCGCAGTAAACACACTCCGTCTCAGTTATACAAACCAGTCAGTTAATGTTGTACAGTGAAATAATCGCTGTTTGTTCTGAGATCCACACAAAACACATAAATACAGTCCGTACCGCGCAGTAAACACACTCCGTCTCAGTTATACAAACCAGTCAGTTAATGTTGTACAGTGAAATAATCGCTGTTTGTTCTGAGATCCACATAAAACACATAAATACAGTCCGTACCGCGCAGTAAACACACTCCGTCTCAGTTACACAAACCAGTCAGTTAATGCTGTACAGTGAAATAATCGCTGTTTGTTCTGAGATCCACACAAAACACATAAATACAGTCCGTACCGCGCAGTAAACACACTCCGTCTCAGTTATACAAACCAGTCAGTTAATGTTGTACAGTGAAATAATCGCTGTTTGTTCTGAGATCCACACAAAACACATAAATACAGTCCGTACCGCGCAGTAAACACACTCCGTCTCAGTTATACAAACCAGTCAGTTAATGCTGTACAGTGAAATAATCGCTGTTTGTTCTGAGATCCACACAAAACACATAAATACAGTCCGTACCGCGCAGTAAACACACTCCGTCTCAGTTATACAAACCAGTCAGTTAATGCTGTACAGTGAAATAATCGCTGTTTGTTCTGAGATCCACACAAAACACATAAACACACTGTGTGGGCAGAACGTAGAATTGTTGAATGTTAAACGTTGTGGTACATATAGTAACCACTGGGCTTTAAAGGGTTAAATACAGTAAAAATAAGTAAATACACGTACGGGTCGTGCCATGGCTCAGGCGGTCAGTCGCCAGCCTCTCACCGCGGAGGCCCGGGTTCGATCCCGGGTCAGGTCATGTGGGATTTGTGATGGACAAAGTGGCACTGGAACAGGTTTTTTCTCCGAGTACTTCGGTTTTCCCCTGTCAGTTTCATTCCACCGGTGCTGCATTACGAGGAAAAAAGAAGAAAACTAATCATCTTCATCATATGGTTGCACAATAAGTCTCAAGGCTGCGGTGTGTCCGTAGCATCTGCTGCGGGGCCCTTTACACTCCCAAAAAATACACGAATAATATCCTTATGATTGAATGAATGAGTGAGTCGCATTTCGTTCCCGTTGTTACTGGGCTACCGTGTTTATGACAGAACTCAGTTTGTGAACGCTACCGCACCTCGCCATACACCGATAAATATTCCAATCAGAAATTTCCCTTTAAACTGTCCGACTAAAATTTTAGGTGCATTTTCTACTTTTATCCAAATGTACTATTTTCATATTTGTTGTCCGTAAAGATTACCAAAAGACGGTGCCAGTTAAGAAGTTACTAACAATCTGCCTCAAGAATAAGAATGGGCAGGTACAGGGTGTCCTTATACAGCAACTAAACATTCAGCTTAGCCCTGATCTATAAACCGGATGCAAAGCACATGGCTCAGTCGATAACTACTGGAGTTGCAACACACATCACACCACACAGCGTGCCTGTGGCTTGATTCACATTTCTGGGAATCCAGTTTGCTCCCCGGCTATGTGAATTTGTGGTTTACGAAGGAATGTTCACACCTGTCTGCTCACATATATGTATTTGCACCAGTCTATGTTCTACCGCTAACTCTTAGGTGAAAGTAACATTTTATCACTTTATTTAGCCAAAATGGGGGGGGGGGGGCGAAGAAAATGTATTGGTAAGTGGGTGTATAGCTCCATGCATTCTTAATATTGTGTACTAGATAAAGGTAGACAGATTTACATAAATTACTTTGTGACTTTTCATTTAACGTAAAAGTAAATAAATAAACTCCTGCTTCTTTTTTTAAATGTTCTGGGTTCGAATCTCGGCCAATTACCTCCTATCTATACTAAAAGTTTCGTGGTTCAGTTCTCTCCCATCTGGCGGTACAACCTCACGTCAAATCACAACTTCCTTACCCATCCTTTACAGTAAAGGTAAAATTGTGACTGTTCACGCCATGAAAGTATATAGGGACAGCGGAGGTATAGATCCATTCATTCTTAACCTCGGCACTAGATGAAGGTGAGTGACCAGCTTCAAGCGGTGCTGGCCGCTTTACCCTGCCAAAAATCCGTCCCCATACAATAGGAAGCTTGGTTGGGCCCCAGAACGGGTTTGGACTTCTTAGAGAAAAGAAAAACCTCTTGTAACTGACCGGATTCCAACATCGCAACGTCCAGCAGCAGAAGGCTCCACATATTTACATTTCATCTTATATGCACAGAAATGTATCTGATATTTCCTACAGCTAACCTCAGCCTCCTATACAATGGGTACAGGGTCTCTTTCAGGGGGGTAAAGCGGCCGGGGCGTGGAGTTGACCACCCACCCTCATCTAGCGCTGAGGTTAAAGAAAGAGTAGAGCTATACCTCTACTCCCCTTAGGGCCTTCGTGGCCCGTTACAGGGAGAACTTTACCTTTTACAGCTAACCTAACAGAGGAAACACGAAGGTTTTACAATTCTTCAGTAGTCTTACCAATATGTACGGTGGCCAAGACTGTTACAGCGACGTCCAAGTATTGCGGCGCAGTTTTTGGGTGCGATTCGAATCCCTAATCACAAGCTTTTTCTTCAATTAAAGATACGCAAGTATTTTGAGTGTCATTCCTTGCTTAAAGGTTTAGCTACTATATACAGCCGAACTCGGTTATAACGTCATCACAGCGGACTGAATATTTTGTGTCGTTATAAACGAGTGTTGTTATAACCGAGAAGTATAACTTTAGGTTAACATTGAAGAATTATGTATTACATTCGCCGTGAATTTTTATTTCAATATTTGACAACCAACTAAACGCACAGTTCATTTAAAACTATTTTATGGTAAGGAAATTTAGAGAAATTAATAAAACTATAAAATAGTTTTAAACAAAATGTGCATTTAATTGGTTGTTAAATATTTATCGAAGAATTAATTGGTACCACAGAATATCTGACGTTATAGACGAGGTGTCGCTTAAACCGATGTCGTTATAACCGGGTACGACTGTATGTATGTATATAAAGGGCATACACAAAAAATGGTGCGGTTTCAATAGTGATTCCTATTGAAACCGCACCATTCTTTTGTGTATGCCCTGTATATGTGTGTATGATACTGACAAGGAAAGTAACCATATCCTGGTCTCAAACCTGGTATTTCTGGTTGTTATGTCGTCACGCATATGTCATGCAGTGTTCAGCTCCAGATATCTCTACGAACACTAATATTTCATATTTTTATTTTAACGTTTAATATTCGAGGAGGCGCCGTCTTTCATTCCTTCTCGCACATTTGTGACAGCGCCATCTACAAGTTCAGTAATCTTGTTACCAGGTACAAACACTGATGTCTAGTATCGTTACTCAAACACAATGGGCCACTTGCGCTAGGCTGAGCTCCCAACAACACATCGCATTTTAACCGGATTTTACAGCTTTATGGAAAAGATTTACATAAAGTTTACGGAACAAAGTTGATAGGCGGAGGAATATCACTCGATCCAACGTAACTATGCCGCTAGCTTATACGTGTAGATAAGCAACATTCAGAGAACACTTTGAAAAAGGGCGTATTATGTCAGGAAAAGAAAAGTTGACTGTGTGCTTAATTTGGCATTAGGCAAAAAAAAATGAATGTACATAGTGGAGGGATGACTACATCAATAGTTAATCTCCACACCAGATGGAAGTGAATGGCAACTTTTACGCCCCACCTTTTAACCCCTGGGGAAATCATATTGTAATACTTTAGGTAATAAAACCGTGTATTCTTGTAGGAGTGTATTAACAAGCCGGAGAAATATACTGCCTCGATTTGCAAAGCAGAAGTGAAGATAGAGGCAGTAGATTCCTCCGAAACGTCGGTAACCACATACAGCATTTCAGAACATCGCAAGTCCTCGTTAAAATGAAGTTAGTGGTATTGAGTCTTTAAAGACGACAATTAACGTGAACTGTTTTTAAAGATTCAGCTCGTACCGCGCAGTAAACACACTCCGTCTCAGTTATACAAACCAGTCAGTTAATGCTGTACAGTGAAATAATCGCTGTTTGTTCTGAGATCCACACAAAACACATAAATACAGTACGTACTGCGCAGTAAACACACTCCGTCTCAGTTACACAAACCAGTCAGTTAATGCTGTACAGTGAAATAATCGCTGTTTGTTCTGAGATCCACACAAAACACATAAATACAGTCCGTACCGCGCAGTAAACACACTCCGTCTCAGTTATACAAACCAGTCAGTTAATGTTGTACAGTGAAATAATCGCTGTTTGTTCTGAGATCCACACAAAACACATAAATACAGTCCGTACCGCGCAGTAAACACACTCTGTCTCAGTTATACAAACCAGTCAGTTAATGTTGTACAGTGAAATAATCGCTGTTTTTTCTGAGATCCACACAAAACACATAAATACAGTCCGTACCGCGCAGTAAACATACTTCGTCTATGTTATAAAAACCAGTCAGTTAATGTTGTACAGTGAAATAATCGCTGTTTGTTCTGAGATCCACACAAAACACATAAATACAGTCCGTACCGCGCAGTAAACACACTCCGTCTCAGTTACACAAACCAGTCAGTTAATGCTGTACAGTGAAATAATCGCTGTTTGTTCTGAGATCCACACAAAACACATAAATACACTGTGTGGGCAGAACGTAGAATTTTTAGGCGCGTTCGCAAAATTGCGAAAAGCGACTATTAGCTGTGTCATGTCCGTCTGTCTCACCGTCCGTCCTTTCTTCTGCATAAAAAAACACGGCTCCCACTGGACGGATTTTCATAAAATTTCATATATATTGGTATTTTTTCGAAAATCTGTCGAGAAAGTTCAAGTTTCATTAAAATCTGACAAGAATAACGGGCACTTTACATGAAGACATATGTACATATATAATATATCGCTGAAATCTTCTTAGAATGAGAAATGTTTCACACAGAAGTTTTAGAGAAAATCAAAACACACATTTTATGTCCAATAACTTTTTCTTCCGAAAATCGTGCCGTTTATGAGATAACATGTACGAATACGGTACAGCCACACAGGACAATATAACAATATAATGTGGAGCAGCAGAGGTATAGTTCCACTCATTCTTAACCTCGGCACTAGGCGGAGGTGGATGGTCAACTTCATATCCGACCTCTTTACTTCACGGAAAGAACCCACGTACCCATTGAATAAGACGCTGTATGGGCCCCAGAGCCGATCTGGACTTTTTTTTTTTTTGAGATTGTAAATATCTCTTAACCCTACCGGGATTCGAACCCTCGATCGTCCAGCCCACAGCGTAGTCACTATACCGATTGAGAAGAGACACGTGTCTTGCTCCTGTAGGAAATCTAAGCCTAAACATTCAAACTCGTATCCCTAGTCTAAAATCTATACTCACTGAAGTCCCCCCCCCCCAAATTCTTCTGTTAAGGCCGGAAAGTCCAAAATGTGAGCCGCCAAAAATTTTTAACAAGAATTTACCTAATTAGCAATTATAAATCAATTAGCAGGCCAGTACGGCTTAATTATCTATCACCTGATACTGTTCTTGGGCGCTGTATTACAGCTAAAACACATTACAGAGCGTCTAACAAGCTGCTTACACTTCACCAATGTTATCAGCAAAAAGACTCATACGGCCTAAACACAAATAGATTTATAAAGAAAAGAAACTTGGACGCCCCCGTGTCAGGGTGACAAACGACGTCGATTCTAACGCAACTGAAGAGCAAAGATGAGGACAGACACAGCGAGTGCCTTACGCCTCAGTGGATTCATGAGACAGACGCCTGTACGTGCTTCACGCAAAGTTAGACACTGAATAAACCTCTTTATTTCTTCTCAGACACAGAGAGAGAGAAAGATGGAACCTTAGAAGCAATACACTGCACATCCACAGAATTGCTGAGTTTCACATTTCAGCAGCTGTTGCGTCCAAGGAATTGTCATTCTCTCCATTGAAAAATTGTCAAATTTCGCGATTCGTTGTCAAGTGTTCTCCGAATGTCATTACAGGCTCAGGTGCTGCAAAGGGGTACTAACACACCCTGTATAACATTTACCTAAGTACAATATATATTTTACATTCTAATGGTTCAAAAGATGCGTACTTACGATGCGCAGTATAGCCACGACAGCAGGAGAAAACAGGGCACTCACCTGCAAAAGAAAATAAATATAATTGTTTTGTAACAATTAACAATACAGGCAATGCATGCCTTGAGTAACAATTGTCTAGTTTTTTTTTGTGAAGGGCCCCCGCAGCAGATGATACGGACGCACCGCAGCGTCAAGGCTTATTGTGCAACCCTGTGATGAAGATGATCAGTTTTTCTTTTCATTTTTCCAAGCAATGGAGCACCGGTGTAATGAAACTGACAGGGGAAAACCGAAGTACTCAGGGAAAAACCTGTCCCAGTGCCACTTTGTCCACCACAAATCCCACATGGACTGACCCGGGATTGAATCCGGGCCTCCGCGGTGAGAGGCCGGCGACTAACCGCCATGGCACGGCCATTCTTTAGTCTTACTTCCCATTCGTTTAACACTATGATCAATAAAAGTAATCTACATGGGCTCATGGAAGGCCAAACATGGGGAAAAGGATGTGAGAAGTCCAAAATGGTTTTAACATAAGAATGAATAAAACCACACCAGCAAACACAATAACCTTACGTTGACAGAATACTTTGCAATTGGACCATCAAAACGAGAAGAAACTTGCGCTGATGTGACTGCAGCAGTCGAACGTTCACTGAGGGAATATCTTCGGGAACGATCACAGAAAATGGGAGTTCCTGTTAAAATATTGATAAATAATATAAAAAAAAAAAGGATGTGGGTTTAAGACCATACAGCCCTTCATCTGGTAACAAATTACCTGATATTTCCTTCCAACGAAGATATGAATCCAGTGGACATTTCTCCCGTGTTTTTCAAAATATCCCCGATGTGGTCAAGTGATTTTCTCTGGTCAGTGCACGACTGATCATAGCGCAAAATCAGACATTTTTATTCTGCGAGTAGGGAAAAACGACGATTCTTTGAAGAACTATAAAGTAACCCATCAAAATCTGTTTGGTCCACATTTTTTTAAGGGCCCATAAAAGCAATCCCATTACAGGCCTTGACAGGCCCTTAGGGTCCCAGGAGGTTGAGGCTCCCAGATTTCTAGACAATCGGCACATGAAGGTGGTAAGGTTGTCAGCCCTACTCACCGGCCGCCTTTACCCCCTAGGAAAGATTCCTGGTACTCATTTCAGTTAGAGGCTGAGTCGACCCCAGGGCCATAGTGCGACCGAAAGGATTATGTCAATGAAAAATTCCAGTGACACCATCGGGAATCGAACCCGCGACCTTCCGGTTTGTAGCGCAGTGCCTCAACCAACGGCGCCACCGCGTGTTTAAGGGCCCATAAACCAAGGAAATTACCTCAACATGTTAAGGAATTGGCTAGTGACAAATTTGGAATGTTTAGGATTACTTGGTCAGGCATGGTTCCAAAAAAAGTCGAGGCCTCGGCTCATTATGTCATCGCCGTGACAGAATTCATCAATGAAGAGTTCTGAGACAATTACATTGGCAGTGGATGGCCGGCCTCAAGTCCGGATCTGTCATCCTCTGACGATGCAATGCAGGGTTTAGCCACACTACAGGTCATCCAGATGTGATATAGGTCAAGAGAGGAACTCAAAGAAACCGCAGGAAACGCGTTTGCTTCTGTCAATCCACAAATGCTGTGTTGTTTCTCACACCGCATCTGGTGGTAAATAATTCCTTGTCATAAAAACGGTGGTGCACAAACTGACAGTCTGGAGTAGCTGGGATCCAACAGTGGTCGCCTTTAACGATCTCAGTGCACACATGAACACGAATTAACTAGTAACTGTAATTTCATGACACTGATAAGGTGCCAACGGGACCTTCGAAACACCCTGTAGAACAATTCTGTAACTTTTGGTTTATTTAACATTTTCGTTTATTTACAACAGTGGCATGATTATCCATTTAACGATCTCAGTGCACACATGAACACGAATTAACTAGTAACTGTAATTTCATGACACTGATAAGGTGCCAACGGGACCTTCGAAACACCCTGTAGAACAATTCTGTAATTTTTTTTTTAATTAACATTTTCGTTTATTTACAACAGTGGCATGATTATCCATTTAACGATCTCAGTGCACACATGAACACGAATTAACTAGTAACTGTAATTTCATGACACTGATAAGGTGCCAACGGGACCTTCGAAACACTCTGTAGAACAATTCTGTAATTTTTGGTTTAATTAACATTTTCGTTTATTTACAACAGTGGCATGATTATCCATTTAACGATCTCAGTGCACATATGAACACGAATTAACTAGTAACTGTAATTTCATGACACTGATAAGGTGCCAACGGGACCTTCGAAACACCCTGTAGAACAATTCTGTAATTTTTGGTTTAATTAACATTTTCGTTTATTTACAACAGTGGCATGATTATCCATTTAACGATCTCAGTGCACACATGAACACGAATTAACTAGTAACTGTAATTTCATGACACTGATAAGGTGCCAACGGGACCTTCGAAACACCTGTAGAACAATTCTGTAATTTTTGGTTTAATTAACATTTTCGTTTATTTACAACAGTGGCATGATTATCCATTTAACGATCTCAGTTCACACAAGTACAAGTATTAACGACTAATTGTAATTTCATGACTTTGATAAGAAGCAAACACGACTTTCGGAACACTCTGTAGAGTAATTCAGTAGTTTTCTGTCTAGTTAATATTTTCATTTACTTACAGCAGTTGAATGATTATTCATTTTACGTTTAGTTGTTTACTTAAAGAGACTACCTATAGTTAAAATTACATAGCGTCGAATGACAGCATGATAAGCGAATATTTGATTTGAGAGACTGCGAAAAAGCAAGAAAACCATAGATAAGAGCCGGTTTTTTGGGGCCGAGGTTTGTAACCGATATCTCCCGAACATTAAGTACCAATGCCACACATTAAACGCGACACCCTGTAGCAGCTGAGTAAAGCACACCCTGTAGCATCTACATAAAGAACGCCCTGTAGCAGCTGAATAAAGCACGCCCTGTAGCAGCTACATAAAGCACATCCTGTAGCATCTGAATAAAGCACACTCTGTAGCAGCTGAATAAAGCACGCTCTGTAGCAGCTGAATAAAGCACACCCTGTAGCATCTGAATAAAGCACACCCTGTAGCATCTGAATAAAGCACATCCTGTAGCATCTACATAAAGAACGTCCTGTAGCAGTTGAATAAAGCACACCCTGTAGCATCTGAATAAGGCACACCTGTAGCAGCTACAAAAAGAACGCCCTGTAGCAGCTTAATAAATCAAACATGATCCACAACAGAAACTTGCAGCCAGTCCTCACGCAAGTCGTCAGCAGCAGAGCAGTAAACCGTCAGCACGTGAAATTCTAAAACGAGGAGAGAAACAAATGTTGCAATAGGACGAGAACAGCAATACACAGCGGTATATATAAAGCGAAGAGAAAGGAGGAGCGCGAATAAACAAAATGCTTACAGCCCTCAAACCTTTTAAACAGACAGGTTATCAAGTAGACAGAAGAAGTCGTTAAATTGAAAGAATGGTTTGAGCAAAGACACTCTGTGGATATGCAGTCTCTCATCGGACAAATCTGAAACACGGCGAACAGGTGATGGTACAGTGCAGAGGTACGTCATACCGTACGTTGTACAGCGGAAGGGCGTGCCCCTCATTACGACGGCCAACACATATGTAACTATTTCAACCGCTCCGACTTTTCATCCCTGAAATATAATTTTTAGAAAAATGAGGCTGGAAAACTCCAACCGTATCGGATGATACAAAGCTTTCCATGTGTCTGTTGCATTGTAGAATTCTGGATTCTGGAAAATTTGTTGTTGCAGAGTGTGCTTTATTCAGATGGTACAGAATGTGCTTTATTAATATGCTACAGGGTGTCGCGTTTTAGTGTTTGGCATCGGTAATTCATGTTCCGGAGATCTCGGTTACAAACCTCGGCCCCAAAAACCGGCGTAATTATCAATGGTTTCCTTACTTTTTGTGTGTTTGTTGCATTGTAGAATTCTGAATTCTGGAAAATTTGTTGTTGCAGAGTGTGCTTTATTCAGATGGTACAGGGTGTGCTTTATTGAGATGCTACAGGGTGTCGAGGTTTTGTGTTTGGCATTGGTACTTCATGTTCGGGAGATCTCGGTTACAAACCTCGGCCCCAAAAACCGGCGTAATTATCTATTATTTCCTTGCATTTTCGTGTTTGTTACATTATAGAATTCTGATTGCTGGAAAATTTGTTCGTATGATTACTCCAATTTTTAGAATAATTATTATTACTATGGTTACTGTTACTATCTTTAGGTAGTTTCGTGACGCTCCCTGTACAAAACGTTCGTGCGCCAGCCGTATTTTTTAAAAAATTGAACAAAACTAGAAAATCAAATGCAGGATGGCTGCTAAATGACATAACGTCCACGTCAAATTTAATCTAAATCCTTCCAGTGTTCTTGACCTTGAAATGTCGGTAACTAGCGGACGGGCGGACACACGACCTCCACCCTATGCGTTCCTTTCATGCTCAGTTTGCAAAGATCGCATAAATATGCGTGATTTAAGGCTTCGTACGCGGTGTAAAACATATCTCCGCTCTTGTGGGATGTTACACATCTTAAATTGGTAACTGTCGACGTTTCGGGACAACCTATCGGTCCCATTTTCAAGGGAAATATAGGTTGTCCCGAAACGTCGTTAACTAAAATCTCATCGCGTAAACATGTTTTGCAAGGAGGCTACATTTTACTGCCACAGAGTAATGTTACTAATCGTCTGATGCCTTAAACGAAAATTATTGACATTCTGAGTTTCTATGAGAGGTAATTCACAGCAGTTACTACAAAATCTTCTTCGAAGACATGAGCCCCGCTTGCTACTAAATATTCATATTCATTTAAGTTCCTCTCCTTAATGCTGTCTATAAAGCCTGTGCTGATGGTACGCCCACGGTACGGCCTGTCACTCCCACGTGACCAGTGACAGACTTTTGTATATGGTTAAAGTAGTAAGGCGCTAAGCATTCGCTTTGACAGACGATGCAACGTGCTGCGTTAGCTCACAAAGCAGTAAGTACTTTGTCATGAAATTTAATTAATTTGTAGCACTTACACAGGTTCCAGACCGGAGCGAGGCAGGGGCCAAATAGGTTTCCTCCACCCTATCAAGGTGCAGACATCAAAACGACAATGAATTTCAGTAAGTGAGTGATAAGCAGCTAACAGGACATTTTATAATTTCAATAATCCTTATCGCTGGAAGCGTATTTGAAACGTGCCATTTCAGGACTCATTAAATTTATTTTTTTAATCCTTTTAAAAAAACCAATAACGTACAAAATACTACAGGGTGTCTCTCTTATCCTGTCACTGAGCATGGCAGGTTTATCGGACAGGAAGCTTGCATCAGCCTTCACATGACATCCATCATATTCAGGGACAGAATAAAAGAGACACCGTATAGTACATAACCCATTAGAAAGGTAAAAGGTGACTTGTTCAAAACCAGTTTATCAAAGATTGGTAAACCTAAATAGCCCGAAAATTTCCAGAAAACATCTAAATTTATACTAAGATACTAATTTCATAAAATGTGTTGCTGTGTAGAGGAATTCCTTACGCAAATGTGGTCACTATAATATCAACTTATGCACAAAGTCTGTTAGTCAGAACTTTGGCTCAAGTTCGCAACTACCTGCTAAAATAGTTATGAGATGGTTATAAGATATAAAACTGGGTACCAACGCTTACAAATTGCTCACAATATTCTTCAAAGTTAATGAATGGCTGGTTCGAATCCAGGCGAGTGCAAAAATGTTCCTCTTCGTCGCCTTACCAAGATCTATAAGACTCACACAGACTTGTGCCCAATGTGTATCACGGTTACTTTTATCGGAAATATATGGAGCCATACCTCCAGAAGAAAAAGTAAAGGGCTCGTAGCAAGCTGTATTGCCAATCCTTGTCCATTTACTAAATACGTACTTGAATTACAAAACGTTAAAAAAAAACATAATACAGGGGTATTAATTAAATTGATTTTCATGCAGCTTGTCGAGGCTTTTCATGCAGAACTGGTGGGATTAACACCAGTGGGGACAACATATATAAACAAGGGAGTAGGGGTGCAATGTTGAACACAAATTGAGTATCACATTTCTCTGTGGCTTGCTGATGGCATCATACGCAATCATTAATTGATACACCTCTCCACCTCATTCCGTCTGCCACAAAGCTAATTCAAATCCCAAAGAAGACAAGCCTTGGTTCATGCATCGAAATGACTGTCAGATCAATTCCATGTTTCATAGGCTGCATTACAGCCAAACCTACTATAAACTCAATAAAGAACTATGTGATTAACAAAACTGCCGATGCCGGTTTGCATCCACTCGATTGCTGGGGATCGCGGGTTCGAATCCTGCTGAGGGCATGGATGTTTTTCTCTTGTGTTTGTTGTGTGTTGTGTAGGTAGTGGCCTCTGCGATGAGCTGATCACTCGTTTAGGGGAGTCCTAGCACATGTGTGTGTCTAAATGAGTGTGATATAGAAACTTCAACAATGAGGCGACCTAGGGCCCATTTTTGGGCTGTTGCGACAAAGGGTGGAAAAAAAGGGTAACAAAGTAACCGAATAACAATATAAAGCGACCAGACAGGGAGTGAACTAATTAAATAACAATTAATTGCATGGAGTATAGTCCTTCCTGGGAAGCTAAGAGGTAAGCACTCAATCAATTGAACTTTACGTCACTTGTACCGTACATTTGTAATTATATATATGTTATGCAGACAAATGTACACTGTTTTATGTTATTTAACACAATTTGTATTATTAAATGCTGCCCAACATGTTTCTAGCCTATATAAGGCTCATCTTCAGGGGCTCTTTTGTTGAAATTACAACAGCTATATTATTGGTATATAAAATTCTTAAAATGCCGTTAGATGTGCCTGGTTATTGGTATCTGTAACAGTCATTGTGCTTTCACTATAGGTAGGCCTCCAACAAATCTATAGTGAAAGCACAATGACTGTTACAGATACCAATAACCAGGCACATCTAACGGCATTTTAAGAATTTTATATACCAATAATATAGCTGTTGTAATTTCAACAAAAGAGCCCCTGAAGATGAGCCTTATATAGGCTAGAAACATGTTGGGCAGCATTTAATAATACAAATTATGTTAAATAACATAAAACTGTGTACTGTGTACTGTCTGCATAAGATATTATATAGTCAATCAATTGGTTAAGAGCTTCCATAATAGCCACATGCACAAAAACAATTTATATATATATCTATTTATTTACAGTTTTACAGTTTTTTAGCGCCAATGTTCATAGCTGACAATATGTAGTGTGGAATAGTAAGATTAATACTACATAATGAATTGAAAGGGATGTGAAAGGAAGCGGTTTTGTCATAATTTGAGGTACTATCCGGAAATTTGCTTGAAGGGAGTGATGCCAAACACGACAATCAATCAGGACAGCCCGTTTCCGTGTCTAGATTCAAACACTCGACCTTCCGAATATCAAGCAAAGTGTTGTCTACCTGACACAAATTCGATGCAACAAATAAAGTAAGATAGGGCAACGTGCTGTACCAACGTCTAATAATAGGCGAGGAAGGAGCAATGGTGGAATGGTACCAGGCAGGGTGAAAGAAAGCAAGTGACAAAGCTACAACTGTTGTCGAGCAAGGATCACGACATTAAGACGTATGGAGGAGGGGAGGTGTAGGTCAGGAAGCCTTAACCTCGATACCAGGTACAGGCTTCAGGCCACAACCGCTGTACCTGTTGGATATGAGGCTGATTGGACCGCACAGTCCGTTTGGACGCCGTGACAAAGGGGAAAATATCTGCCTCTACTGGCAATCAAACTCCGATTCTATGGTCGGCAAGCATGTATATTAGTACACTGCAAGGCATCCCGTTGCTACTTTGTCCATCATGACTAATACATGTACAAAGGGTCGTGCCTTGGCTCAGGCGGTTAGTCGTCGGCCTCTCACCGTGGAGGCTCGGGTTCGATCCCGGGTCAGTCCTTGTGGGATTTGTGGTGGACAAAGTGGCACCGGGACAGGTTTTTCACCGAGTACTTCGGTTTTCACCTGTCATTTTCAAAACCGTTGCTCCATTACTTGGAAAAAAAAAAGGAAAAAAAAAAACTCAAGCACAAGATTTAGCCCGGTCCTGCGCAGTAAGAGGACGGTAAAACATTTCGGTTAACTAGTGGCTGATTTTAAGCACAAAAATCGAAAACTGTATTGGTCACGAAGTGATCGTGTATGAGCTTTAAAATTGCGAAAGAATTTTCGCAATACGACGTCCCTTTTACGAGATAGATACACTTAATAACTGGTATGTACTTTTAAATCACCCTGTGTATTACCATCCACGCAAGTATGTTTGTAATTATAATAAGCGAGCGTTAAGGTCAGTGAATGGTGTGAAATAGCAAGGAGAGCAAACTGAATATACAGTAGAACCTCGCTTATCCAAACTCCGCTTAACCGAAACGCCTTCCTTTTACTCGATTCCCAGAACTGCCTGCCGCGAGACACCTCTGAGCCTCTCCCCGTCAGTTTGCTGTCAAAAGTTGACGTGTGTGGACTGTATCTGTAAATATCGTACAGTTTGTAGTGCTGTATTGTATCTGTAAATATCGTACAGTTTGTAGTGCTGTATTGTATCTGTAAATATCGTACAGTTTGCAGTGCTGTATTGTATCTGTAAATATCGTACACTTTGTAGTGCTGTATTGTATCTGTAAATATCGTACACTTTGTAGTGTTGTATTGTATCTGTAAATATCGTACAGTATGTAGTGCTGTATTGTATCTGTAAATATCGTACACTTTGTAGTGCTGTATTGTATCTGTAAATATCGTACACTTTGTAGTGCTGTATTGTATCTGTAAATATCGTACACTTTGTAGTGTTGTATTGTATCTGTAAATATCGTACACTTTGTAGTGCTGTATTGTATCTGTAAATATCGTACACTTTGTAGTGTTGTATTGTATCTGTAAATATCGTACACTTTGTAGTGTTGTATTGTATCTGTAAATATCGTACACTTTGTAGTGCTGTATTGTATCTGTAAATATCGTACACTTTGTAGTGCTGTATTGTATCTGTAAATATCGTACACTTTGTAGTGCTGTATTGTATCTGTAAATATCGTACAGTTTGTAGTGCTGTATTGTATCTGTAAATATCGTACACTTTGTAGTGTTGTATTGTATCTGTAAATATCGTACACTTTGTAGTGTTGTATTGTATCTGTAAATATCGTACACTTTGTAGTGCTGTATTGTATCTGTAAATATCGTACACTTTGTAGTGTTGTATTGTATCTGTAAATATCGTACACTTTGTAGTGTTGTATTGTATCTGTAAATATCGTACACTTTGTAGTGCTGTATTGTATCTGTAAATATCGTACACTTTGTTGTGCCATAAATTTTATTAACATAAGACGTGTTTCTGAATATATGTTATTTTTATTGCACCTTATCACGTCAAGCCGAATTTCCGAATTATCCGAAATTTTGTGTATCCGAAATAGGGTCCGCCCCTTTCATTTCGGATAAACGAGATTCTACTTATATCGATATGAAGCACACATTTTCTCAGCTTTGTAAAACCGGTGCCATCTAGACGTAACGAAAAGACAGGCTACGCATAGCCGGTATGACTTACATTGAATAGCTGTGTCTATTTAAGGCCTGCATTCTGATGGAGCAGAAGCAGGTGTTCCGATCAACGAAGACAAAGTAAGCAAAGTTCAGTAAATGCATATGGCAGCACGTAGACAGTGCTGTTCGCCGTATTGGACGTGGACCAATAATAACACAGGGCCCATTGTATTGTGAAGCGGCTCTTTTAGATAAACTTAATTCCCCCGCCCCCCAGCGCATTCACCGACCACTTAATACAAATCGTAAGTTTAAGGCCAATGTTACATGTTACACTTTATGTAACGTAAAAAAAAAGAAGCGACTGAGGATAGCCGCAATCGCAACAAAAAAAAAATTGCAGAAACTCACCTATTAGTTTCGTCATGTCTGTCTGTCCGTCAGAATATAACTCAGTAATTTTTTGATTGAATTTTCATGAATTCCGATAAGGAGGTTTCGTTGCAATTTGTCATTTAAGGTCAAGCGGGAGAGAAATAACGGATAATTTACATGAAAACCTTGCGTGCATTTCCACGTAGTTAAATATCCAAAAGAAAAATGTTCCCTCCAAAAGTTCTGCAGAAAAGTAACCGATCCACTACATATTTTATGAAAAATAGAGACCTCGGCCATGCCAGTGGTTTCATAATTACACTCAGATAATTTTGACTATTAATGTGTACGCAAATACATATTGATCCTTATAGGGAATAATAGGTAATTCTATGGTTTTATATATTTTAATTGTAAAGAGAAGGCCTTCACCTCAAAACATGTTTTTCATTTTATGATCTTGTAAATTCTGCCTGATGATGGCCGGCGTTCGTGGCCGAAACGTGTTGCACAGAAAATAAACAGTGGATGTGGAAAGTGTTGTGTTTACTCTGACAAAGATTGAACTAGTCAAAATAAAACAAATTTTCTATGACCCAAAAGTCTTCCGTAAGTCTTAAATTTTTCGAGAACTAGTCAAAATAAAACAACCTTTCTATGTCCTAAAACTTCTTCCGTAAGTCTTAAATTTTTCGAGAACTAGTCAAAATAAAACAACCTTTCTATATCCCAAAACTTCCTCCGTAATTCTTAAATTTTTCGAGAACTAGTAAAAATAAAACACCCTTTCTATGTCCCAAAACTTCTTCCGTAAGTTTTAAATTTTTCGAGAACTAGTCAAAATAAAACATCCTTTCTATATCCTAAAACTTCTTCCGTAAGTCTTAAATTTTTCGAGAACTAGTCAAAATAAAACAACCTTTCTATATCCCAAAACGTCCTCCGTAATTCTTAAATTTTTCGAGAACTAGTCAAAATAAAACACCCTTTCTATGTCCCAAAACTTCTTCCGTAAGTTTTAAATTTTTCGAGAACTAGTCAAAATAAAACATCCTTTCTATGTCCTAAAACTTCTTCCGTAAGTCTTAAATTTTTCGAGAACTAGTCGAAATAAAACACCCTTTCTATGTCCCAAAACTTCTTCCGTAAGTTTTAAATTTTTCGAGAACTAGTCGAAATAAAACATCCTTTCTATTTCCCAAAACTTCTTCCGTAAGTCTTAAATTTTTCAAGAACTAGTCAAAACAAAACATCCTTTCTATTTCCCAAAACTTCTTCCGTAAGTCTTAAATTTTTCAAGAACTAGTCAAAACAAAACATCCTTTCTATTTCCCAAAACTTCTTCCGTAAGTCTTAAATTTTTCGAGAACTAGTCAAAATAAAACACCCTTTCTATGTCCCAAAACTTCTTCCTTAAGTTTTAAATTTTTCGAGAACTAGTCGAAATAAAACATCCTTTCTATGTCCCAAAACTTCTTCCGTAAGTCTTAAATTTTTCAAGAACTAGTCAAAACAAAACATCCTTTCTATTTCCCAAAACTTCTTCCGTAAGTCTTAAATTTTTCAAGAACTAGTCAAAACAAAACATCCTTTCTATTTCCCAAAACTTCTTCCGTAAGTCTTAAATTTTTCGAGAACTAGTCAAAATAAAACACCCTTTCTATGTCCCAAAACTTCTTCCTTAAGTTTTAAATTTTTCGAGAACTAGTCGAAATAAAACATCCTTTCTATGTCCCAAAACTTCTTCCGTAAGTCTTAAATTTTTCAAGAACTAGTCAAAACAAAACATCCTTTCTATTTCCCAAAACTTCTTCCGTAAGTCTTAAATGTTTCGAGGACTAGTCAAAATAAAACATCCTTTCTATTTCCCAAAACTTCTTCCGTAAGTCTTAAATTTTTCGACATAATTTAACAAAATTAATGTCTTTTCATAACACGAGATTGCCTTCGTTCTTTCCATACCCTGTGTTACGCTATGCATAGGAGCAACCAGAGACAGCACCTAAGATTTGAACATTCACACGTAATAACACGGCAAACGCACCAAAACTCTTTAAGTCTCTGTGTGTTTGCGTGTAAAGGTATTGCTTATGCATAATTACGCATCACGCCACGTATACATGCGGTGAATTGGAGAAAAATCTCCACGCATTATTTTTAAGTGTTTTATTTAACTACGCTGCCGATTGCTAAGATAAACTACATAATATCGGTAATAAACTAACATGGAGCATTGGTGGAATGACAGTGACACGGGCAAACAGAAACACTCGGACAAAAAACCTGCCCCAGTGGCACTTTGTCCACCATAAATCCCACACAGGACTGGAATCGAAGCCTTGCCTGGGCTTTGAGAGGCCGGCAACAAACCGCCTGAGCCATGGCAATCACCCTTCACACGCATTCTACATTACTGCACTACAGGAGTTAAGGTTTCAGTCCCGGTCTCTTCACCCCCGGGGATAGAACCCCGGTACTCTTTGGAAAAAGAGTATGGGTGTGGGGATCAGAAATGGAGCAGAGGCTGTTGGAAGAAGAATATCTGGCCCCAGCCAAAAATCGAAGCCCGATCTATAAGTCACTTAACTTGTAGTCCATTCATTACACTTCTGCCTACATTTCCTAAATTGTTCTACCGTGCGTGACATGTTTCATAATAATGAGATGTGGTTTGTATTCAAGAAGCAACGTGTATTGAAAATTAGTCTGCAGGGAGGCTTCTAGAGCTGAATGAGCGGGAGACAGCAGGTGTGTAAGGCCAAGGCCTGCAGATATGAAATTAGATATGAAATTAGATATGAAATTAGATATGAAATTAGATATGAAATCTCTTAATACACATATGGTTTAAGAGCTCAAAGTGGAGCTCGAAAACAATAGATGAATATTTTAACATTTTACTCACATGGATGTAACAACTTGTACAATAGATGTATAGTCTGTGCTTTAATGCTGTGACACCCTGAGTATGGCTATTAACAAGCCGAAATACGTATAGGGGTAAATTGATACTATTGTGAGATATTGTGCATAAGTTGGTAAAGTGAAATAAATTTCAACTGTAATAAGATGCGCGGTCAGTACAGCGTAAAGTAAAGTAGAGATTATGTAATTGTAGACTACGAGCCCCCTGAAGATGGCCTTGTAAGGGTTGAAACATATGTAGGGGTTAAAGGATAAAAAAGTGAAAAAATATAGTGCATTTCGTTGGTGTGTAATTTGTGAGTTGTTAAAAAATGCATGTTGAAGATAATATGAAATTTAGAAGCGCCGTGTATTTATGTTGTAGAAATGTAACAATTAAAGAGACGTAACGTGAAATTGAGAATTCAGTTTTAATCGACGCGACGACATGAATGCATGCAAACAGAATGTATAATGTACAAGCCTAATGACAAGCCCACTTGACTGATATAATAATCTTGTTAATACAAACTCACTGAAGCATATTGAGAATATTCATAAACTGTCTTGGAAACATCAGTAAAAACCGTATAATTAAATTCAGGAAGCAATTAAGAGTGGATTAAATTCATGAAATGCATTGTACCATTTATTTCATGGTCTATCTTCGCGTTTCCTGCCCCAAAACGAACACATTATACAATCGTTCAACTGATGAACAAAAGCTGTCTGACGGATCGTTCCGGTCACGTGACACTGTTGCGGGATAAGTCATTTAGCAACTATCATCGTCTCATTTCTTATACCCTGAAGGCGGACGCAGCGGTTTTCTGTGAAAGCTTAGTACAAGTGTAAGACAATACGCGTCATATCACACACATGCTTCATATGACAAAAAATTGGTAAAATGTGGAAATTAATTCTGGTCCACTTAACATCTACGAGTATATGTAAATATTAGTCTTGTACATGACACCGTGATAATTGGTAATTTTACCCCCCAGTAGAAAGGTTACGCCATTCTACGTACCCCTCCCTCCTTTTCCAAAAAAAATAAGATGTAATTATCCAGCACTGTCAAAGGTAACAACAGTAACATCATTGTTATACACTGGCACTCCCCATTCTTCTACATGGAAGCGAAATTTGGACCCACAGGCAAAAGGATAAAAAAAAACGACTGTCATCAATTGAGACGAAATTTTATCAGAAGAACAGAGGAATACGCATTTTTTTTTACCACAAAAGGGATGAAGAAATTTTGGCAGACTTGAAAGTAGAACCAGTTGACCAGAAACTAAGAAGATACAAATTAAATTTGGTACAACGTGTAACGAGAATTAATAATAACGGGATGTCAAAAGTAATGCTGAATTATAGACCGAATGGACGAAGGCGACTTGGAAGGCCTTTGAAGAGACTGTTAGACGAGGGCGAAACAGGTCTATTAAGGCCTAACTAGTGACCAATTATTATTATTATTATTATTATTAAACTAAAAAGTAAATATGATGACACAAAACTATTATATGAAAAAGAGAGAAACCAAATCTAAAATTTTTACCTGATATATCTTAGTTTTTTTTTAAATTAAATTCTGCTGTTACATCGACCGAAGTAAAGTCCTCAATAACCACATCGTGCTGTAAAAACAGTCACATTCTTAGAATTCTGAGTACCAACATTTAATCCTGAAGAATAGTCCCATTTCCTTTACTTCTTTTAAATTAACATTGTCCTATATTCATGGAGATTAAAGACAAAATATTACGAAAATTTTTCTCCTCCCATTCTTTCATAGAAAACCAATCACGCATAAGCAGAACACAATGAATGATAAAGATAAGATAATTGAAAAAGGAATATATACTTAAGAATGCGAAAACAGTGATTTTAGGTTTATACTTAGTGGAAGTTGAGGAAGCAGGTTTTCTGGGTTGCAGCGAGTGTGGTTGGGTAATTAGTTCCGGGAGTATCGAAGAAACGTACCGCTTTCATCCTCAGGGTTATGAGTCAATTGAGTGACTCACAACCCTGAAGATGAAAGGACTAGGTTATTTCGAAACGTCGGGAAGCAGCTACCCAAATACACCGCGCCAAAAACCCAGAAGACCTGCTTCCTCAATATGAAAACAGGTTTGCAACTAATAAAATCTATCAGTGCTGTGTTATTTGCAGTGGGTAAAGCGGCAATCTTGCCGCTATACTAGCCGTATCTTTCGTCACAGTTTTCTGTCTCTTTTTTTCACTTGTTACAGGAGCGACAGAAAGCTTAGCTGTTATTATCGTCGCTTTACGTATATTTAAATGGACGTTTAGGAGAACACACCACAGCCTTCTGCCTGTATCACTCTCTTTCTCTCACACACACACCAAGAAGCGCGCTTCAAGCGGCAAGGTTAGCAACAAAAATTTCGCTGCTCTAGCCTTTCAGCAAATGAGTTGCACACATCGTATATTACACAAAGTAATAATTTTCAGAAAAAAAAACTACTTTTTCCATTTGTTAATATAGAAAGGAAGTCATTTCTTTCGTTTCAGTGGTATAGCTGCGCTGCAATAGCTATACCAGAGAAATCGCCTTTCAGTGTGGACTGGATACATTTGGTTCAGAGTGGATGCCGGTTATGGGCTCTAGTGAACACGGAAATGATATTTGGGTTTCATAGAATGCGATAAATTCCTTGAATACGTCAGCGAGTATTGGTTATTCAAGAAGGACTCTGCTCCATGCAGTCGATAAAGGCGGCGGTATGTTTACCGACAAGTGTAACCGCGAATGCACGTACAACAAGCCGGATATCCAGTTAATGTAATTTAGACACTGCAGTTGACGAAAGTTCGTCTCAATTAACGCCTTCGTAAATAGGTTACCCGGGAACCAGGACTTACCAGACTCTCTCTAATTAACAGCGTCTAACCGAACGTTAGAAACAAGAAGTCACTATAACATTTGCCCATACGTCCCAATTTTGATTAAAATCGGACACTTAACAGGCGTTTCTGCACGCAGATCGAGTTCATGTCACACTTTAACTTCCGAATTAAGACGTTTTATCGAAAAGAAAAAACACAGGAAAAAAGTATGTCTGGGAGGAAAGGACTGGGTTCGAGGAAACTCAACGGTTATAAGCTTCACAAACAGAAAGACAACCTAAATTCAATCCATTTGAATGATACTTTTCCACATAGCTGAGATATCGACTTTACAAAAATTGGAGCTGTAAAAGCCGAAACTACAAACAAATTGTAAAGTTAAGATCTGAGCTATGTGAAAATGTATTATTCTAATGGATTGTATTTTAATTATCCTCCTTTATGTATTTTTAAGTTCCTTAATAATGGATTTCCATAAAGCCGAAACATGTAGCAAGCAATAAAACTGATAAAAAAATTACGTTTTGACAGTCTGTGCTTCCCTTCTGCTGATAGTTTCTTACTATAAACACTGTCTCACTGAAATGGAGAATATCTGTTGGGAACATGCTGTAGTGGTAGAACCTCTTAGTGACTTGGTAGGCACCCTCCGTCGGTTCATCAAATAGGTGAAACCTCAGAAGCCAAATCCGTTTGTGCGCCACAAGTGGGTGAGGGGGGAAGGGGCGCCCTAAAAGGTCTCCGCTGTAATCTTTCCGACTTCGCAAGTAAATCAAACCACACGAAAAAAAAAACGCGAAATTCTCGAAGTGCAGAAGTTAGGAGAGAGCCACATTTACATTCAAAGAGGTGCCTACAAGACAGTGTGCCTACAAGACAGTGTGCCTATAAGACAGTGTGCCTACAAGACAGTGTGCCTATAAGACAGTGTGCCTACAAGACAGTGTGCCTACAAGAGAGTGTGCCTATAAGAGAGTGTGCCTACAAGACAGTGTGTCTACAAGACAGTGTGCCTATAAGACAGTGTGCCTACAAGACAGTGTGCCTATAAGACAGTGTACCTATAAGACAGTGTGCCTATAAGACAGTGTGCCTATAAGACAGTGTGCCTATAAGACAGTGTGCCTATAAGACAGTGTGCCTACAAGACAGTGTGCCTATAAGACAGTGTGCCTACAAGACAGTGTGCCTACAAGACAGTGTGCCTACAAGACATTGTGCCTACAAGACAGTGTGCTCTGTCGAATATCAGGAGGAGAAAGGGATATTGAAAAGGGCCGCTAGGAATGTTCTTATCCTGGTGTCTCCGGGTAAAGAATAAGATTAAATTCCAGAGAAAAATTTGTAATTTCAGGTTTCCGCAGCGATGTAGATTAGATCTGCACTCTTCTTGGATATTACGCAGCGAAGAGTGATAATCCTATACCGACGTTTCGGGACAGCCCATCGGTCCCATCTTCAAGGGTCAAGAAGTCCCGAAACGTCGGTACAGAATTACCAATCTACGCTGCGTGATATCCCAGAACAGCGCAAAACTCCAGAGAAGAAATTCCACAAACACTTTCTGCTAATAACTTCAATAACGCTTTCAGTGTTGAAGAACTGTGTTATAACCTCAACGTTAAGCATTTTATCTGACAACTCGTATCATTCTTCACTCTGACCGTCTCGGGTGATGGCAGGCAGCCCAGCAGTTGACGCAACTCAAGAACTGTGTTATAACCTCAATGTTAAGTGTTTTATCTGACAACTCGTATCATTCTTCACTCTGACCGTCTCGGGTGATGGCAGGCAGCCCAGCAGTTGACGCAACTCAAGAACTGTGTTATAACCTCAACGTTAAGTGTTTTATCTGACAACTCGTATCATTCTTCACTCTGACCGTCTCGGGTGATGGCAGGCAGCCCAGCAGTTGACGCAACTCAAGAACTGTGTTATAACCTCAATGTTAAGTGTTTTATCTGACAACTCGTATCATTCTTCACTCTGACCGTCTCGGGTGATGGCAGGTAGCCCAGCAGTTGACGCAACTCAAGAACTGTGTTATAACCTCAATGTTAAGCATTTTATCTGACAACTCGTATCATTCTTCACTCTGACCGTCTCGGGTGATGGCAGGTAGCCCAGCAGTTGACGCAACTCAAGAACTGTGTTATAACCTCAACGTTAAGCATTTTATCTGACAACTCGTATCATTCTTCACTCTGACCGTCTCGGGTGATGGCAGGTAGCCCAGCAGTTGACGCAACTCAAGAACTGTGTTATAACCTCAACGTTAAGCATTTTATCTGACAACTCGTATCATTCTTCACTCTGACCGTCTCGGGTGATGGCAGGCAGCCCAGCAGTTGACGCAACTCAAGAACTGTGTTATAACCTCAACGTTAAGCATTTTATCTGACAACTCGTATCATTCTTCACTCTGACCGTCTCGGGTGATGGCAGGCAGCCCAGCAGTTGACGCAACTCAAGAACTGTGTTATAACCTCAACGTTAAGTGTTTTATCTGACAACTCGTATCATTCTTCACTGTGACCGTCTCGCGTGATGGCAGGCAGCCCAGCAGTTGACGCAACTCAAATTTGCTCTAAGTCGGGGTCCACGCGGTTTAGTTCAACATATTGCAGCTACAATCATAAACGTGAGGTGGTTCATCCCCTTGTGTAAACAGTAACAAGAAGATAGGCATCGTACATATACCCTAACATTATGACGCGTTCGCGTAACCACTGTTACAATGTCAAAGGTAAAATGCGTTCTGTAGGGACTACACGGGGCCACATCTCAGAAGACAAAAATGTCATAGTGACCACCGTGTGAACTTCAACTGTAAGGGGTAAAGTTATCTCTGGTCACGCCACGAAGGCGTATAGGAGGGCAGCAGAGGTATAGCTCCAATTATTCTTAACCTTGGCGCTAGATGGAGGTGAGTGGTCAACATCACACTCCGGATACTTTAACCGCTGGAAGGGGCCCATGGAATAAAGTGCTGGGTAGACTCCAGAGCCAGTCTGGACAGTTTTGGAGAAGACAAGTCACGTGCCCTTGTGCATAACATTATGTGTGACGTCAGATCACATTCCCTTTAAATGAAAAAGCAATAGGGTTAATTTTACGGCATTCTGAAGTATGGCGTCGTTTCGGAGGAACCCCGTGACTGCATCTTCTTGATAGAAGACTTCTAACCTAAAGATGGATGCACGAAGATTCCTCTAAAACTTCGCATCTCATACAACTTTACCCTGAAGATGGAGGTAGTATGTTCCACCCAATCGCGGCAAGGCGTCACAAACCATACACCGAAATCTTGTAATTTACTGACAAGAAATCCTAAAATATGAAATCGGGCTGACTTCATCTGCTTGCTTCTTCAGCTCTTCCGTTTGTCTACGCAGCCATTTCGCGTTAACTGCCAATAACTTCGGTATTCACCCAACAAATTCATTTACCATATCATCTTATAATTTCACAGATGCGCTTAATGTCTGCCTTTACAGGTTCTGAAACCGGTAGTCAATCAGTTTAGTATGTTATATGACAGTGGTATTCAACCTGGGGTACGCCTACCCTCGGGGGTATGCGAAGACTTCTTAGGGGTTATGTAAAATTAAAAAATTAATAAATATTATTTCATGATAAACACTGAATAATCAGGGCCAGACTTAGGGTTAGCCACAAAAGACCCAGACGTAAGGACATGCGATTTGGGAGCGCCATTTTTTTCTCTCTCTCTCTCCTTTATGCGATTCTTATCTGGGCGGCTAGTTTCATTTTATTCCACACAGTGCATATAATTGTGCTTTGCTAAAATACCTTTGTTCCTTTATTAATTTTTATATGATAGGCAGTAATATATTTGTTATTTAATAGCTTGATTCTCCTTTTTCTCATTTAAAACTTATTATTTAATACATTATTTTGGATGTAATTTATTTAACTTATTTTAGATATAGATTATAGACTGTGTATAACTTGAATTATGCACCAACGACTTTGGGGGTACAAAGTCGAAGAGAAATTTTATGTGGGGGTACGTGAACAAAAAAGATTGAATACCACTTTTCGTTGATACGATGTAGCCAGAGTTCGAACAAGTCACCTATGTAGATGAGTCTAATTTGTAAAATTGGCCATCCTTCTTCAAGAGGCAGAAAAAAATCACATAACGCAAAAACTGTAGAAAGCAATGCATTGAAATAATAACACGCAAATAATACTTTCAAAAACAAACATTTTACATAACACTGATTCTATTGTAACATTTTCGACCCCTCTATCGCAGAGAATATCTCGCTTGGTATATACTTCCCCGAGTACAGACCACCCTGTAGGTGAACACTCTGTATACTGAGTATTTATACACAAGCACGCAGTTTGTATAAATGATCTCCGAGGGAAATTCCCCGTAAAGAGTTCTACAAAACTGAACTAGAATGTTGTATTTGGACTTCAATCGATTTCAAACACCTACGGATTCCACACACTACTTTGAAACTTCTATAGGCCTGTGGTAACTACTTATATCAACAATTTTTTATGTTTAGATGTCTGCGTGTCCCTCACAGTCTATTTTTGGGGTTACATCGGGATCTCAGGATAGAGACAAACATTGTACGATAGTTCAAATATTTGCATTCATAACGGAAATGTGCGGTGTTTACTTTGTAGTAAGGACAGCATTTTTAATACGTTTCATATAACTTCGTCATATAAATTTGATGGCCTCAACAGGAAAGGGGCTTTTGATGAGTTTAAACCGCAAGGGCTTCATGAAAAGGACAAGGCCACTCTAACAAAATGAAACTCTCTTTTCTCCTCAAAATGAAGTGTCTCACTTCTCTCACGGTTTTCTTTCTTTCCGTCTTTACCTGCTCCTCTGCTATTCATTCCCGTTTCTAATTCACTTTGTCTTTCAACTCTTTTAAGTATTAAGTTAAGTTAATAGTGTATAAAAATTTACTTCGTCTATCGCAGTATACAAACTGCGTCCATAATACATCGACCAACCAGGTAATGCTGTTTAGCGAAAAAAAAAACCGCTGTTTGTTGTAAAAATTATACGAAATATGTAAAACAAAATGCACTGTGTGGGTAAAATGCAGAGTTTCGGTGTCAGAGCACATGGAACGTATACTTACCACTGTGGTTTAAATGGATGACACATGAAACGAAATATGCTTATTTTTTCCTAATGGTTTTATATGAAATGAACAGGTTATGTATAATCAAATAAAAATGAGAAATGATTGATTCAACACTTTGATTCAGAATCTTGATTGATAATATTGATTTATAATCTTGACTGAGAATCTTGAAAATTTTGATTTATAATCTAGATTGATAATCTTGATTGAGAATCTTGGTTTAAAATATTGATCGAGAATCTTGATTTATAATTTTTATTGATAATCTTTATTAATAACCTTAATAATCTTGATTCATAATCTCTATTGATAATTTTGATCGATAATCTAGATTGGAATCTTGATTGATAATTTTGATTAAGAAGGAATGTGGAGGAAGCGTTAGAATCGTAATTCTAAGGTATTCTAACATCATTTTTGAGCAGGGACCGACGTAGGCTCAAAGCAGCAATGTCCTTCTTGAGGAGCTAATAGTTGCTCAACTAGTCAAGAAATTCCCCACATTTTAAAGAACGGGAAGGTTCATTACCGTGTTAACAAGAGCCACCAGTTGTACCTACACAGCGCCACATCAACCCAGTCCACGCCCGTGCCCTATTTCCTGAATATCCGAGGGCTAGTCAAAAAAGAGTGAGAATGAATTTATTACTCAGCAAATACGTTAGGCAGAGTCCAACTTGATATGGTATTTTTCAAAGTAGTCCCCATCGAGCTGTATGCACTTGGTCCAACGTGTCTGCCAGTCCTGGAAGACGTGCTAGAACCCATTTTTTGACATCGTCTTCAGAACCGCCTCCGCCCTCTTCAGAACGGCCGTTGAGGAGTCGAAACGCTAGCCCCGCAGCTCCGATTTCAGGCGAGGAAACAGAAAAAAGTCACACGGAGCAAGGCCCGGGCTGTACGGAGGGTTCGGCACACATTCAATGTTTTTTCGGGCAGTGACAGTTTTGAAGACCCTGGCCGAACACATCCGACGAAAACGCCCTGAGCTGCATCCATCTCGTTGGCGCCTACACCACGATAATGCACGCCCTCACGTTTCGAACGTTGTTGCCCAATATTTAGCCCGAAGAAACATCGAATGTGTGCCGAACCCTCCGTACAGCCCGGGCCTTGCTCCGTGTGACTTTTTTCTGTTTCCTCGCCTGAAATCGGAGCTGCGGGGCCAGTGTTTCGACTCCTCAACGGCCGTTCTGAAGAGGGCGGAGGCGGTTCTGAAGACGATGTCAAAAAATGGGTTCCAGCACGTCTTCCAGGACTGGCAGACACGTTGGACCAAGTGCATACAGCTCGATGGGGACTACTTTGAAAAAGACCGTATCAAGTTGGACTCTGCCTAACGTATTTGCTGAGTAATAAATTCATTCTCACTCTTTTTTGACTAGCCCTCGTCCATTTGAATATTATCGCCCCAACAATGTTTATGTCTTCCGAGTGGTACTTTATTCCATACCAAAATCCTGTACACACCTCTCACTTCCCTCGCAGTGCTACATGCCCCTTCTATCTCGTCCTTCTTTATTTGATCACCCGAATAACATACTGGTGATAAGTACAGATGATGAAGCTCGTCCAGTGTCCTGTCACCTCGTCCCTCTTATGCCCAAGTATCCTCCTCAACGCCCTATTCTCAAACACCCTCAGCTTACGTTTCGCCGTCAAAATGAGATACTAAGAACTGCCGTAAGCCTGCGACATGTCGGCCCACTTCAACACCAGCACATTCGTTCTTACAATAAAACAGACAGTCCGGTAGTTAATATCCTCAGCTGTCTCCCACGTACTCATATCTAAGCAAGAAAGCACGAGAATAATATCCACGAAACAGTCACTACACTGCACACAGTACCGCGCAGATAGACGAAATATTCCACATTTAAACTTTACGTTAATTGTCAACGTACATTTTTTTATTGTATAAAGTCTTATTCCGACAAATGTACACTTTATTATTTTCTATTTAATACATATTTATGTTAATAAATAGTCAACATGTTTCGAACTGTATCAGTTCATCTTCAGGACTCATTCTCATTACACCAGCTATATGATAATCATTAAAATCAATAAAACAGATAAAATGTCGTCAACTATGCTGAGTATGTGGTCACTGTATCTGTTGTTACGTGCTCACTATTTCTGGATGGTGTACTCTATACCACATTTACTCAAAACAATGTGTGACGTCACGTAAGTCCGCCATTTTCAAGGCCCTACGTGAGATTTCTTAAATGTTAATTTCTTAACCATTTAAAGCCCCTGGTTTATTTATGTTTCTTACATTTTCCATACCGTGCATTATAATTAGATTTTTAGTATTATCCAACAAACACATTTAATTGTCACAGGTTCATAATAATATATTTAAAAACATTCCATTCGTACATGTTTCGGACCCTTTCGGCCCATCATCAGGGTAAACATCAGACATTATATAAAATAATTACATAGTAAAACTTGGTCTGTGTTATATATAGATCTGCAGGTAATTATTCTTGTGATCTGCTACACTGGAAGCAGCTGATTAAGACAGATATGGCGGTGTTCACGGTGTGAACCTGTGACAGTTAAGTGCATTTGTCGGATAATATTAAAAAAAAATTACTTTATGCACCATCAGGCAAGGGGCTGTAAGCCAACTACCGAAACCGCAAGGCGGAGGACCACTCCTTTTCAGCTGTCCGCGACTGCTGCCCTCCATATCTGAGGCCGTGTCCTTTTTTTTTTTACATTTTACGAGAAAGGAAGTCCTGGAATGTTACACGTGTGTCGCAGTGCCACGTACCGAACGCCTCTGCTGCGGTCTAAACATGTTTCGTTACATAACATGACAACACTGCGGTTTTTAGTTACCGTTCCCAGTTCCAGGTACCAATAAATATACAACAGCACGTTTGACCGCCTCGCCTATTGATTTAATGTCCTGCCCCTGTCATTACCCACTATGCAACAACTTAAACCGCCATGAGTTGCGGGATGGCTATTCTTTAGTTTGACGTAACTTGCAGTACAAAAGAGACTAATAAACAAAGACTGGGGGGGTCGTCCGCTCACTCACGTGTTTGCTATGCTTAAGAATTAAGTGGTTACTATATATATATACTACCTTCTAAAACATAAAATTCCACACAGAGTGTACTACGTACATATGGTGTAATTATCAGTAAGGGCGCATCCAAGGGGGGGGGGGGGGACCGCCGGGCTGCAGTCCCTCCCCAAACACCCCAAAATCGAAAATTAAAGAAACGCAGATTTTGTAGACACGATATCAAAATTTTTATGTGCTTTCCCCTTCAGCCGAAATCAGCCACTGAAATCGGCTAATGACTAGTACATTAGAATTTTGAAAAATAAATAATTTTAAAAACATAAGATAGGACATTGTGATTGAGTCACGGAACATGTAGTTATATTTGTATGTATATAAATACAGTTGCAAACAGTGTTATGTTTCAGTTATACTTATGACATAATTCTTATAATATAATTTTTGAAATCAACAAAATTATGTATAGCCTCAGGGTCAGCTCCCCCCTCCCCAATTGAAAAATTTTGGGTACGCACCTGATTCTCGGAATAAACCGCGACTATTTCACTAAACAGCCGATCCCAGTGGTCGCGCGATCTAAGGCGTGGGTTTGCGGCCGCTCGCTTGCTGGGATTGCGGGTTCGAATTCCGCCGAAGGTATGGATGTCTGTCTCTTGTGAGTGTTATGTTTTGTCAGGTAGAGGTCTCTGAGTCGGGCTGATCACTTGTCCAGAGGAGTCCTACCTTGTGAGTTGTGTCTAAATAAGTGTGATCGTAAAGCCTTGATAATGAGGAGGACCTGGCCCACTAGAGGTTGTTGCGCCATAGAAAAAAAAATCCCTAAACAATTAACCAATTAACATTGTAATAGCGACACGGTGTGTTTTCTCTGAGGTAGGACTTAAACTTATCAATATTATTCACGTGAAAGTCAGGGGTCAAAAGGTTATACACGTAAAGATGTTAATGTGGTTATTTAAGCATCATGCTATCAAGATGGAGGGAAGTGTGGAGGAACAGATCCACACCTTTATAAGCTCGGCACTAAAAGGAGTTAAACAGTGTCACGTTTAGGCCACATTAGCCCGAGAAAAACCCTCATACGAGATTTTGGTGGCCCCCAGAGTCAGTTTGCAAGTGGCGATGGGAAGGTCTCTAACACCGGCGGGATTCGAACTCAAGTCATCCACAGCGTAGCCTAGGCGCCGTGCTAAATCAGTTAGGCCAGGTCGAAGTCAAGAAGTTGAATTTACTGAGGACTCGTATCACTAGCAGCTTTTGTGTACAGGGTGGTGAACAACAATATATATGGACACCAACTCGTACACAATGTCAAAACACAATATGCAGACACTTTACACAAACCCTGACATGTTTCGGTGCACTAGTACACCATCTTCAGGGAGGAAAACATTTAACACTTAAACACACAAACGCAGTTGCTAAAATGTTGAAATGTTAAAATGTTAATTAAATAACACATTGTTAGTTATGTTATTTAATTAACATTTTGAAATGTTAAAATGTTCATTAATAACACAATGTTACTTACGCTATTTAATAAACATTTAAAATGTTAAAATGATAACTAAACAACACATTGTCACTTATGTTATTTAATGAACATTTTAAAATGTTAAAATGATAATTAAATAACACATTGTCACTTATGTTATTTAATGAACATTTTAAAATGTTAAAATGATAATTAAATAACACATTGTCACTTACGTTATTTAATGAACATTTTAAAATGTTAAAATGTTAATTAAATAACACATTGTCACTTATGTTATTTAATGAACATTTTAAAATGTTAAAATGTTAAAATATTCATTAAATAACACATTGTTATTTATGTTGTTTAATGAACATTTTAAAATGTTAAAATGTTAATTAAATAACACATTGTTATTTATGTTATTTAATGAACATTTTAAAATGTTAAAATGTTCATTAAATAACACATTGTTATTTATGTTATTTAAGGAACATTTTAAAATGTTAATTAAATAACACATTGGCACTTATGTTAATTAATGAACATTTTAAAATGTTAATTAAATAACACATTGTCACTTATGTTATTTAATGAACATTTTAAAATGTCAAAATGTTAATTAAATAACACATTGTCACTTATGTTATTTAATGAACATTTTAAAATGTTAAAATGTTAATTAAATAACACATTGTCACTTATGTTATTTATGTTATTTAATGAATATTTTAAAATGTTAAAATGTTCATTAAAACACATTGTCACTTATGTTATTTAATGAACATTTTAAAATGTTAAAATGTTAATTAAATAACACATTGTCACTTACGTTATTTATGCTATTTCATGAATATTTTAAAATGTTAAAATGTTCATTAAAACACATTGTTACTTATGTTATTTAATGAAAATGTTAACATTTTAACAACTGGGTTTGTATGTTTTAAGAGTTAAATGTGTTCCTCCCTGAATATGATGTATTAGTGCATCGAAACGTGTTGGGGTATATGTAAAGTGTCTGCACATTGTGTTTTAACACTGTGAACCAGTTGGTGTCCATATATATCACTGTAATACAGGCACGTACTGTATATCACTGTAATACAGGCACATATATCACTGTAATACAGACACGTTCTGTATATCACTGTAATACAGGCACGCACTGTATATCACTGTAATACAGGCACGCACTGTATATCACTGTACTACAGGCACATATATCACTGTAATACAGGCACGTACTGTATATCACTGTAATACAGGCACGCACTGTATATCACTGTAATACAGACACGTACTGTATATCACTGTAATACAGGCACGTACTGTATATCACTGTAATACAGACACGTACTGTATATCACTGTAATACAGGCACGCACTGTATATCACTGTAATACAGGCACGCACTGTATATCACTGTAATACAGGCACGCACTGTATATCACTGTAATACAGGCACGCACTATATATCACTGTAATACAGGCACGCACTGTATATCACTGTAATACAGGCACGCACTGTATATCACTGTAATACAGGCACGCACTGTATATCACTGTAATACAGGCACGCACTGTATATCACTGTAATACAGGCACGCACTGTATATCACTGTAATACAGGCACGCACTGTATATCACTGTAATACAGGCACGCACTGTATATCACTGTAATACAGGCACGCACTGTATATCACTGTAATACAGGCACGCACTGTATATCACTGTAATACAGGCACGCACTGTATATCACTGTAATACAGGCACGCACACAGTATGCACAATAAAACAAGGTCATGAACGTTCTTATATCACAGTTCTTCATTTCATGAGCGCGGTCTTTATTATGTCCGCCTCTTCTCATCAAAATGCTTAATTAAATTTAGGCCAGTCTCTGGTGTAACGAATTAACGGACGCGTCCTAACCGCCTGCACAAAGCACAGCCAGTTGAACTCTCAACTTACAATTTGTGTGCAGTTCTGCCTCTCCTAACTCACGGTTCTACGTCAAATAAAAATATCACCATTAAATGGAACCACTGGGCCGGAAACAGGATTACAAAACGTATTAAATGAAGGGCAGTGAACAAACGTGGGGGGGGGGGGGGTAGTACTGACATGACGTAATTTTAAAATGAATTGTTATTGAGAGTTTTATATGGGTCCGTGGCACTGAGGGAGGGACAGGAAGTGACGGAATTTGAGAAAAGGGGAATTAATGGAACTGCTAAACCTGAGAGAAAGGTGGAGAAAATACAGCGAAGAGGAGTTTTACAATGTGTATTATTAAACCTCCTGCACTGACTGATTGAATGACTGACTGACTGAATAACTAACTAGCTGACTACGTAACAGACTGACAATGACCATACACAGCACAGTCCGTTCAGAAACTAATAGTTACTCAGAAGCAAAGTGTCCTTTTATCTTGTCCCCGAGCACGGCAACTTTAGCGCATAGAAACACTGCATCCGCCGGGACATAACGTGACAGTTACCGTGCTGAGGGACACGATAAAAGGGGCACTCTACCGTCAAGAAACTCCCCGCATTTTATGGAAGCCAGAAGTTCATTACCGTCCTCGCAAAAGCCGGCCACTGGTATATTTTCTGAACCAAATGAGTCCAGTCTACTTCACACCCTATTTCATTATGAAGCACTTTGTTATATTTCCCATCTACGCCTTGGTCTCCCAAGTGACCTACTTCCTCCATGTTTTCCGACCAATATGTTATATGCTAATTTTCCTCTTCTATGCGTACTACATTCCCTGTCTATCTCATCATCCTTGATTTCATTATCTCATTGTGTCTGACGGAGAAAAAACTGTGTCAGATCTGTAGCGTCTTGCTTTGCCGATAAAGTCTGTCTATAAAGCTGTCTAAAAGAACTGTTCAAATTCATGGCGTTAATGCTCAGTGAAACCGTGACGTCATACTGTCCCTCTAGGGCTATGAATGTATCAACTGAAGGGTCATCTGCGGAAAACATAGCTAGAGCGGCACTTGACAAATTTTCCCGTTTGAATTTCAACAGGAATTTTTTTATGGCTCGACAGCCCTATATGTGCCTGGGCCTCCTCGTTTCGTCGAGGCTTCACGATCACACACTTTAGACACACCACAGTCGGTAGGACTCCTCTGGACGAGGAACCAGCTCGTCGCAGAGACCTCTACCTGACAACACACAACACTCACAAGAGACAGACATCCATGCACCGGGTAGGATTCGAATCCACGATCCTTAGTAAGCGAGCGGCCGAAGACCCACGCCTTAGACCGCACGGTCACTGGGATCGGCCAACAGGATTTATACCAATACGTTATACAATACATACCAATTACGAAGTTACACAATGGGCATTCACAAAAATTATCATTATTTATTCTGCGAACCAACTGACATTCTGTGCAAGAAATATCCAGTTCTTTAACTTTAACCCTCTAAAGCCCAGTGGTTACTATATTTACCACCGTGTTTAACATTCACAAATTCTACTTTCTGCCCACACAGTGTGTTTGTGTGTTTTGTGTGGATCTCAGAACAAACAGCGATTATTTCACTGTACAGCATTAACTGACTGGTTTGTATAACTGAGACGGAGTGTGTTTACTGCGCGGTACGGACTGTATTTATGTGGTTTGTGTGGATCTCAGAACAAACAGCGATTATTTCACTGTACAGCATTAACTGATTGGTTTGTATAACTGAGACGGAGTGTGTTTACTGCGCGGTACGGACTGTATTTATGTGTTTTGTGTGGATCTCAGAACAAACAGCGATTATTTCACTGTACAGCATTAACTGACTGGTTTGTATAACTGAGACGGAGTGTGTTTACTGCGCGGTACGGGCTGAGTCCTTATATAGAACAGATACGTTTCGTTTTTAAAGGGTTTATTCAGATGGAATATATGTATATCCCTGCCCAATAAGGGACTAAGCAAATCAGAACTGGTGGCGCGTTTGGTTTCCCCACTCTAGACTATACACTAACGATTTTGTCCACCCCTGTGTTAACCCTTCGACATAACATGTCTGCAGTTATTTAACAAATTAAATTCAACAATTAAGCAAGAGAGTTTCGTGGCTTCTAGCAGTTATGTTTCAAATTACAGCCACGGTCGTTAACTCGCCATTGTATCGGTCCTGATAAACAGTGTGGGCGGTACAAGGAATTCCTGTTACGAGTTCTGAGAATCTTCCGCGGAGCCCGTAGTTAAAGTGGCTAACCTACACGGTAATGATACGGAACTGCCGTCTCTGTTGGAGTGGAGATGTCATAATGACAACTTAAAACACACACCTGTCACTAATTCTTCATATCTTGGCTCAGTTACGCACGCCCTTGGCCTTCAGTTACTCCCACATTAAAAGAAGTTTAAAGTTGGCTACCTTGCATATATTTATCAAGAAGTTTTGCGATGTCTCCATTCCTAGTTGATCATAAAGTCTTCAGTATGAGATTCAAAGAACTAATGTGGGTATCGAACAAGATGTCACTGACAGACAGAGCTATGAGCCTGCGATGCTGCCAGTTTGATCCCTACAGATATCGTAATACAGTAGAACCTCGGTTATTCGAAATTCGCTTAACCGAAACTCGAGTTAACGGAAACCGGCCGACGTCTTATTGATAAAGCGGTGGAGGATTACTGCAACCAAAAAACGTTGTAAAAAAAGTTCAAACTAAAATATCGGACCTTTTTCGTGTAAATTTGTAGTGTTGTACTGCATCTGTAAATATCGTACACTTTGTAGTGTTGTATTGTATCTGTAAATATCGTACACTTTGTAGTGTTGTATTGTACCTGTAAATATCGTACACTTTGTAGTGTTGTATTGTATCTGTAAATATCGTACACTTTGTAGTGTTGTATTGTATCTGTAAATATCGTACACTTTGTAGTGCTGTATTGTATCTGTAAATATCGTACACTTTGTAGTGTTGTATTGTATCTGTAAATATCGTACACTTTGTAGTGTTGTATTGTATCTGTAAATATCGTACACTTTGTAGTGTTGTATTGTATCTGTAAATATCGTACACTTTGTAGTGTTGTATTGTATCTGTAAATATCGTACACTTTGTAGTGTTGTATTGTATCTGTAAATATCGTACACTTTGTAGTGTTGTATTGTATCTGTAAATATCGTACATTTTGTAGTGTTGTATTGTATCTGTAAATATCGTACATTTTGTAGTGTTGTATTGTATATGTAAATATCGTACATTTTGTTGTGCTATAAATTTTATTAACATCAGACGATTTTCTGAATAAATGTTATTTGTATTGCACCTTATCACGTCAAGCCGAAATTTCCGAATTATCCGAAATTTTGTTTATCCGAAATCGGGTCCGCCCCCTTTATTTCGGATAATCGAGGTTCTACTGTACACAACACGATAGTATCGACTATCCTGAGGGTTTTTCATGCGTTTCATTACCCCGCCAGACAAATTTTGAAACAGTGCCCTAAAATAGGCCGTAACCACTTCTTTCTAGTGGTATGGGAGTGCGTGGACTAGATTAATGTGGCTCAGGACAGGGACAAGTGGTGGGATTTTGTGAACAAGGTAATGAACGTTCGGATTCCATAATATGCGGGTAATTTATTCACTAGATGAAAAATTTCTAGTTTCTCAACAGTAACATTCTTATTTTGCATTCAGAAGGATCAAGAATAAAACTATTGAGATATATCGTGGTTTTACTCAGTACGTCCAAAAAAAGTACCGACACAGTGCCTCAAAGGTCATTCAGAGTAATTCACTCAACATCGACGCTACACAGCGTGATATAATAACAGCGTCGTTAAATTAATTAACGTAAAAGAGGTAACATTGTCCCTGTCCACGCCATAAAGGCATATAGAGGGAGTATAGTTATAGCTCCACCCATTCATAATCTCAGTACTAGATGGATGTGAGTGAGCTTCACGTCCCAGCCGCTTTACCCCTCGGGAAAGAATCCCGGTAGCCATGGATTGGAGATTGGCTGGGCCCCAGAGCCGGCCTGGATGTTTTGGAGTATAGGAACATCTCTTGATCGAACCGGGATTCGAAACCCGGGTCTTCCAACCCGTAGGCTAATCACTATACTTACTAGCTATACCGGCTCCGAAATTAATTAATTCTATATTCCGAAATATTCTATCCTCTAAATACGAAACTTAAAGCGAAATATCTCACTTTATTTCTCATTGAGATGGGCCGCACGTTATGAAGCTCTGGTTTGGGCACCCCTGGAGCGATGTTGCTGTAATCTATAAATTTCCAGACGCCTTGCACCGTTTACACTAATGTGCTTCCAATTTAACTGCCATCGTTACACCACAGATATCCCATCACTGCAGCATATTCGCCCTCAGGTTAGAAAGACAGGCACGCTGCTCACCTGCTTATCTCGGCGAATGTTTCGAAGTTGAATAAATCACCTCCTACTAGCATAATACATTCACTAACAATTAAAAGTACAAAATATTCCGTCTAAACAAAACAATTTATTTCTCAAGGTAAACAGCTACATGTTTTGGCTAAAATATATAGAAATCATCAGGCTGATTACGAAAGACAAAAGGAAAATTTTTTTTTTGCCGAAACATGTAGCTGATTTTCTTACGAACTAAATAGTTTTGTTTAGACTGAATATTTTGTGGTTTTAATTCTACTGTAAACACAATGGTGTGGAATCTTCTTAAGAAAGCTACTGACGTATGTAATGATGTAAGGACCAACAAAACCCTAAATATACGCAATATGAACTCGATGTGAAGTGCACATGATGGTCCATTCTGCCCCTACGTCTAACCTTGTACCCTAACAGTGGGGTGCAGCACAAAAAAAAAATACCTAAAATCAGATCGTAACTCTATTCTTTTCGAATTTATCATTCTTCTGTATTGCACGCCACAGCTGAGGTAAACTGTCCCTATATGACACAGTTATGACCGGACTTTATTCTTCAGAGTGGCGAAAAGAGATTTTCTGTGATTTCAGGCTTCCGCCGCGATGTTCATGAGATCTGCGCTCTTCTGGGGTATTACACAGCGTCGAGTGGTAATCTTTTCTCTTTTCCATACCCGTCTAGACCAGCTCTTGGGCCCACCTAGCCTCTCTACAGTGGATAACGAGGACCCTTCTCGGGGTAATGTGGCCGGGGCGTGGCATTGACCACCCACCTCCATCTGACACCCGGGTTAAGCATGAGTGGATCTATACCTCTACTCCCCATCTATGCCTTCATGGCGTGGACAGGGACACCTTTACGTTTATTCCTTTGGATTGCACGCCACTGTTAGGGGAAACTGGGAACAATTGCTTTAAAGTAAAGTTCTGTAAAGATATGAAGGGAAGGTACGAAGTACTGACAGCAGGATTCGTGGTACAGTGTCAGATACAGGCACGTCATATGCTAATATACTTTCTCAACTCCTCCATGCACCTCATGTAGGCCTGTTTGCCTAGTCTGAAGGCATTGTGGTACCCAGAGATATCTGCAAACAATATTCAGCACATTTATTTGCAGGAATATCTCTGGAGACACAGAAGGGTAACTGAAGTGGTGGTAATATTGACCATCAAAGAATGGCTGACCCAGATAGGCAAGTCTATAACGTCCAAGGGGAAGAATCGATTCTTTTACACCGAAACTGAGAGAGGTGGGGATGGTCTGGCTATTAGTCACTTTAAATTACTTTATGTGTTTTGACTGCGAACAGGAAAACCGATAATGAATCGATATGAACATAGAGGGAGATAGAAGTAGTTATCCTGTAAAGCTGCTGTTTGCTCCTAGACTGCAGATTCAGAGTCCAATGAGGCAAAAGAAACAGTCTGGGGTTGTTCTATAATATTACACCTTATTCTCCTGAATAAATCTTTATTGTGGGCCTGGATAGTGTAGTTGGTGTAGCGACTTGCTACGGGCTGGAAGGTCCCGGGATCAAAACTCACAAGTGTGCAAGTTCTCCATGTTATTATTACCGATTTTGATAAGCTGAAATTTACGACGACGTCCAAGTTGCCTCTAAGGAAATAACGTCCATACCAAATTTCGTAAAAAAAATGGTCAAATAATTCAAAACACCAAACGAAGGACACGCACACACAAGGAATTCCAGCAAACATAGTTGTTTAAGAAATAGGGCGAGGCACCGGCGAAGTTCGTGATTATGAGCACAGCGTGAAGTCCAGTGGAAGGCGTGAAGTAAACTTCAACTTGTATCTTAAGCTCAACACTAGACAGAGGCACAGCGATCACCTCTACACTGCGTAATTTCCTGTAACCAGTGGAATGTGTCCAGCGGCATAGATAATGCCACCACAGACCCTGCAGCGTGGGGGACTACGTGGGTCAGGGGTGTCCCTAAACGTACAGAATACCAAAATTTTTTTTGTGGAATCTTTCGAATTGGTTTCCGTTCTTCTGACATAAGGCAGTATTCCGGATATGGGGTAAAGTCACTAATAATTATAGTGGGGCCCGTCCTTTTATTTACGCCCCTGAGTGGGTTACAGATCCGTCCTGGAAGTCACGGTAAACAGATTCGAAATCAGACCATCCAATTCATGGCCAGGTAGTTAGTTCACATACTTGATTCATTTATCGTAATGTCTCGTGATTTCTTGCGGTGGCGCAGTTGGTTGAGGCACTGCGCTACAAGCCAGAAGGTCGCGGGTTCGATTCCCGATTGTGTCATTGGAATTTTTCATTGACATAATCGTTTCGGTCGCACTATGGCCCTGGGGTCGACTCAGCCTCTAACAGAAATGAGTATCAGGAATCTTTCCTGGAGGGTAAAGGCGGCCGGTGAGTAGGGCTGACAACTTTACCACCTTCATGTGCCGATTGTCTAGAAATCTGGAAGCCTCAACCTTCTGGAACATTAAGGGCCTGTTCAGGCCTGTAATGGGATTGCTTTACCTTTACCTCGTGATTTCTTGCTATTCAAAACTAAATCCAAATCTTATTTCAGAACGTGACAACGTTTATTGACGTGCCCAGCCAGCTCGATGGAACATACTACTGCCATCTTCCGGGTTTAAGTCTTTTGCGCTGAAGATCAGAAGAGCAAGCCCTGCCCATAACACTGGTATCTATCCAATACACTACATGTTGTCATCACACACAAGAAGGCACTCTAAATCTCACCGTCTTAAAATGTCAGATGTCATTTAACTTGCTTTGTTTATACCACGTTTCCTTATTTCCTCAGGAGAGGATGTTTATCATATCACCATCTCAGTCTGTGTATGTATGTATATATACGCCACCTTCTAACAACTTGAAGCAACTGGCGGAATTCCAGCAGGATCAAAAGCAGTCTTCAAATGTTCTGTTGTGATAGATGTCTCAGGCATAGCCATTGACTACGCAGTGGACCTTCCGTTTCCGGTAGCGCAGACTGTCCCCGGCGCTCACACACCCTGCTGTATAATTGGTACTTGGGGTGGGGGGGGGGCGCAGGATAAAGTGGACACAGTGCGACAACGACCAGTCACAAGAAATAAAACATTATATTGTAATTAAATGACGCTGACAGACGTTCAGTTACATTTTAGTGAAATGAACAGTTATATACAGAGTGTCCCGTTTATAGTGTCCCCGAGCACAGCACCTTTCACGTGATGTTCCGACGGACGCAGGCATTCTACGCGATTAAAACATCAGAGACACGGTAAAAGGGAAAATCCTATACATTCAGGCCTACTAATTTAGACAAACGGAAGTTTTGTTTAACCTCTATTGGCCAAACGGGCCGTCCATGTCCCGTTAAATGTAAGTCTTCATGAACGAAAGGGAAAATGTTGTCCCATTTAGGTGCAGGGATGGGAATTTAAAATGAAAGTAACTCCGGCCGTCATCAGCTAAATTGGGGTTTAAAGGCCGGAAGATAATGATTAAATATTTTCAATAATAAGGCTGTCAAATAAGTTTGCGTTGAACATACTAGATCGGGAAAACATACGCATAGCGTAACAGTTCTGGAGCGTATCTACGCTTAGTGTGATTATTTTGAAAACCGTAACACTTAAAGGAAAATTTTATTGGAAAAAAAAGGGTGTATTTGATTTGTCTTCATAACTTTTGTCAGAAACATTTTTCGTTACGATATTTAGCGAATTATGTACAAGATGCTTGCATAAACTCACGCAGGTCTTCGTTTAAAGTTTACGTTGTTGTAGCACGATTTTCGTCAAAATTGAAAAAGTTTCGACAAACGTAAGCAAACTCCCCAATATAAAATTTCACAAAAACCCGTTCACCACTTCCCCAGTTGCTTCATGCGGACAGACTAACGGACGGTGCTTTCTTAATATGCGTTGGTCCTCTGAAAGCATATAATCGTACCCAAACGCGGCGAGGCGTTGGCGGAATGAAAATGTCGTTTTCGCGTATATGAATGCATGAAATGCATCTAAGTAATAAGAACTCTTTCCTACCTCACAGAGAACACAATGCGTCTCCATTACAAAGATCAACAGATTAATGGTGTATACGGAAACAATTATTGTTCATTGAGACAAATACGAAAATATATTTTAAGCAACTGTATGGGCGAAGTGTTGAGTTGCTGAACCCCTTAAAGACTAAGATTAAACTGAATTATATATAAAGATTCAGCTCGTACCGCGCTGTAAACACACTCCATCTCGGTTATACAAACCAGTCAGTTAATGTTGTACAGTGAAATAATCGCTGTTTGTTCTGAGATCCACACAAAACACATAAATACAGTCCGTACCGCGCAGTAAACACACTCCGTCTCAGTTATACAAACCAGTCAGTTAATGTTGTACAGTGAAATAACCGCTGTTTGTTCTGAGATCCACACAAAACACATAAATACAGTCCGTACCGCGCAGTAAACACACTCCGTCTCAGTTATACAAACCAGTCAGTAAATGTTGTACAGTGAAATAATCGCTGTTTGTTCTGAGATCCACACAAAACACATAAATACAGTCCGTACCGCGCAGTAAACACACTCCGTCTCAGTTATACAAACCAGTCAGTTAATGCTGTACAGTGAAATAATCGCTGTTTGTTCTGAGATCCACACAAAACACATAAATACACTATGTGGGCAGAACGTAGAGTTTGTGAATGTTAAACATGGCGGTACGTATAGTAACCACTATTATTTAACCACTGAAAGACTAAGATTAACCTGAATTATATTTCAAGATTCAGCTCGTACCGCGCAGTAAACACACTCCGTCTCAGTTATACAAACCAGTCAGTTAATGCTGTACAGTGAAATAATCGCTGTTTGTTCTGAGATCCACACAAAACACATAAATACACTGTGTGGGCAGAACGTAGAATTTGTGAATGTTAAACCTGGTGGTACGTATAGTAACCACTGGGCTTTAAAGGCTTAAGCAGCTCAGACAGTAGAGACTTGCTAGGATAAATGCTGCGCACTGTAATTACGACAACAGAAGCAGCTGCTGAGAACTGCTACAGATGGCATTGACTTCAGAATGTTACAGAGACCCTACTGAATCATAAGTGATGCTTGGTGTAGGCACGGAAGTGGGTGGGATGAATAGGAAACCGATGTATCCTGCGAGGCTTCAAATAGCAACAGAACATGGGACAAGACGAGATCTGCCCGACGGAACTGCTTGAAGAGCAAACTGTAGTGCTATTATTCATAAAATCCCCCACCTTTCATGGGCTATTCATTTGCGTATTCATAATTTATTTCACGACGCTGTCAGGATCTCGTAATACACAGAATGTCCCGTAAGTCTGGAATCATAAGCCAAATTATGAGTACACGTAAGGTACTCCGTTGAATTCGGCGATGACATCCTTCTGACTCCGACTGCAACAAGCAAAATAACCTGGATACGTTCTTCCATCTTCAGAGACATCGTAATAGTGGGCGAAACCTACAAAAAAGGTAAGCTGACTAATAACTAACATGGCCTATGATTCCAGATTACGGAACAACCTGTATAGCTTCAAATTAGGGTTGATTAATAAATGAGAATTGGATAGGGGCGAGCAGGTTAGTGTTACACTTGTATTTGGAAAGTGCCCGGTTCGAACTCAGGGATTGGGGAGGGGGGCATGGACTGGATTGATATAGCTCAGGATAAGGACAGGTGGCGGGCTGTTGTGAGTGCGGTAATGAACTTTCGGGTTCCATAAAATGCGGGAATTTATTGACTAGCTGAGGACCTGTTAGCTTCTCAAGAAGGACTTTGTTCCATGAAGTTCGTTAGTGACTTACTAGTACCAATATTTTACTGTAGCAACTAATTGACAGCCGATCCCAGTGGCCGTGCGGTCTAAGGCGTGGGTCTGCGGCCGCTCGCTTGCTAGGATCTTGGGTTCGAATCCCACCGGGGGCATGGATGTTTGTGTTGTGTTGTAAAAAGACGGTTGTGGACCGTAAGTGACATGAAAGGACGAAAAAGGACTAATACAGAACAAAAATGGATCAAAGGGGAAAACCCAGGAATTAAAAAAAAAAAAAAATCCCACCGGGGGCATGGATGTCTGTGTTGTGTTTGATGTAAGGACGGTAGCATGGAACGTAAAGTGACATGAAGGACGAAAAAGGACTAATACAGAACAAAAATGGATCAAAGGGGAAAACCCAGGAATTAAAAAAAAAAATCCCACCGGGGGCATGGATGTCTGTGTTGTGTTTGATGTAAGGACGGTAGCATGGAACGTAAAGTGACATGAAGGACCAAAAAGGACTAATACAGAACAAAAATGGATCAAAGGGGAAAACCCAGGAATTAAAAAAAAAAATCCCACCGGGGGCATGGATGTCTGTGTTGTGTTTGATGTAAGGACGGTAGCATGGAACGTAAAGTGACATGAAGGACGAAAGGATTTAAACAGTACAAAAAAAATGGATCAAAGGGGAAAAACCCCGGACAGACCAAAAAAAAAACGCACCGGGGATATGTATGTCTGTCTGTTGTGAGTGTTGTGTGTTGTTAGGTAGAGGTCTCTGCGACGAGCTGGTCCCTCGTCCAGAGGAGTCCTACTGACTGTGGCGTGTCTAAAAAGTGTGATCGTGAAGCTTCGACGAAACGAGGAGGCCCAGGCACCCGAAAAGGGGCTGTTGAGCCACGGAAAGAAAAAACTAATTGAAAGAATTTCACCAAATTCTGTACGAACGTTATGCCACTGGAGATCTCCATATCGTAACAACTTGTAACTGCACTTGTCACAAATACCAACATGATAGACACTTGTGTAGTGGGAAAATACAGTGCCTGTGAATTAGGGGCTTAAAATTGCGATAAATGTTGACGTGAATATGTGTGACAGTAATTAAGTGTAATATTGATGAAAGGAAAGTAATTAATGCAGGAAAGGCTGTTACGTGATATCAGTAAGTTACATGTAAAGTGTGTAGCGTGAAATGTTACACAAGTTATTATGGGGAAAGTTTAAGCATATTCTTGACTTAACTTTCAGTACTGCAGCTAATGATTCTAGGATTCCAATCAATTTCAGTTCTGCAGCTAATGATTCTAGGATTCCAATCAATTTCAGTTCTGCAGCTAATGATTCTAGGATTCCAATCAATTTTAAGAAGACGCACAAAGGAAGTGGAATATTCATTTGTTTCATTTACAGCAAACCTTGAACAGGAAATAAATTGTCTATTCTACGCTTTAAATAGATTTACACAGTTTACAATTTCGACAGCTGCAACAATAAATTTTCTAACGCTCAGGCTCATCATTGTTCAAAGTCAACAGGCTCAAGATAACGTCAACAAAGCAGGACACGTCAAAAACAAGGGCCTCTCGACAACCACAATGTGTCACGGTTGACTCACAAGCACGACTGTCAACTCTGTCGACAAATGAAATCAGTAAATGTAGGGGCGTTCGCATGTTTGTGGAGCCCGCTGTCATTAACTAAAATCATATTTACCCCCCCCCCCCCCATGGCGCAACAGCCCTAAGTGAGCCAGGGCCTCCTCATTTTTCCGAGGCTTCACGATCACACTCAGACACACCACACTCTGTAGGACCCCTCTGGACGTGTGATCAGCCCGACACAGAGACCTCTACCTGACGACACACAACACTCACAAGAGACAGACATCCATGCCCCCGGCGGGATTCGAACCCGCAATCCCAGCAAGTGAGAGGCCGCAGACCCACAGCTCAGACCGCGTTGCCACTGCGATCGGCACTCGTATCATATACCATCAAATAATAAGATTATTATTTAAAAATAAATTGTAACATGATGTCCAAGCGCTAATGGACCTATTAAAGAGTCCAATGTACCGTTCTTTTATTCTGAGACGTGGCGACACTGTGTTCAGATACCCATAATGCATTACGGTGGTTAAAGGTAAAACCACTGAGGCTGGTATCCGGCTAGAAAAGGCTTGATCAGACGAGGTAGGTAAAGTAGGTCCCACACAATACTGCAGTCTTGTAGCCGCGCCAAGTGGAATTTTTAATTGTCCCTAGACAACCAGGACATGTAGCACGCATGAAGGAAATAAAAGATAAATACGATTTTAATGAATTCCACATTCCGTGCAATAGGCAGAATACACAGTACAAATCGTACAATCAATAACGATCATTTTTCATGTATGATATATCTTCTACATGTTTCGGCATCTACAAGGCCATCATCAGGCAGGCTGTATATGAAGAAATACATATACAGCAAATTCTGTCTAAGATGTGCATGTGTAGATTTAAAAACAATATTATCAATTGAAATTCCTAAAAATGTTTAAGATATAAATCTATTACAAATGTTTCGCATTTTGCCGCAGTATTCGTACAGCAGTCCACCAGGACATAAACATCAGCCGACAGTAACGGCATAACGCCCTTCGAATAAGGAAGACAAAAATCGATATAGATACGAAACTTACGTAACAACAACAAATGCATTATTAAATATTTTATTCGTATTCTCTTTTTACACAGCCACTACATGTTTCGGCGTTATTATCTCGCCATCTTCAGGGAGCTGACACCGAAGTTACTAGAAAATGTACAGCAATAAAATAGTAATTTCGGTGTCAGCTCCCTGAAAATGACGAGATAATAAAGCCGAAACACGCAGTAGCTATGTAAAAAGAGATTACGAATAAAATATTGAATAGTGCATTTGTTGGTATTACGTAAGTTTGTAACTTTATTACAATGCATGGAATAAGCAATGTAAAATTGATATACACAGTAGATGTTTGTCGAAACGAAAGATAAAACAATTTTGCGAAATGTAAAACATTTATAATTGATACACATTTTAAACATTTTTACGAATTTTAATTGATAATATTGTGTTTAACTCTACACATGCACAACTTAGACAGAATTTGCTGTATCTGTATTCCTTTTTATACAGCCTCCCTGACGGTGGCGTTTTAGAGGCCGAAACATGTAGAAGGGACATCACACATGACGAATTATTATTTATTATTAATTTTGCAATTTTCTGCATTAAATACTGTGTATACATACGAACTTTTGGTACGTAAGCTGAAGACAGACGTTACAGACGAAGGCATGGGTTTATTTATGGCTCATTTAATGACGGGTTCAGCATCAGAGACTCTATAACGTCTAATGATAGGATAATCAATGGGTAAGAATTGGGAAGGACGTGTAAGGACACAGCTCATGGCCTAATGTGAGGTGCTATACCATCATTTGTTTGGAGGGACAGACGAAATCCACGAAAATCCAGAACAGTCTGTCTCTTGAGTAAAAATTTCGACCTGTAACCCTGCGAATACAAAGCAGGATTGCTAACGACTCGATCAAGATGTCTGCAGATGCAGATTCGATTTATCTGCAGTTATGAGCTGGAGGCAAGCGTCAGGCTGTCATAAGGACGATGACAAAACCCCTTTGTTCCGTAAATAAGTGGTAGCAGCAGAGCCGGAGATCGTAATACCGTTAATACCATACAGCACCATTAGACAAGATCCACCGCCCCCACCTCACAAACCTATTGCCCTAAGATCCTCTGGCAGCATAAATCGAAGGTTCGCCATCGATAAAGTCCCAGCAAGTAATCCACCAGCTATGCCGGTGGCAGTCTAGCTTCTGGTAGGGCCAGATATATCGGACAGGTTTTGAGCGAGGTGCCGGACCAGCAGGGCCACACATGCAAGCGAGGTGCCGGACCAGCAGGGCCACATATGCTAGTAAGGTGCCGGACCAGCAGGGCCACACATGCTAGCGAGGTGCCGGACTAGCAGGGCCACACATGCTAGCGAGGTGCCGGACCAGCAGGGCCACACATGCTAGCGAGGTGCCGGACCAGCAGGGCCACACATGCTAGTGAGGTGCCGGACCAGCAGGCCCACACATGCTAGCGAGGTGCCGGACCAAGAGAGATAACCTGGTCTTCCATGCTGGGAGTTGGACGTGTGGTTGACAGTCTGACCTCATAAGAACTCAACGGTCACAAAATCCCGGGCAACGGGGAGTCCATGAACCGAAAACAGGCCGCAGCACCCAAAAAGAAGCAAACAGCATCGACCACGATTCTGAGCCACTCCATCAGTTGTTATATTCTAATTAACATTTTTTAAGATCAATCCCCGTCGTATCCTTGCATCTTCTCAGTATTGCAGCTGTAAGTCCCTAAAAGGTTTCTGCACTGAAAGTCTGTGCGCATTCTTTGTCTCTCGCGTGCTAGCTAAGTGCCTCACCGAAAACACCCTTTCAGATTTCAGTCCTGTCCAAACAATAGCTGCTAACCTGAAATCTCATTACCATATGAAGAAACACCTTACGATAATGAGAGCAGTGACATGTGGAATAGCACTTGCAACAAAACCGGAACTTCCGGTGCCGCACTACGGCGTTTAAACTACCTATCTCCACAGAGCAGCAGAGTCCTTCCTAAGAAGCCAATAGTTTCTAAGCTAATCAAAACATTCCCCACATTTTATGGAATACGAAGGTTTATTGGTAAAGGTAAAGCTATCCCATTACAGGCCTGGACAGGCCCTTAGGGTTCCAGGAGGTTGAGGCTCCCAGATTTCCAGAAAATCAGCACATGAAGGTGGTAAATTTGTCAGCCCTACGCACCGGCCGCCTTTACCCCCCAGGAAATATTCCTGGTACTCATTCCTGTTAGAGGCTGAGTCGACACCAGGGCCATAGTGCGGCCAGAAGAATTAAGTCAATGATAAATTCCAATGACTCCATCGTGAATCGAACCCTCGACCTTCCGGCTTGTAGCGCAGTGCCTCCACCAACTGCGCCACCGCGTACCCCCACTAAGATTTATTACCATATTCAAATTGCCTGGATCCAAACAAATGCAGTCCACGCCCTTCCATACCATTACTGTAAGATTAATTTTAATATCATCCTCAAATCTATGCATAGATCTTCCAAGAGGCCTCTTTCCTTCAGTCCCCCCCCCAAAACCTGTATGTAATATGTGGAAATCCAATTAATAGTCACAAGGCATGCGTCCCATATCTGTTACAAGAATTGGTCGGCTCGTATTTACAGAAGTGATCACTGTTCTGAGAACTGAGCGAACACGAGAAATAATGTTGGAATGAAACATCGCTATCCTGTTGAACGTAAAGCGAATGATGAACGTAGGATTAACAGATCCGAGCTTCAGTTACAAAACTGTATTCATTTCAGATGTGAATTTCCCAGGGAGGAAATTTGTATCGCCTCTTCCAGCCGTTTATTTCGAGCAACTGAGATTGTTTCTTAGAGCGGAGGAGAGTAAAATTGAACAGGGGAAGATTGCCTCTTCTCTCTTTCCTAGTCTTTGTTCTCATTTTCTCTTTATTTTCTTCTTTCTCATCTCTTCTAACTCCCCTTCCCTTGATCCAGTTTTCTCACCCTCCTCCTACCACTTTTCTGTACCTTCTTCTCTTCTTATCTGCTTTAAGCAGAAAGTTGCCAAAGACAGCACTGTGTATGTGTAAGGCCAGTCTCGTAGCTGCATGCAGTGAACTAATGGAAATGGAAAGTGCTGTTGAAGCCATACGTTCTTACACGCAATTGAGTCTCATCTGAGATGCAGTGTCTGTCTGATTCACATGCCAGGCTCTGAAGTCCTACTGTTCACTCTCATAATACCCTCTCTGCCTTATCAGACGATTATGCTATTATTAACCGAAAGCAAAAACAGAAAGATGGCCATATAGAATATGAGAAAAAATTTTAATTCTACAGTCTGCCGTCGGTTCAGTGTACAAATACTTTAAGAGTCTGTCCATAAGACTGAATTAACTACAGATATTAGACGTTAGATTATATCATTATAAATTTCAAGTATGCGGTAGTCCCTATGCAAGTCAAACATTTCAGTCACAGTAGTAATTACTGGATTGGTCACATCTTGCGCAGAAAATGCCTTCTGAAACACGTGATTGAAGGAAAGGTAGAAGCAAGGATAGAAATGACGGGAAGACGAGGGAGAAGACGTAAGCAGCTACTGGATGACCTTAAGGAAAAGAGCAGATACTGGAAATTGAAAGAGGAAGCACTAGATCGCACCCTGTGGAGAACTCGATTTGGAAGAGGCTACGGACCTCTCGTAAGACAGACTACAGAATGAATGAGTAGCTACATGTTCCACACACACCTTTCAGTACCTTTTTGTTTTCCACACAGGTTTGTTTATTTGTCTTGTGTGGCTCTCAGAATAAGTGGCGATTATTTTCCTGAACAATAGCATTGGTCTTTCTAATGAACACGCACTGTTTTCTGTGTGGATGGAACTGAATTAACATTATTGACATTAATTTTATGCCTCGGCGTTAAAATACGCCTAACACTGTCATAGCTAGAATTCTGTCTGTAAAGACTCATTCTGGTAGTCGTGAGTCCCCAGCCATTAGTATCAGACTCTGCTGAGTAGTGTAAGACGCCTGGCGACATTTAAACTTCCTCTTTACCCCTCTCAATGCCGTACAGCCACACTGCGCATTAACAGAGGCCCACCTAAAACAGACACACTGTACACGCAGTTCAGAATTCCATATTCATCTCCAGACCTTGTGTTGCTGTGTTTCAGTCCGAATACCAAACATAATTACTATTCTAGGGGGTCAGAATTCCTCCCTAAGAGAAGACTACGTCCAGGCAGGATTTGCGTAATTGTACCCAGCTTTAAAATAAGACAAAAATAGAGTTAAATTCGCAGACATGCAAGATGGCGCTGGGGACGTCAGGACGGTGACGTTATTGTAAATTAAAATATGGAGCCTTCTGGATGGACAAGGCTGCCCGCAGTGCATACTAAACGTCGGAGGAGGTATTAGATGACATTCTGTATCAGGTCATGAGGTTACGTAGAGTTGATTGCGAGATGACAGGACAGTTGGAAGATTTTGAAGTGGGAGTGAGGACGTTATAATTTTTTTAGATCGAGTAGTCGTTTATGAACACCAATATACGCACATAATACAATTACAAGCTATACATAAACTTGAACCCTCCTACATGCTTCATTGATAAATCGCCATCCTCAGGGAGATGTTATTACAAAGAAATATATAATACCAACACAAAAATCTCACATGTACAATGTTAAAGTATATAAAATACATAAAACAGCAGCTATAAATACAATAACGTGGATATTATGGCTAGTACAATCTTACATTATCCTTAGTTACAATCAATCGATATGTCACTGTTTACAATGTAGCTGTATGTATACAAACATATAATGTAGCTGTATGTATACAAACATATAATGTAGCTGTATGTATACAAACATATAATGTAGTTGTATGTATACAAACATATAATGTAGCTGTATGTATACAAACATATAATGTAGCTGTATGTATACAAACATATAATGTAGCTGTATGTATACAAACATAATGTAGCTGTATGTATACAAACATATAATGCAGCTGTGTGTATACAAACATATAATGTAGCTGTATGTATACAAACATATAATGTAGCTGTATGTATACAAACATATAATGTAGCTGTATGTATACAAACATATAATGTAGCTGTATGTATACAAACATATAATGTAGCTGTATGTATACAAACATATAATATAGCTGTATGTATACAAACATATAATGTAGCTGTATGTATACAAACATATAATGTAGCTGTATGTATACAAAATATAATGTAGCTGTATGTATACAAACATATAATGTAGCTGTATGTATACAAACATATATGCAGCTGTATGTATACAAACATATAATGTAGCTGTATGTATACAAACATATAATCTTAAGGTTTCCGATCTAGATGGATCAAGTCCCTGTGGTAGTGTTGATGTGTCCTGTGTAGAAGGGCGTTGCGTATTCGAGGACATTTTGACATCGTGCTAGCCATAGTATCAGATAATTGAGGTCTCAGTTATTAATACCATCTAATACAACACTAAACAAAACATTTATGAGTTTCATATTAATGGCCTAAACATGACAGAATTAGGTCGAAACACTTTGCCACAGTAAAGTCAAGACAAAGCAGTCCTGATTGATGGTGTCTCTGATGAATATGTCAGTAACTCAGATTATAAAAACGACAACAAAACAGGTATAACGTAATATTGAGGCGCGTTCGCGTAGAAATCGTTGCCGTGAAAAAATACTAAATATTATATATTTTGAGTGTGTGTCTATAGCCTTAGTTATCCAGCATGCAAAGTGCATGCGCCGTATTATATTGTCATCTGTGGCCTGTCTGGCTGTACTATATTTTTCCACATTATCTCATAAACGGTAAGATTTTCGGAACAAAGTTACTGAAAATAAAATGTGTGTTTTGAGTTTCTCTACAACTTTTTTCTGAAACATTTCCCATTCTAAGAAGAATTAAGCGAGATATTATATATATATATATGTACATAGGCCTTCGTGTAAAGTAACCGTTATTCGTGTCACATTTTAATTAGACTTCAATTTTCTCGACAGGTTTTTGAAAAATACTCAAATATCAAATTTCATGAAAATCCGTCCAGTTGGAGACGAGTTGTTCCACGCGGACGGACAGACATGACGAAGCGAATGGTCTTTTTCGCAATTTTGCTAAAGCGCCTAAAAAGTTAAAGCTGTCCTTGTCCATGCCAAAAACAAAAGGCATACAGGAGGAGAAGAAGTGTAGCTCCACTTATTCTTAACCTCGGTAATAGATGCAGGTGATGGTTAACTTCACACCCTGACCACTTTATCCCATGGAAAAACACCCCGGTACCTATCGAATAGAAGGTTGGTGGACCCCGGAGCCCATCTGGAAGTTTTGTAGCAGGGGAAAAGTCTTGTCTGCCAGTATTAGACATTGATGAATGACGAAGTGCAAGGATTTTGAAGGAAATGGTCGTGGCTTCGTCGAAGTACTTCCCCAAACTTTGTCTGGAGGGACTGAGAAAAACCACCGAACTCAAGCCAGTATAACCGCTGATTCGGCCGAGATACGAAACAGGTCTCTCGTGTAACCGCTGCAGTAATTGTGACACGTGTCTTCATTGTCTGTGTTTATACGTTTTAAGTGCAGCAGTTTGTAGCTCGGTGCGCCCTTAATGCCCCGTCTCCTGTCAGTCGGTGCGCCCTTAATGACCGCGTCTCTTCAAGCACACGATAAATGCGAACTGCAGTTACTTCGTGAACCAGCGCACACTGGTGCATTCATTTTAGTCCAATATCCAATACAGATTTAGCCTCTATTATTTCGTAGCCCAACTTGTTGGAAGCAAATTCAATTTCTTTATGTCAGTTTTCAAAATGAGACCTGTCTCTATGCATCTAGTATAGCCCTGGTAATTTCCAATTTCAATGACTGTACAGACAGCTAAAATAAAATAAAGCCCCCAATTTTTTTGCAGGAAATTTATCGTATTTTTCAAGGCAAATGAAGAAGTTTTCGTCAGTGATTTTGTTCTAGGATTAACCTAATTTGAGGTTCACAGACACCATCGTGGCTGGACACCAGATCATTGATGTACTCCACTCCGTCTTGCCTTGCTCTGTGTATAAATGGACATCGATTCGAGACCACACGCTGTACATTTTGGTTGGGTTTCAAAATTCCGATTAACCCCTTAAATAGATAAGATTGAACTGAATTGTATATAAAGATCCAGTCCGTACCACGCAGTAAACACACTCCGTCTCAGTTATACAAACCAGTCAGTTAATGTTGTAAAGTGAAATAATCGCTGTTTGTTCTGAGATCCACACAAAAACACATAAATACAGTCCGTACCGCGCAGTAAACACACTCCGTCTCAGTTACACAAACCAGTCAGTTAATGTTGTAAAGTGAAATAATCGCTGTTTGTTCTGAGATCCACACAAAACACATAAATACAGTCCGTACCGCGCAGTAAACACACTCCGTCTCAGTTATACAAACCAGTCCGTTAATGTTGTACAGTGAAATAATCGCTGTTTGTTCTGAGATCCACACAAAACACATAAATACAGTCCGTACCGCGCAGTAAACACACTCCGTCTCAGTTATACAAACCAGTCCGTTAATGTTGTACAGTGAAATAATCGCTGTTTGTTCTGAGATCCACACAAAACACATAAATACAGTCCGTACCGCGCAGTAAACACACTCCGTCTCAGTTATACAAACCAGTCAGTTAATGTTGTACAGTGAAATAATCGCTGTTTGTTCTGAGATCCACACAAAACACATAAACACACTGTGTGGGCAGAAAGTAGAACTCTTTACTGCTAAATCTGGTGGTGAATATAGTAACCACTGGGCCTTAAACGGTTAAATAAGAAACAGACGATGGGATGGAGAGCGAAGGTATGAAATCATACGTTCTTAAACATGATACACGATGGAGCTAAGAGGTCAGTTTCACGCCCCAACCGCTTTACTTCCGAGATGAGGCCTCAGTATACCCAATAGGAAGCTAAGCGAGTCACGGATCTATATTAACGCGATAGCGAAGAGATACATCTCGCTGTTCCCTGCACAGAACTAAGCCCCGGTCATCCAACCCCAAGCGTAACCACTGTACTGAGCTAACCAGGCTCCCAGCTTAAGTTTTAATGGCTCACAAAGCAGCTGAATAAACATCCTATTTAAACTCGTAACAAAACGCAAACTATTTTTACATCTGTCAATAAACCCCAACACCCACTTTTCCAGCCTCAGCTATCGGACACTGCACCACAGTGTAGCTAAGAACACTGCACTTAAAATAATTGCAAAATAAATAATCAAACTCTATGAAGGAATTATACAACGTAATGGATTTATCACTGTAGGCGTTTAAATGTGCAAAGAATCCACACATCCACATCGCCACTGAAGATGCAGAGACTAATTGGGTATTTTAAAAAACATTTGATTTGAGGTATACACGACTATGAGGGTTAAAGACTGGGCCTATTGTCTTCTTGGGTGTTATTTTGTGTAGTCTGGTAGATACGGAGGATCTTCGCTAAGCAAAGTTTCCTAGGTCGTAGAGATTAATACACAAATCATTAGAACGTTCAACATAGCTCATTTATTGCACTAAAGTACCATTATACTTAAACGTAATCACCAAAGACATTGATGCATTCTCCCCGCCTTCGCAAGAGTTTCTTTAAAATTCCATCGCATTCTCAACCATTCATGAAGAGCCATTTACACTTCCTCATTATTATGGAATGGCTACATTCCAAGTGCCCAGAAGGTCGCAGTACACGTCGTGTGTCCGACGTGCACTGTCGTGCTAAAGGGTCACACCTCGCGTCAAATCAATTGTTTGGACCGCAAAAGTAACAGATGTGTCTCACTGGGTCACGTCTGGACCCAATGACATCACAATTAATTAGGCCTATTGATAAACTGCCGATCTCAGTGGCCGTGCGGTCTAAGGCGTGGGTCTACGGCCGCTCGCTTGCTGGGATTGTGGGTTCGAAGAGCCGATCCCAGTGGCCGCGCGGTCTAAGGCGTGGGTCTACGGCCGCTCGCTTGCTGGGATTGTGGGTTCGAAGAGCCGATCCCAGTGGCCGCGCGGTCTAAGGCGTGGGTCTACGGCCGCTCGCTTGCTGGGATTGTGGGTTCGAAGAGCCGATCCCAGTGGCCGCGCGGTCTAAGGCGTGGGTCTACTGGGCCGCTCGGCGTTACTAGGATTGTGGGTTCGAAGAGCCGATCCCAGCGGCCGCGCGGTCTAAGGCGTGGGTCTACGGCCGCTCGCTTACTAGGATTGTGGGTTCGAAGAGCCGATCCCAGTGGCCGTGCGGTCTAAGGCGTGGGTCTACGGCCGCTCGCTTACTAGGATTGTGGGTTCGAAGAGCCGATCCCAGTGGCCGTGCGGTCTAAGGAGTGGGTCTACGGCCGCTCGCTTGCTGGGATTGTGGGTTCGAATCCCGCCGGGAGCATGGATGTTTGTGTTGTGTTTGTTGTAAGGACGGTAATATGGAACGTAAAGTGACATGAAGGACGAAAGGATTTAAACAGTACAAAAATGGATCAAAGGGGAAAAACCCGGGACAGACAAAAAAAAAATCCCGCCTAGGGCATGGATGTCTGTCTCTTGTGAGTGTTGTGTGTTGTCAGGTAGAGGTCTCTGCGACGGGCTGATCACTCGTCCAGAGGAGTCCTACCGAGTGTGGTGTGTCTAAAAAGTGTGTGATCGTGATGCTTCGAAAAATGAGGCGGCCTAGGCCCCCAAGGGGCTGTCGAGCCATTGGAAAAAAACAATTGATAAACTATCGCATTACCCAATGCCATTTAGTCATATCTATTAAAATCCTCAAATTAATGAAGCATAAATTAATACACTAAATTGCTAAAATAACCACAATTAATATAATTTATAGATAAAGGTCTCCCTGTGCGTGCCATGAAGGCAGGTCAGGTAGGTGTAGCTGCACTCATTCTTACTCGGCACGAGAAAAGACACCAGGTGCTCAGTGAATAGATTAGATGGCCCCGGAGCTGGTATAGAAGCTTTGCCCTGTAGAAAAACCTCTTCTCCCTGCCAGGAATCGAACCACAAGTCCTTGTTGTCCACTCCGTAGCCTTGTTCATTATACAGACTAAGCTATCCCGGCTCCCATATAAAGCAAATGTATTTAATTTATTAGTGCTTATATAAAAAATACCAATGCCAATAAGTCATAATTCCATATATATTATATTCATTATATATATATTATTCAAAAAAGAAACTAAAATGCTGCATCTGTGGATGGCACTTTTGATTATGCACTATTTGGGCATAAGACACTTGTTCATAAGTTAAAAACACACGAGTCATAAATCAAAGTTAAAATGATGGTTTGTTAAAAATCTTGTTAAAAGTGTTCACTGCGTCTATTGTATAAAAATTGTTTGCACTTCTAAAAGTTACAGTAGATCACACACTGCACCGTGCTGGTTGCGATGGACTCTGACGTGTACCGGCAATAGCTTTCCGTTGTTGTCATCCTGCTTAATATGTCGTAGTGCAGTCCTCTCGATGTTTTGGTATAAATTAGTAGGAAGAAGTGGTTCTGGTGCTAGTATGGTGTGGGGTTGTGTCTTGAAGTATACCGGGTGAAAGTGAACTGTGTTATGAGGACAAGATTTAACAAGATTTTTAACAAACCATCATTTTAACTTTGATTTATGACTCGTGTGTTTTTTAACTTATGAACAAGTGTCTTATGCCCAAAATAGTGCATAATCAAAAGTGCCATCCACAGATGCAGCATTTGTAAAGCACCTTTATAATAGAGAAAATAACCCCTGATGATGGCTCATGAGGAGCTGAAACGCGTAGGGTAAATTATGATATAGGGAGAAAATTGCAACTTATAATTTGTGCATTTGTTGGTGTTTTATCTCAAATGTATTTTTATTAGTCAATAAAAATCAATGCTACATAAAAATATATATATATATATATATTCAAAAACAGAAACTAAAATAGTTCCCTTTGCTCAAGATTCTTCCACGCGATATAAACAGTTGATGCTGTGTCTTCCGTGACATTTTGATCCTATATAATGTGCGATATTTGAGGTATGTGCCGTGTTCCGTGATATTTTGATCCTACATAATCTGAGATATTCGAGTTTTGTGCTGTATATTCCGTGACATTTTGATTCTGCATAATCTGCGTTTTTTTTTAGGTTTGTGCTGTATATTCCGTGATATTTTGATTCTACAAAATCTGCTATATGTGTGGTTCTCACAAGCGATTCTGATGAAGATTCGAGACTTCTGGTATATTACGCCGCGTCGACGTTTCGGAGGAGGTACTGCCTCCAACTTCAGGGTCTAGCAATGTGCTTTGGCTGTAGCTCCTGAACATTTACCAGTCGACACGGCGTAATACTCCAGGAGACTTGAAACATCTCCAGATTTCCTTTCAGTGTCGACACTCAACAGAAACTACAATTGATTCCGCATCGTTAAACAAACTGTTCAGCAGAGACATCTACTGAACATGCATCAACAAACATGACCACACTTATCAAAGGCTAAGGTTCACTGCTATGTCGTTATTCCGACTTTATACATGCCAGCAAGTAGTTATGAGGAGGAGCAGAAAATAAAATTAGTGAAAGATATATTTGAGGCGGTAATCTGCGTCCACCTTTACCGAAATAAATCACTGTGGATAGAAGCAGCACTTACTGTATTTGCTTATTGTGCTAAGCTCAGTGGAACTTAGACTGTTAAGTCAGTACAGTGACGAGGTACGGGCTGGATGATCGAGGTTCGAATTCCGGTTTTTCTCTTCTCCAAAAACGTCTACACATTTTCTGGGGCCCAAAAAGCCTAATATTTAATGGGTACCAGGGGTCTTTCCCCGGGAATAAAGCGGTCGGGGTGTCACCTCCATCGGGTGTCGAGTTTAAGAAGGAGTGGACCAATACTTCTACGCCCCCCTTAAGTCTTCATGGCTTGCAAGGGAACAACTTTACCTTTACCATGTTCAATATCTGAATATGCCTGTAAATGCTGTTGTTTATAAACAACTCAAAACAAATAATGATTTGGCAACACTGTCCTTCGAGATTTGTGTATGTGATCAGTAGAGTGGCCTTAATTAGTGTAAAATGTGCTAATACTTGTATTGAATATTACGCACAATATCTGGCCCAGGTACATAAAGGTAGGGCATGCAGTAACATGCTTACGGCTCAGCCAGTTTAACTGAAGTCCGTAACTGCCGGGTGTCAACAAATGGCTTATTGACTTCCCGAAAGACTAACTACACAATTTCCCCGACTTACCCTATTTCAAGTTACGCAATTTCAGACTTAAGCAATTTAAAAAATGCAAAAGAAAATTAAATAAGATTTTTAAAATGCAAGCCGAATTTCTCCTTGTGGGAATGAAGGGGCAATGAGACGAACGTGGCGGAAGAATACTGCTGGGCGATAACACAAGCGGAGGGGCGGTCATGCTGTGGCCGATCAGGTTCCAGTGTGTTAGAGTTTGGATTTCAATTAGTTTATAAACATATATAGTTGACCAAATGTGTACTCAGAAATGAGTACCAGGAATATTTCCTGGGGGTAAAGACGGTCGGCGCGTAAGGCTGACAGCTTTAACATCTTCATGTGCCGATTGTCTGGAATTCTGGGAGCCTCACCCTCCTGAAATCCCGGGGGCCTGTCCAGGCCTGTAATGGGATAACATTAACTTTATTACCTTATTTGCGCACTGAAATCCGACTTGCGCAAAATTGGCCTTGCGCCGGACCTTCCGGAACGTAACTACTGCGCATTTCGGGAAGGGTACAGACTCTTTCTTCAGACGCTGACTGTTGTTAAGCTCGTCAACGAACTTCATGGTACGAAATCCGTATGTTCATTAATACGTCAGATTTGACGTACATACAGCGATCATCTAGGATGTGACGCCGTGTAGTTTGGCAGATAGGTACAAACGTATTGATCGAAACTGCTGCCTCCGTTTTCGGGGTAGAAGACAGATGGTATAACAATTTAGGCAGTAGATTCTTCCGAAACTTTGGTGTCTATCTACCAAACTACACGGTATCACATCCTAGATTATCGCTGTTTATCAACTCTTTAGAAACTCTCGTAATTCGCTCGTACTTTCAGCTACGTCTGTCTATCCACTTCATATTTCTCGAATCAAACATCGTGGTTACGAAGTTGGTACTCCTGAGTGACATCAGGGCTTCCGCCGCGGTTTAAATGAGATCTTTGTTCTTGTAGGATGTTAGGCAGCGTAGATTGGTAGTTACCGATGTTTCGGGACAACCTGTCTGTCCTATATTCAAGAATAAAGCAGTCCAAAAATCGTTCAAGTAGTCACTTGACCTTTTGGAGACCGAAGTTAATATAAACAGTATAGAGTGTACACTGGGTTATCCACGCACAACTTAAATTGCTAATGACTAAAGACGACGGTGGGAGAAAACGTGATTGAGCGCTGAGTGCTAGAACAAAATCCTCAACACAAACAAAAATCACGAACTGTTTACAATAACCGTAAGCAATGTATGTATTACATATGTAATAAATAAATTTATTTTTTACATGGCGCAACAGCCCTAAGACTCCTCTGGACGAGTTATCAGCCCGTTGCAGAGACCTCTACCTGACAACACACAACGCTCACAAGAGACAGACATTCACGCCTCCGACGGGATTCGAACCCGCAACCCCAGCAAGCGAACGGTCGCAGACCCACGCTTTAGACCGCGCGGCCACCGGGATCGGCACATAATAAATAAATTACAGCTTTATTTTTTTTTTTTTGTTCGTGGCTCAATAAATACATGTTTTGGATTACCCGTGTTTCTCAGTTATCCGCCGCTCTCCCCAACATTACGCCAGACAATACAAATTACACTGTATAAAAACCTGACTCCTACATCACAGTAACTACATTACGTCGGAAAAGGCCAATCGATTAACGCTGTTTATACTGAGAAGCAAAGTAAACACATACATACTCCATGTGTGCACAATTTAGAATTTTAAGCAGACACGCATATCGTAATCCAGTACCGCATTAAGGCCCCCCTGGGACCCCACGGCGCAGGTGGGGGCGAGCAAACGTACAGAATACTAAACTTTATTGTTGGTTCTTTCACATTGAATTCCGTTGTTCTGTCATAACGCAGTATTCTGTATCCCTGTTACGAGATTTCGATGTAACTTCGTTAATAATTATAAGGAGGACGAAAATTAACCAATTGCGGGGGGGGGGGGGGGCCTGAGAGGTTATCTACGCTACTGTCGTAGAAGTTGTCCTTTCGAGGGTCAAGGGCGAAATTATATGCCCAACATGTTCTTTCAAGTTATCATATACACTCAAAATATACGGAAGAATAAAAGTTGTATTTATTTCACATTATTTATTTATTTTATTTATTTATTTATTATTTATGTAAAAGCCGTATTGTATAAAAGTGCAATTTCATTTGTCGTGACTGTACACAGCATGTAATTAGCAGACCTCCAGCTGTTCCTACATAAGTGCACATGGTATAACACATTTAGTTTCCACGCTCTGTGACAGTTGGGGCATTCAGCTGGGTCCGCGTTACGTAGCATAAACGGAACGTGAAGGCGATCACAGCGGGGGGGGGGGGGGGGGGGGGGGGGGGGGGGGGGTTCAGATAAGGTCAGACACTGGTGTCGAGGGACTGATTAAAATATGTAAAGGGTACCGGCGGGTATTCGAAACGGTAGCTCCAGACTACAAGGCAATATATCTGGCCGTTGGGTCATTTACCTCGTCCCAATCCACACAGCCTCGCAAGTCTGGATGAAGCAGGTACACGTGGAAATGCTAAACACTTGATCAACACCGGCTGCGTTGAACATAAGGTCCAGACTTCAAAACCCGTCCTGTAGGTTCCTGATTTGTGTCTTTCCAAGGTCAACTACCATAACTAACTCCACGTAGCACAGTCCTTCTTGAGAAGCTAACAGGTCCTCAGCTAGTCAAGAAATTTCCCGCATTTTATGGAACCCGAAAGTCCATTACCGCACTCACAACAGCCCGCCACCTGTACCTATCTTGAGCCATATCAATCCAGTACTTTTTTTTTGTGAGGGGGCCCCGCAGCTGATGCTACGGACGCACCGCAGCCTTAAGGCTTCTTGTGCAACCCCTGTGATGAAGATGAGCAGTTTTTTTACCAAGTTTTACAAGTAATGGAGCACCAGTGGAACGAAATCGACAGAGGAAAACCGACAACTCGGAGAAAAACCTGTCCCAGTGCCACTTTGTCCACCACAAATCTCACATGGACTTGACCTGGGATCGAACCCGGGCCTCCGTGGTGAGAGGCCGGCGACTAACCGCCTGAGCCATGGCACGGCCATTATCCAGTACATGCCTCCCCATTCCACTTCTTGAAGATCCATTTTAATATTATCCTCCCATCTACACCTATGTCTTCCAAGTGGTCTCTTTCCATCAGGTCTCCCCACCAAAATCCTGTATGCACCTCTCCTGTCCCCAATACGTGCAACATGCCCCGCCCATCTCATGTTTCTTGATTTGATCACCCAAATAATATTTGGTGATGAGTACAGATCATTAAGTTCCTCGTTATGTAGTCTTCTCCACTTCCCTGTTACCTCGTCCCTCTTAGGCCCAAATATCCTCCTCAGCACCCTATTCTCGAACACCCTCAGCCTATGTTCCTCCCTCAGTGTGAGAGACCAAGTATCACACCTATACAAAACAACAGGCAAAATTACAGTTCTGTATATCTTACTCTTCATATTTTTTGGATAGCAAACTGGAAGACAGAAGATTCTGCAAGCATTCCCTGCCTTCAGTCTGCTCTTAATTTATGAATGGAATTTTGATTTGTTAGGGTTGTTTCCAAATATCCCATAAACGAGCCAAAATTGTCGGTACGGTCAGTAACAAAATTGCGAATGCTGTGCTATATGACGCAGTACACAAAGGTTAACAGGGTGTTGTTTACTTTCAAAATGTCATATGGTGGCACGGTACACACCTAAATGTCATATGGTGTCACGGTACACACCTAAATGTCATATGGTGTCACGGTACACACCTAAATGTCATATGGTGTCACGGTACACACCTAAATGTCATATGGTGTCACGGTACACACCTAAATGTCATATGGTGTCACGGTACACACCTAAATGTCATATGGTGTCACGGTACACACCTAAATGTCATATGGTGTCACGATACACACCTAAATGTCATATGGTGTCACGGTACACACCTAAATGTCATATGGTGTCACGGTACACACCTAAATGTCATATGGTGTCACGGTACACACCTAAATGTCATATGGTGCCACGGTACACACCTAAATGTCATATGGTGTCACGGTACACACCTAAATGTCATATGATGTCACGGTACACACCTAAATGTCATATGGTGTCACGATACACACCTAAATGTCATATGGTGTCACGGTACACACCTAAATGTCATATGGTGTCACGGTACACACCTAAATGTCATATGGTGTCACGGTACACACCTAAATGTCATATGGTGTCACGGTACACACCTAAATGTCATATGGTGTCACGGTACACACCTAAATGTCATATGGTGTCACGGTACACACCTAAATGTCATATGGTGTCACGGTACACACCTAAATGTCATATGGTGTCACGGTACACACCTAAATGTCATATGGTGTCACGGTACACACCTAAATGTAAATATTTATGCGCGTAAGGAAAGTTCGCCGTCGTTGAGCCGACTTGCACGTAACTGAAGACTGCTCGACAGTATTTCGTGCAGATCTGTTGTAACAAATTTCGTCCAAATTGGGCAACAAATTTGAAAACGCCGGTAGAAATTCATTTACGCTGTGAAGCAAAGTAAGGCTCGATTTTCACAGAAGTCACCGTCCGTGATTAAATTTTTGTGGACATCTCAAGCACCGAATTGTATCCAAATCAGTCGAAAAGGTGTGTATATATTATGGGCGAAATTTCATTTGCACCCTTAAGTAAAATATGGCTTTCACTTCACAGACTTTCAGGAAAATCAAAATTACTCAACGGCATGGTATTATATCTTCTACACCGAATTTCGCCGAAATCGATCAAGAAATGTGGACAGTACGGGTAGAAGTTAACTTACACCCCCAACTAAATCGTCACTGGCTCTCAGCAGATGTTCGCTAAAATCAGCCTTGCTAGGCAAGTTTTCGTAAATAGTTCTTACACCACATTTCATGAAAATCGGACAAGCAGATTAATCGCCGATAATACGTCACAGACGGACAGGCAGATGGAAGAACGCGGTGTCCATAACAGGTGTTCTTTTTTACTTCTTAAAGAACACCTGTAACCAAACAAACAAGTCGACACACGTGATTAGGATTTCCCAGCAGAACTCGCATAGCCCATTCGACGTGTGAACACAGTAATTACCCGCACGGACGTAACTAATGTTTCTTTACTGAACTTTACTCTGCGACTGCTACATGTTTCGGCCTGTTTATGTGGCCATCATCAGGCAGCACTCAAATATAAAAAACCGAAAATATATAAATGTATGTCATTTATTGCCGATCCCAGTGGTCGTGCGGTCTAAGGCGTGGGTCTTCGGCCGCTCGCTTACTGGGATCGTGGGTTCGAATCCCACCGGGGGCATGGATGTTTGTGTTGTGTTTGTTGTAAGGACGGTAATATGGAACGTAAAGTGACATGAAGGACGAAAGGATTTAACCAGTACAAAAATGGATCAAAGGGAAAAAACCCCGGACAGACAAAAAAAAAAAAATCCCCACCGGGGGCATGGATGTCTGTCTCTTGTGAGTGTTGTGTGTTGTCAGGTAGAGGTCTCTGCGACGAGCTGATCACTCATCCAGAGGAGTCCTACCGAGTGTGGTGTGTCTAAAAAGTGTGTGATCGTGAAGCGTCGAAAAATGAGGTGGCCTAGGCCCCCAAGGGGCTGTCGAGCCATTGGAAAAAAAAATGCACGTAACTATTGTTTTTTCCTGAAATTTACTGTGTGACTGCTACATGTTTCGGCCTGTTTGTGTGGCCATCATCAGGCAGCACTCAAATATAAAAAAAAACAGAAAATATATAAGTTATATCATTTATTAGTTATTTACAGAAACTAAGGGATACCAAAGTTGTACATATAACAAATACACTTAAAACTTGTTTGAATAAAACAAAACATTAAAAAAGCCTGTAGCATAATCTCATATGTTTCATATGCGATACGTCACTAAGCCTCGTATCATAATGATATGGCCCCCTTCATATACAAACTGTTTGTTGTACTAATGTAATGATACTTGGTATGTGACTTTACACTGTATTCTGTGGTTGTTATCTGTTTTCTGCTTTACTTGTACGTTCCCGTAATTCTGCGCTCTGTGTTAATCCTTTAATTTAAATTTTTAATCTGAAGGGCGCTAGCTGTACGCCCAAGCCAGTACGTAGTGAGGAATTTAAACACACACACGCACACGCACCCACATGCGTATAGCTAGCGCCCTTCAGAAATTAAAGGATTAACCCAGAGCGCAGAATTACGCAAACATGCAAGTAAAGCAGAAAACAGATAACAACCACAGAATACAGTGGAAATCACATACCAAAGTCACGTTACACTAGTAGACCACACAGTCTGGAGATGCAACCCGAAGAATCGTTACTGTACTGAACACAGTCTGCTATTGGTCACTATCCTGTGCTAGGTGAATTTAATCCACACACTAACATCTTATTTCTATAAAACTCATTTTTAGGCTCGTTCGCATAATGCGAAGAGCGATTATTAGCTTCGTCATGTCTGTCTGTCCGTCTACGTGGAACAACTCGTCTCCCACTGGATGGATTTTCATGAAATTTAATATTCGAGTATTTCCGAAAATCTGTAGAGAAAATTCAAGTTTCATTAAAATCGAAAAGAATAACGGGTACTTTACACGAAGACCTATGTACATTTATGATAATATGTCGCTGAATTCTTCTTATAATGAGAAATATTCAGAGAAAAGTTGTACAGAAACTCAAAACACACATTTTATGTTCAATAGCATTTTGTTCCGAAAATCGTAACTGTTATGAGATAATGTGGAAAAATATTGTAGAGCCAGACAGGCCACAGATGACAATATAATACGGCGCATGCGCTTTGCATGCTGCATAACTAAGGCTACAGACACACACTTAGAATATGTAATGCTTATTGCTATTCCACGGCAACAATGGTTACGCGAACGCGCCTCAATATTAAGTTATACGAAAATTGCCTGTCTTGTTTTAATTGAGAACTACCTGATATTACACAACCTTGTTCTAGCGGTTCCAAGGACAAATATAAGATATCCAGTTTTACAAAAGACGCAGAGGTTCTCATGTATTCAGTACAAAAATGATCGTTAAGCCCTTGTCTCTTACGTCAACACAATCCGAAGAGTTTTCCGTGTTCATCGACATGTCACTAGTGCCTACGTCTTAACGGACTTCCGTTTGAACAGTACGGATGCAGAACCGGGATCTCAGAATGTCTTCACGGCTCGCTATGACGCACGAACAGATGTGACTTCCCTGTACAGCTTCCGCCACCAGCAGGATCATGTTAGTCGTCGTTGAACGGACGGCCCAGGGCGCGTTTTGAGCAACTCAAGAGTTACTAAGCCGGATATAAGTATTTGCCTTTCAGGAACACAAAGTTGGGAAGTTTGAGGTTTTCACAACGAAGTAAAGCAAAATTCCGGGTTTCTGAGATGCGACGCCGCGTCGTTGGGTGAGTGGTTCTCGACGTTTCGAAGGAAGGTATCACCTTAATTCTCAAGGGCCAAATGGATCAAGAAGACCGTTCAGAGTGAAGGCAAAACTTTCCTTCGTAACGTCAGGAAACACTCACCCAAACACGCGACCATCACATTCCTGGAGACTGCAATGCTCAACCAAAATATTTATTACAGAATTCACAAAGCCAGCCCTTGAATCTTGCTTCGAGCAACCAATATCGATTCAAACGTTTAGATGCTGTTTATTTATATTCCGTGTCAGTATTTTGTTTCAATCTCAGTTTCAGTCTTTAACATGGCCTCTTCTCTAAAAACATATCGACTGGAATTCTGCAGGCAGTTGTCATCCCTGCCATGTATGATACATGTCCTCTACATCAGTGGTATTCAACCTGGGGTACGCGTACCCCCGGGTGTACGCGAAGACATCTTAAGGGGTACGTAAAATTAAAAAAATTATATATTTATTTCCACTGAATAATCAGGGCCAGATTTAGGGTTAGCCACAAGAGACCGGACGTAAGGACATGCGATTTGGGAGCGCCATTTCTCTCTCTCTCTCTCTCTTCTCTCTCCTTTATGCGATTATTATCTGGGCGGCTAGTTTCATTTATTCCACATAGTGCATATAATTTTGCTTTGCTAAAATACCTTTGTTCCTTTATTAATTTTTATACATAGGCAATAATATATTTGTTATGTAATAGCTTGATTCTCCTTTTTTCATTTAAAACTTATTATTTAATACATTATTTTGGATGTAATTTATTTAACTTATTTAGATGTAGATTATAGACTGTGTATAACTTGAATTATGCACCAACAACTTTGGGGGTACAAAGTTGAAGAGAAATTATATGTGGGGGTACGTGAACAAAACAAGGTTGAATATCACTGCTCTACATTCATCCTAACAATGTTCTGTGAAGAGTATCAATTATGTAATTTTACCACCCCTTGTTACCCCTTTGTCTCAGACCCCAAAAACGTTTTACTCAAACATCCTCCATTTATAAATTTCATATTACTCACACCGTGCGTCTTGTACATTGCATCAACCAACACATGCACTGAATAAAACACATTCCTGAGCTACACCTCACCACTCGACACCACACACAGCATACGCTACACCAAGACGAGATCTCTACCTACGACCGACACATGCGTGATCCGTACAGTTGCAAATAACTGCAACACTTGGAACGGCATTTTTTAATACTGTTAATACTATTAATCTTACAATACTGTAAATTTATGGTTATTAATTTTACGTATTTTAGAGTCTTAATGTCATATTTTGATCATTTCTGTAAAGGCGACAATATTTATTTATTTTTTGAAGGGTCCCGCAGCAGATGCTACGGACGCACCGCAGTCTTAAGGCTTATTGTGCAACCCTGTGATGAAGATGATCAGTTTTTTTCGTTTTTCCGCGTAATGGAGCACCGGTGGATTGAAATTGACAGGGTAAATCGGAAGTACTCGGGGAATAACCTGTCCCAGTGTCACTTTGTCCACCACAAATCCCACATAGACCGACCCCGGGATCGAACCCGGGCCTCCGCGTGAGAGGCCGGCGACTAACCGCCTGAGCCATGGCACGGCCACTAAAGGCGACATAATAACTAGACTGGTGTGTTGGATCTACATTACTTTGTATTGAACGGCCCCTGATGATGGCACCTCGGTGCTGAAAATGTAGGTTTTTTTTTTATAATAGCTTACGAAAGTGTTTTTTCAGTGCATGAGTTGGTTGATGTAATAAATTCTCAAATTTGATATACGTCATACAAGTGACAGAAACAGAAGGATGTCGGTCACGGTTGATGAAAAGCCAAGCTCCACAGGCACTGAAAACAAGGATGGAATGGGAAACCATTGAGCTGTAGTCAGACAGTTTCCAGTTTGGATTCGATTATAGTACGCAAAGTGCAGAAACAGAAGGAATCATCGAGACAGACATTTGATATACGTCATACAAGGACATAACAGAAGGAATCATCGCGACAGACATTTGATATACGTCATACAAGGGACAGAAACAGAAGGAATCATCGCGACAGACATTTGATATACGTCATACAAGTAACAGAAACAAAGGAATCATCGCGAAGACATTTGATATACGTCATACAAGGGACAGAAACAGAAGGAATCATCGCGACATACATTTGATATACGTCATACAAGGGACAGAAACAGAAGGAATCATCGCGACAGACATTTGATGTACGTCATACAAGGACAGAAACAGAAGGAATCATCGCGACAGACATTTGATATACGTCATACAAGGACAGAACAGAAGGAATCATCGCGACAGACATTTGATATACGTCATACAAGTGACAAACAGAAGGATCATCGCGACAGACATTTGATATACGTCATACAAGGACAGAAGCAGAAGGAAACATCGCGACAGACATTTGATATACGTCATACAAGGGACAGAAGCAGAGGATCATCGCGACAGACATTTGATATACGTCATACAAGTAACAGAAACAGAAGGAATCATCGCGACAGACATTTATATACGTCATACAAGGGACAGAAGCAGAAGGAATCATCGCGACAGACATTTGATATACGTCATACAAGTGACAGAAGCAGAAGGAGTCATCGCGACAGACATTTGATATACGTCATACAAGTAACAGAAACAGAAGGAATCATCGCGACAGACATTTATATACGTCATACAAGGGACAGAAAGCAGAAGGAATCATCGCGACAGACATTTGATATACGTCATACAAGTAACAGAAACAGAAGGAATCATCGCGACAGACATTTGATATACGTCATACAAGGGACAGAACAGAAGGAAACATCGCGACAGACATTTGATATACGTCATACAAGGGACAGAAGCAGAAGGAGTCATCGCGACAGACATTTGATATACGTCATACAAGTAACAGAAACAGAAGGAATCATCGCGACAGACATTTGATATACGTCATACAAGGGACAGAAGCAGAAGGAATCATCGCGACAGACATTTGATATACGTCATACAAGTGACAGAAGCAGAAGGAGTCATCGCGACAGACATTTGATATACGTCATACAAGTAACAGAAACAGAAGGAATCATCGCGACAGACATTTTATATACGTCATACAAGGGACAGAAGCAGAAGAATCATCGCGACAGACATTTGATATACGTCATACAAGGGACAGAAACAGAAGGGCTAACCAGACAGGTGTTTGATATCCCTGTTGCAGGGAACACAAACAGAAAGTCTAACGACGACAAACGTTTGACACCCCTCTTATAGGACAGATGTTCTCGAAAAGCTGTCATATCGTCTGTGTGTCCTACCGCACCGCGCCGCGGTAGGCTGAATCAATAAGCAGATACATCCCCTGGCTCACAACCGCTTAGAGCAGGCAGACATGGAGTCAATTGAAAACTCACAATTTATTTCGAATTTATTGAAGTCGCTGATGGATTGACCCACACAGGGATTGCCACGGAACCAGTAACAAGTCCACTCAGTGCCACTGGTACACGTACAGTACATACTGCGTGATTTTATTGTGCCACCGCCTTCTCAATTTGTAGCCCTTTGAACTGTAATGGTAAACATACGTACCACAAACTGCAACATCAAACGACTCTGGATTTTGCATTAACTACCTCCACGGAGCAGAGTCATTTTTCAGAATGTAATAGTTTCACAGCTTGTCAAAAAATCCCCCATATTTTATGGAACCCCGAAATTCATCACCGTTTTCACAAAAGCCGTGTGTCACCTTGTTCTTCTAAGCCGTCACCAGGTGTTAAGGTCTTCAATATTTACATATAATTGAGTCAGAATTCGGATGTCAGCTATTTATAAGATTCTGCGTAATAATTAAGTTGTGCGTAAGAATTAATAGCCTAACATTAACAATAGTAGCTTCGTCTGTATATGAAAGTATAACATATGTAACATTTAAGATAAAACACCAACAATGCACAAATTATAGGTGCAAATTTGCTCCCTATATCCTATGATATAGGGAGCAAATTTGCACCTTATAATTTGTGCATTTGTTGGTGTTTATCTTAATAATAAATGCACGGTGAATTAAACTTAAAATTATGTAACATATTTCTCATTGAAATTATAATATTATGATTCGTGTCAATGAAAATTAATTTGGTGTTTTAGAATCAAAATATTATATGAAAGTGTTTATTGTTTGATTTATACAATGATAATTAGATCAAAAGCTAACGTGTGTATATTACCATTTGACGACGTACAATACGCTGTTTACGTCTTTACAATACTGGTTCCCTGATTATGGCTACAACACGTAGCCGAAACATGTAGCAGAGTGAAAATTGGTTTGAAATAAAACTTGTATGTGTAGATCGAAATCAGTTTGTTTTGGGGAACACATTGTTCTTCTTGTAATTAAGACATTAAGTAGATTAATTTTTGGATTATTAATTATTCATGTTTTAGTTTACGTTCTCTTATGTTAATGTGTTTTGTTAGACAATAGAGAATCTAAAACAATTCGTTGTCGAAATCTTAATAATGTGTCACGTTGTATTCACCGTGCATCTTGATAACAAATTAAAAGTTTAAGGAACCAAAATATGCACTATATTCTTACAAGTAAGTCAATTACCCCTACATATGTTTCGGCTTCAACAAGCCATCTCAGGTGGTCAAAGTTCTACATATGCTTGACATCCATTATTTCATTTTAAACACTCGTACATCAACATAAAATAAAATTTTGCTTTATGTTGATGTACGAGGTGTTTAAAATTGAAATAATGGATGTCAAGCATATGTAGAACTTTGACCCCCTGAGGATGGCTTGTTGAAGCCGAAACATATGTAGGGGTAATTGACTTACTTGTAAGAATATAGTGCATATGTTGGTTTCTTAAACATTTAATTTCTTAATAATGTAGATTGCAATTAAGTTGTGTAAATGTGGTGGTTCGAGGAGAAGTATGGGAAAACTGTAACTTATGATGTTAGAACAACTGGTATTTGGCGTGTGTGTTGTTGTGTTATTGTTGTTGTTCCCGTGATTAGTAACAAACTTAACGTGCCGCATTCACAAGATATTATACAAATGCCCTCAAAATAGAGTATACAGCCGATGTTAAAAAAGTTTTAATTGCGAACTTTACCAGTGAACGATAACTCTACAGCTGACAAATGAGTTATCATCAAGTAAACTGCTTAATTAAGTTAAGGTTGGTGTTAAGTTTAAATTGCTGCAACAGAGTTGTTTTAATCTCAATCCCTTCATGACGCAAAGAAATAGAGGCTTCTGGTACAGTCATGTACCGGGTAATTACATAATTTGTTATGGAATAATGTCACTGAATATTCTCATTCTACATAAATACCGACATAATACGATCGTTTCCTTCTGCATCCTTGCCAATTCGTTTTTCAATTCCCATCCTATCATGCCACATAAAATTAACACTATATAATTGTTAATAAATTCAGAATTAATAAATCTGTCTAAATAAATATAACTAACTAACTAACTAATTCCATGTAGCACAGTCCTTCTTGAGAAGCTAACAGGTCGTCAGCTAGTCAAGAAATTCCCCGCGTTTTATGGAACCCGAAGGTTCATTACCGCACTCACAACAGCCCGCTACCTGTCCCTATCCTGAGATTAGTTGTACCAAAGAATCAGTCCAGGTCCGAGGCTTTGTCAAATGATTCGTAACGTGATAATTTTTTAAGGTGAGGAGCTGTTAGCACATCGCCCAACCCCCAAGCTCGAGGACCACCCCTTGTCGGATTCCGTGACTGCTTATTCAATGTATTCGCAGCTACCCTCCATATCTACAGGCAGTTCCTCCATCCGCAACCTGAGGACGCGCCATGTCGTGGTGACAGGGACCGACTTATCGTGGTGACAGGGACCGACTTATCGTGGTGACAGGGACCGACTTATAGTGGTGACAGGGACCGACTTATCGTGGTGACAGGGACCGACTTATCGTGGTGACAGGGACCGACTTATCGTGGTGACAGGGACCGACTTATCGTGGTGACAGGGACCGACTTATCGTGGTGACAGGGACCGACTTATCGTGGTGACAGGGACCGACTTATCGTGGTGACAGGGACCGACTTATCGTGGTGACAGGGACCGACTTATCGTGGTGAAAAGGTGACCGACTTATCTTGGTGACAGGGAGCGACTTATCGTGGTGACAGGGACCGACTTATCATGGCTAAATAAATCAATGTGAAAGTAATCAAATATGAAACAAATAAAGCATTACGCACATATACAAAGGGCTGCGGCTAGTTCTATTTTCGTTGTTACCAAGTATTTACAAAGAGAAGCAGAAGATGGCAGTAGTGAAACGTACTGGAACGGATTTCCTATATAGGTTACTGCTCTAATGAGTTGGAACTTCGACATTACAGGATGAGCACAAAAAAAATCTTTACCATCACCATATTTTTTGTGAATCAATCAGACAAGATATTGCATTCGAACACGCATACATCAAATTACACAGATTCGAAAGTTTATGTCTTGTAGTGTGTCTCAGTGTTGGCATGTTTTGTCGTGACGGACTGCTTCATAATAAGAGACGGTAATGGTGATGCTCGTTTGTAATCACCCTGTATATAGACGACAACCCGCACTGTGAATTAAATGGTGAAGGAAAGTGTCACTTAATTAATGCTCCCTTCACTTTGTATCCTTGCACTTTACACTACAGTAGATCAGCAACGTGGTAAAGATGGAAGGAGGATCAGGAAGTATCAGCGCGTATCAGATTATCAGAAACAAAAAGGAGCTCTTTCTAACGCCCCCCAACTTATCAGGGCCCCCTACCCAGTTTATACCTGAACACAAAAACAGGCCCACTTTCTGAAATGTGGTAAAATAAATCCTTCACAAGGTATTAAACCCCACTGTATAGTCGGTGGACTAGTGGTTAGCGTGCTCGCCACTGGACCCAAGGTTCGCGGGTTCGATCCCGACCGAGGGCGATGGATTTTTAAGGGTGATAAAAATCCGTAGCACAACTTCCTTCGGAGGGGAAGTAGAGCCGTCGGTCCCATGTCGTAGATTTACGGCATGTAAAAGAACCTTACGGGCATGAATAAAAATGTTGCGTAAGCCAAATTGCCTCCACTTCTCACCCAAGTCTCCTGACTGGCTGCTAGATGGCTCTGGCGGGCACATCAGGATCGATAGAAACAGTAGCGCGGCCAGTTGACCAGTCACCAACTGCCACGAATGCGCACGACTTAGTAACCTCGAAAAGAGGAGGCAAGAGGAGGCCCGAGCCCATATAGGGCTGTTGAGCCATGGTTATTATATTATACGAACATAACAGATGTAACAAAACATGTCAAGTTTTAATAATATTAGTTTACAATTGTATATTCTCTTTTATAGTTGTTAACAGACTAAGAATGGCTTTAATATAGCCGAAACATGTAGCTGAGTGTAATTTTAATGAACAAGTGTTCTGTTTCATAGTAAATTATTGGTGTCTATACAAACCAAAGACGGTGTCCCGTTGCAAAACACTAGACAAGCTTACAGACAGCAAAAAAGGCTAATAAACTGTAAAGAATGCCCTCGGGGAATTTTGTGCAGTAGGCCACATTACAATAAGCAACGTCTCCAACATTGTTCCCTGCAGGATAGGCAACACACCGAGCTACCACGCCAACCTGTCGGCTACAGACGTACCAATGTCATTACAGTTATCATGTACATGTTGACAGCCAGACCTTAATTATATCACTGTCATGACTCTAGCTTCATTACCATATTAAACGAATACCAGTGTTTTATTGTTAACACTCCGTAGATCGACGCTATAATTAACAGTCCGTTGAACAAGCTGAAATTCGCTTTTGCCCAACTCGACGCACAAGTCACGTGTATTTAACTATTTAAAGCTACATATTCCACCTGTTGTAAAATAAACAATACACTTCTCCCACAGAGTTTATTCGTTTTTGTATAACTCACAAAATAAACAGCGATTATTTCTCTGAACAACGTTAGATGGCCGGTCTTTATAATGGAAAGACATTGTGTTCTCTGGGAGGTACGAAACTGAATTTTATGTAGGCCTGCTACTTACATGAATTTCAGGCAGATTACAGAGAGGTTTCAAGGGACAGGTTCTATCCACAACACAAGAAAACACACTCCGGTACATCGCTGACTCATATAGCTCAGCTGATAACGAAGCATTTCCCAAAACAGAAGCCGCAATCCAGGGCATGCAATTAGGATGCTGAATCCATTCCAACCCAGTAACTCACACTGAGGTACAAACAGGATTAACCGGTTAGTCTTTCTAACGGAAAATGAGTTCTCTGTGCGGTACAAACTATACTTTCCACATGAATTCACCGCGGCATCCCGAACTCGATCCCAGGCAGATCCAACTGAAACCTGTGGTGGACAAAGTTGCACTGAGACAGGTTTCGCTCCGAGTACTTCGGTTTCCTCTGTCAATATAATTCATTGTGTGTTGTCAGTTAGAGGTCTCTGCGTCGGGCTGATCACTTGTCCAGAGAAGCCATACCAAGTGTTGTGCGTCACAGTGTGATCTCGAAACGTCGACAATAAGGAGGCCCAGGCCCATTAGGAGCTGTCGAGCCATGAAAAAAAAAATTCATGGCTTGGAGGCGAAATTCAGAATGCCTCATCGCTTTGGGATAAAGAGAATTTGTTTAAAGTTTTCCCTTTCCATGCCATTTTAGGCTCAGGCCGCTTTACCTCGAAGAATAACCCCGGTACACATCGAATAGAAAGCTGGGCTGGGTGGGCCCCAGAGGCTGTCTGGACGTTTTGGAAAAGAGAAAATTTATTTCACAGTAGCGCAGCTCGCAGAAACTCTATTAGAGGCTAGACAAATGCAAACGACAGCTATGTTCAACAAGAACGTTACTGCTGTCATCAAAAATCACTAGGACCGGTGGCATGGGGGGAGGGTGACCATCGCCAGGGGTGGGAAAAGTACGGCAGGCTGTTTTGGATGCTACATTGTAGACAATAGTGAAGAAAATATTATTGAGTTACGAACTCACGACAAGATCGTGAAATCAATGAAGACAGATTGCAACAGGGGAAAACCGAAGTAATGTACTAGAGAGAAACCTGCCTCACTGTCACTTTGTTCAACACAAATCCCAAATGGACTGGCTTCCACGGTGACAGGCCTGAGCATTTGAAGTAAGAAGTGGAACAAAATAACATTCAACAAGACATGTACGTATAAACGTAATATTAAGGAGCGTTCGCGTAACCATTGTTGCCGTGGAAAATCAATAAGTGTTACATATTCTGAGCGTGTGTCTGCAGCCTTAGTTATCCGGCATGTAATGCGCATGTGCAGTATTATACTGTCACCTGTGGCCTGTGTAACTCTATCATATTATTCCACATTATCTCATAAACGGTACGATTATCGGAGAAAGGTTACTTAACACAAAATGTGTGTTTTGATTTTTTTCTACAACTTTTGTCTGAAACATTTCTCATTCTATGAAAAACTGAGCGAGATATTAGCATAAATGTGATGGGTCTTCATGTAAAGTACCGTTATTCTTGTCAGATTTTAATGAAACTTGAAGTTCTCGACAGATTTTCGAAAAATACTGAAATACCAAATTTCATGAAAATCCGTCCAATGGGAGCCGAGTTGTTCCATGCGGACGGACAGACAGACAGACTGACATGACGAAGCTATAAGTGACTTTTCGCAATTTTGAGAAGGCGCATAAAAATTCAGTTCGTAGCTCACAGTAAACACACTCGGTCTGTATTACAAAGACCAAAATTTCAGCAGCGTTTAGGGAAGTAATAACTGTTCTTCCTTAGAATCATTTGAAACGTATAAATAAATGCACTGTGCGGATAAAATGTTGTTTAGTCGTCTTAATGTAAATTCAGCCAATACAATTTGCTGTGCTTAAGAACGATTATATGCGACTCTCTTGTTCGATTATAACAAATAATTTCTTGATCATCTTACAATGCAGCTGAGAAGTGTTTATTCGCCGCTGTCTCAAGCGCAGATTAGCGCCTCTTGAACGCATTTCGCTCGCTTATGAGAACAAATTTATCATCCAGTACTATCAGGACACGTGTCCCTGGCGATCGTTAGCACTAACCACCTGCCACCTTGTCCCACTTCAAAAGCGACTCGCGACCTAAACCACCTGAAACTGTAGCGATGGGTACATCACTTAAGCGTTACAGTGTTGGTTTTCCGTATGGCGCGACAGCCTCTAGTGGGCCAGGGCCTCCTCATTATCGACGCTTCACGATCACACTTGGGATCGGCACCGTTTTGGTTAGAGATATAAAATTAAGGTAACCTTTATGCTTAATTAAGCATCACGCCATAAATGGATGGGTGGAGGTATAACTCCATGTAATCTTCACATCGGCACTAGACAGAGGTAAGGGGTCTGAGGTCCTGGGCGGATTATCCCCGGGGAAAGACTCCAGTATCCATTTTAATCGGGGCTTGGTGGCTCCCAGAAACAGTCTTGAAGCCAGAGAAGAGAAAAATCTATTGCCCCTGCGGGGAATCGAACTAGATTCCTCGGTCATCACCTCGTAACCTATTCGCCACACTGAATGTGTTTTCCAGTTCTTGTCTTAACCCCTTAGGAAAAGAGAAGATACTGGAAACTGAAAGAGGGAGCACTAGATCGTAGTCTGTGGAGAAACTCGTTTTGGAAGAGGCTACGGATCTGTCCTAAGACAGACTACAGAATGAAGAGGCTACGGACCTGTCGTAAGACAGACTGCAGAATGAAGAGGCTATGGACGTGTCGTAAGACAGACTGCAGAACGTAGAGGCTACGGACCTGTCGTAAGGACAGACTACAGTTTATCTGACTGATTGAGAAGCAGGGGTAGCATAGTCAGAACAATGACTAAGGCACGACCTGGGACCATCCGGGGTTTGAATTGCCGATCCCAGTGGCCGTGCGGTCTAAGGCGTGGGTCTTCGGCCGCTCGCTTACTGGGATCGTGGGTTCGAATCCCACCGAGGGGCTATGGATGTTTGTGTTGTGTTAGATGTATGGTACGATAGCATGAAACATAAGGTGACATGCAGGACAAAAAGGACTTCAACAGTACAAATGGATCAAAGGGGAAACCCCAGGAATAATAAAAAAAAAATCCCGGCAGAGACATGACATTTTTCTCTTCTGCAAAATGTATAGACAGGCCCGGGGCCCCACCCAGCCTTCTATTCAATGGGTACCGAGCTTATTCGGGAATAATGCGATCAAGGCGAGGAGTTGACCTCTCACCTACATCTAGTGCCGAGGTTAAGAATGAGTTGAGCTATACCTCTGTTCCCCCTATACGCTTTCATGGCGCGGAGAGGCACAATTTTAAATTTACTGAAGATTTGAGGTCTTTATGGCCCTGAATGTGTCTACTGTGGGCTGCGGTATGACCGTGGGTGCCAACATTGATAACCGCCTACCAGACAACACGGTGTCATACATTAGTTCAACAAATGAATTAATTTCTTTGTTACTTAATGTCTTCGAAAGTCGGCATAGCTCAAGTCAATACAGCTATTAGCATAGGGATTGGACGTTCGAGGGATCTCGGTTCGACTCCGGTAAGGGGACGAAAATTTTCTTTCCCCAAAGCGTCCAGACTGACTCTGGAGAACACCTTGCCTCTTATGAAATGGATACTGGGCGCGTTTTAAACCGGCAGTTAAGCGGTAGGAACGTACAGCTGACAACTCATCCCATCTAATACCTAAGATAAGAATGAGTGGATTGAAACCTCCACTCCTCTATACGCCTTCATGGCGTGAACAGGGACAACCCTACCTTTACCATCTTCACCTATTCCCTTGTTTCATTACTTAACACAGTCATTTCCTGCCTTCGTTTTTATTGGTTTCCATCATTTCTGCTTCTTTAACTACTGTTTGCTTTTTCCCATTTTTCTTAATTATGTTTCTTTATTACAAGTTCCTAATTCTCTCCTTTCCTCACTCTTTTATCCTTACATTTTACCTTAACACTCATTTCCGCCTTTCCTTGTCTGGTACAAATTTATTTTATTTTCCCTCCTTCCTTTCCTTAATTATACAGTTTTTACCTTTATTTTTATTCTATTTATTTATTTATTTAATTATTTATTCTGTCATCCTCTTTTACTATCTTCTCTCTATTAAATTTTCGTCTTTGTTCTTCGCGGTTTTGTACATTTTACGGTTACACTTATAATCTCGTTATCGTTTCATTTATTCTTCCTTTGTCCTTCAATTTCATCTTATATTCCTCTTTCTATTTCATTTAAAAAAATGCTTTCTTACCACCATCTTTCCTTTTACGGTATACCTTATTTGTCCCCCCCGTTCACCTGTCGCCCCACCAATACCCTCAGTACCGCCAACACAACCACTGGCTAATGTGTAACACGATAAACACTGTTACACGCGGCAGGTTGCCAGGCCGTAAGGTCCACAGTTTGATGACCGGCAGGCACCCTTTATGAATCCAGGCTAACAAGACGTCACAAGGCGCCGAAAAAAGTGTGGCTTTTTTAGAAGTGCGGTAGATAGTGTAGCACGAACTTGGGCCGGCCCGACAGGAAAGGCAACAGGTACACTCGCACATATGGAGGCAAATATCTGGAGGACCGAAACATGAATTCGAAATAACTCAGGTCACTGACCGAACACAAAGTCAACTTCTGTCACAGTAATTAATAATTTACAGATTTTGTGTAATATATATGGGAAAGCCTACGTACCAGATGGTGACAATGCTGACTGGGCAGCTTTGAGGCTATACCAGCCTATGCGGCTGCATGAGGTCAAAAGGCTGGTTTTATTTCAGATTTTTTGTCAAACAAACACATTTTGTTCAATATAGTCTTCTCGGGCGCACAGCCGCGTCAACTCGTTTGAATACAACGTTTCGGGGACTAGCTCCGTCCCCATCCTCAGGCAAAACTCCTGCCTGAGGATGGGGACGGAGCTAGTCCCGAAACGTTGTATTCAAAAGAGTTGACGCGGCTGTGCGCCCGAGAAGACTATATTGAATCATGTCGCCGCGAAAGTTTTAAAACTTGTATCAAACACATTTTGTATTTTCATTAAATTCTTAGATTGCTCTTAATCCATTTTCATTTCAATAAAACAGTACAGTGGGAGCACTAAATTTACTTCTGCCTTGGACCCACAAATATCTCATATCGACTCTGCCTCCTGTACCAATCTGACCAACATGGACAAGTTTCAGTTCTGTCGTCAAATCTATATCTCTAACTTCTCTTCCTCCGATGCCAGAATTTTTTGGGCGATCCTGCTTATCTAAACTGATCGTAGCCTCAATGAACACATCTGTGCCACCACGCTACTAATTTCTGGACTTCCTTTGGGTTTAAGATCCAAATTTTACTGTCATAATCAAGCAATTCTCCAGGTGTGATGTTACGAGGGTGTTATTTTGTAAACATCTGACATATGTGATATTTCCTTCAGTTGTGTCTCCCATATATTTTACTGTCTCTGTAAATTTAGGCCAGTCTTGCTTAAATCGTGGGCCGGGATAGCTCAGTCGGTATAGCGACTCGCTACGGGCTGGACGGTCCGGGGATTGAATCCCGATGGGGAAGAAATTTCCCGCACCTGTCCAGACCGGCCCTGGGGCCCACCCAGACTCCTATACAATGGGTACCGGTTCTCTTTCCCGGGGGTTAAAGCGGCCGAGGCGTCGAGTTGATCACCCACCCTCATCTAGTGCCAGGGTTAAAGAAAGAGTAGAGCTATACTTCTACTTCCCCTCTGTTCCTTCATGGCCAGTTCTAGGGAGAACTTTACCTTGCTTAAATCCCGAAATTTTGGTTCTCAAGTAAATAAAACTCATATTCCGCGTCCTTATTTTATCTGACAACTATTATTTGCCACTTCCTGGCGCTGTTCCACTGTACGTCGGGGAGATCAGTGATTGGGTTACAATAATACAATAAACACGTCGACAGGAAGCGGCAACCAATTGTCCGGACTACCCAGGGTTCCGGATTGCCGAGGGACCACTGTGTAATAGACAGAAATACATGTACTGCTCATTAGCTTTGTAAGGAAGACACAGAAGCCTAGAGTAACACTGTAGCTACACAAAGATGTAGAACATAACAGAACGCAGTACCTGCTAACCCAGCGTATCCGCGTGTCCACTGTCCATCTGCCCCACAGGCCGCCAACTGGTGTCACAGCACCTGGTACTAACCGGATACAGTGCGCACTAATCAAATTAACGTACATACGTGCTCATCATTACACAACAGGCTATGTAACACGTATTAATATCAACGGTACATAGACCAGATTTTATGTGTAAACAAGTGTACTGTGTCAACACGTTAGCTTACACGTTGTCGCGGGCAGACCAGCCAACATAAAGCACAGCTGGTATATCTGACGTAACGAAACACCATATCAAATTCCAGTGTCGTCAAACTCAAAAAGACTTGATAACGAGGTCAGGTGACGAAGATGGACAGGTCATAAGATTCAGGTCTTTTGTAACGTGACGCCTTATCCTCCAGGAAAGATGGAAGCGGTAGGTTCAACCGAAACGTCTGTATGTTCCAAAGAGATTACACGGCGACATGTCCGTAATATCTGCCTCATCGCCCTGAGAATATCATATTCATAAAAATTAATATAAATACAGGAGCGAGACTCATTTTTCTGATTCAAGGCACAAACTGCACAAAGGGAAAGAATAAGGGGAGACAGCTTCTGTACTTTCGATGTTGTACCGTCGGAGATACCGTGGAAGACGTATCCGTAGATGGAAGGATAATATTAAAATGGATCTTACAAGAGGCGGGTGGGGAAGATATGTACTGGACTAATCTGGCTCAGAATAGGGACCGGTAGCGGTGTCTTGCGAATGAGGTAATAATAATTTTACCAACCAAATTATACATTGGACAAAATACATTCATGAACAATCATAACTCTCTTACTTGGCGTGATGGACCTACATTCCTTTGTACCGAACAGTTCCCTGATGATGGCACGTCGGTGCCGAAACATGGATCAGTGTTATAATAGCTCATAAATGTATATTATACAGTGCATAAGTTGGTTGGTGTTATAATTATAGGAATATGCACGGTATAAATAACATGACATAGGATTTACTGCTACAGGCAGCGTCCTTCTAAGACACAAGCCCGCGTACATTATATTTAAATTTAAATTTATACTTTGGGATACACATAGGGAGGGGAATTATGGTCTGGATTAATCTGGCTAGGATATGACGCAGTGGAGGGCTCTTTTGAACGCGGTAATTAAATAACCAAGTTCCCAAAAAGCAGGACATAAAAGAGTAACTGAGCGACTACAAGCTTCTTATAAGGATTCTACTCTATGGCGGCAGAAGATTTTAGTAGTATTCGGATTCTGACGAAATTCAATATTGCGGAATCTACCCTATAAGTTTTCATCGGAATTTAATTTCGTATACAAGGTCCTAGGGGAAGGTAAAAGGAAGAATAGAAATGACGGGAAGACAAGGAAGAAGGCGTAAGCAGCTACTGGATGACCTTAAGGAAAAGAAACGATACTGGAAATTGAAAGAGGAAGCACTAGATCGCACCCTGTGGAGAACTCGCTTTGGATGAGGCTACGGACCTGTCGTAAGACAGACTACAGAATGAAGAGGCTACAGACCTGTCGTAAGACAGACTACAGAATGAAGAGGCTACGGACCTGTCGTAAGACAGACAGCAGAATGAAGAGGCTACGGACCTGTCGTAAGACAGACTGCAGAATGAAGAGGCTACGGACCTGTCGTAAGACAGACTGCAGAATGAAGAGGCTACGGAGCTGTCGTAAGACAGACAGCAGAATGAAGAGGCTACGGACCTGTCTTAAGACAGACTACAGAATGAAGAGGCTACGGACCTGTCGTAAGACAGACTACAGACTGAAGAGGCTATAGACCTGTCGTATGACAGACTACATAATTAAGAGGCTATTGACCTGTCGTAAGACAGACAGCAGAATGAAGAGGCTACGGACCTGTCGTAAGACAGACAGCAGAATGAAGAGGCTACGGACCTGTCGTAAGACACTGCAGAATGAAGAGGATACGGACCTGTCGTAAGACAGACAGCAGAATGAAGAGGCTACGGACCTGTCGTAAGACAGACAGCAGAATGAAGAGGCTACGGACCTGATGTAAGACAGACTACAGAATGAAGAGGCTATGGACCTGTCGCAAGACAGACTACAGAATGATGATACAAGGTCCCTTGCTACAACACCTACAGTAAAACAGAACGTGATCAAATTACCACACAACCGGTCGGTCGTGTAAAAACTCAGTCTGTGACATTAAGATCCATAACTTTTGAGTCATTCTTAGGCAAGGTGTTTTACTAACGAAATATGATGCAGCGACTTCAACAAATACTGCTACAAATAGCGTCCTTCTAAGACACAATCCCATGTACATTATATTTAAATTTCAGTTTAAACTTCGCAGAAAACACACTACATATCCATGATAAAGACCCATACATTAATTCTGTTTAAGGAAATATCTTCTGTTTATTATAAGAATTATAAGAAACACATACTTACACTCCGTGGCCAAATGTATCGATTTTAAACATTACAGTGGACGATACGCTTAGCACTGTGGTCTAGATTACAGTGTACTACACCGTTACATTTTAAAAAATGAGACACTAAAATGTATTTGCCGATCCCAGTGGCCACGCGGTCTAAAGCGTGGGTCTGCGGTCACTCGCTTGTTGGGATTGCGGGTTCGAATCCCGCCGGGAGCATGGATGTCTGTCTCTTATGAGTGTCGTCTGTTGTCAGATAGAAATCTCTGCGTCGGGCTGATCACTCGTCCAGAGGAGTCCTACCGAGTGTGGTGTGTCTGAGTGTCATCGTGAGGCCTTGATAATGAGGAGGCCCTGGCCCACTAGGGGCTGTTGCGCTATGAAAAAAACGAAATGTAATTAACGCAATTAAAACTTTTTAGTTAGACTGCAAACATATAGAACATCGAATGAAACATTCCAATTTTAATTACCTTCAGTATTAATTACAGAAATGAAAACTGTATAGTTGTTATCTCCAAAAAGAAAAAAAGAGGTGAAATATGCCTCTTGTCATGGACCAGAAGTTGTCAGCTGCAAATGACCGGAGTTCGCACGGCTGAACTGTACAGCCGTCACACTGTGATGGAGTGACTGGCTCTACACGCGATCACAAACACCGCGTACTACAAGTGCCCAGTCCACACAGGCACTTCCATCGTCAAGTGTCACGTCAACTCTACACAGAAACGCTCAGGCGAACTTCAGGTCGGCTTCAAAAGGTACAATTGTTTCTACAGTAAGCACCACGCAACGAAGGCAAATAAGGATTATCCGTATACAGGGTGTTCATATACAGAATGATTCATTTAAATACGCAACAATACAAAACATATTATTAAATTTCAGAGTAATATTAAGATGATAACCGATCCGTTGGCCGTGCGCTCTAAGGCGTACATTTGCGGCATTGCTGGGATCGCGGGTTCGAATCCCGCTGAGGGTATGGATGTACGTCTCTTGTATTTGTTGTGTGTTGTGTAGCTAGCGGCCTCTGCGACGAGCTGATCACTCGTTCAGAGAAGTAATATATTGTGTGTGTGTGTGTGTGTGTCTAATTGTGTGTGATCTAGAAACCTCAAAATGAAGCGGCCTAGGCCCGATTTGGGCTGTTGGGCCACAGAAAAATATTATGATGATACACGAGATGTGGAAGTTAAATGGGATTACGCGTGCAGAACTTGGCCTGCGCCATTAGCCATCAAAATAACTATGTACCAGTTAACATTGAAACATGGCCCAATCGCGCGCCAAACCACTCTCCGTCGTACTGCCGTAGTGTCAAGTAACAATTTTATTAATAATTTTTAATTTCCCTCGATCATGCTTGATATAAAAGTGGGCAACGAGTGAATATACAATATTTTGTGAACGTGAAGAAAACTACCACCGAAACCTTCCGCTTCTTAGTTCAAAAACTACCACCGAAACCTTCCGCTTCTTAGTTCAAAAACTACCACCGAAAACTTCCGCTTCTTAGTTCAAAAACTACCACCGAAACCTTCCGCTTCTTAGTTCAAAAACTACCACCGAAACCTTCCGCTTCTTAGTTCAAAAACTACCACCGAAAACTTCCGCTTCTTAGTTCAAAAACTACCACCGAAAACTTCCGCTTCTTAGTTCAAAAACTACCATCGAAACCTTCCGCTTCTTAGTTCAAAAACTACCAACGAAACCTTCCGCTTCTTAGTTCAAAAACTACCACCGAAACCTTCCGCTTCTTAGTTCAAAAACTACCAACGAAACCTTCCGCTTCTTAGTTCAAAAACTACCACCAAAACCTTCCGCTTCTTAGTTCAAAAACTACCAACGAAACCTTCCGCTTCTTAGTTCAAAAACTACCACCGAAACCTTCCGCTTCTTAGTTCAAAAACTACCACCGAAACCTTCCGCTCCTTAGTTCAAAAACTACCAACAAAACCTTCCGCTTCTTAGTTCAAAAACTACCAACGAAACCTTCCGCTTCTTAGTTCAAAAACTACCAACGAAACCTTCTGCTTCTTAGTTCAAAAACTACCACCGAAACCTTCCGCTTCTTAGTTCAAAAACTACCACCGAAACCTTCCGCTTCTTAGTTCAAAAACTACCAACGAAACCTTCCGCTTCTTAGTTCAAAAACTACCAACGAAACCTTCCGCTTCTTAGTTCAAAAACTACCACCGAAACCTTCCGCTTCTTAGTTCAAAAACTACCACCGAAACCTTCCGCTTCTTAGTTCAAAAACTCGCACAAAATGACTTTAGGGGATGCTTGAAGGGCTGAAGAGCCCTATGAAGCCGTTTGTAGCTTATGATTAAAATTACTGTGAAGAAGATAAAGCATGGAAACAATAATCTGATTACAAAGTGCGCTCTTAAAACTATTCTCGTTATTTAGTAGCCACATCCTGAATTACACCAAGGATAATTTCTTTTTAGTTTACCCACTCCCTAGTTATTCCGACGGAAACAGGGCTTATTTCGAAAGGAACAAATTTCCATAGAATCATGCCCGATACTCACTAAATGAGGCTGTGTGGGCCCCACAGCCGGTCTGGAGGCTGTAAAGGTAAAGATCTCAATCCTTGCGGGTAACGAACTCCTATTCGCCGCTCGTCAATTCCGTAACCCAGTCACTTCACCGATTGAGCTCACGAAAAGAAAACGTTCGGTAAAAAGCTTTTGTGTTCGGAATTTATCCCCATCTGACAGACATTTTGTGACAAAATTCCCCTGGGCTACCTAAACCAATATCCTGTCCATTAATCAAAGTTATGAAAAACAAACTTACTGGTGTAGACTTCTTAGCTTCCCGTAAACAGCAGATGCATCTTTCCAGAGACACTGTGCAAATATCTGTAACACCTGTAAACTGATCCTCCGCAAACAGTTCGTACATATTTCGAATTAGCTAGCTACAAATCGAGTGTATCAATTTCGTGGCTCAACAAACATTGCTGGAGGCTGCATTGAACTGCGATGCACGATGTTTGATAGTCATATATACAGAGCATACACAAAACAATGGTGCGGTTTCAATTTATTCACTTTTGAAACCGCACCATTCTTTTGTGTATGCCCTGTATATATTCCCCCCCCCCCAATGGCTCGACAGCCCCTTGGGGGCCTAGGCCGCCTCATTTTTCGAGGCTTCATTATCACACTTTGAGGACACACACACACTCGGTAGGACTCCTCTGGACGAGGGACCAGCCCGTCGCAGAGACCTCTACCTGACAACACACAAAACTCACAAGAGACAGATATCCATGCCCTAGGCGGGATTCGAACCCACAATCCCAGTAAGAGAGCGGCCGTAGACCCACGCCTTACACCGCACGGCCACTGGGATCGGCTTGTCATATATATACCTAATATATTATCTAGTAAAGCTAAAGCAATCCCATTACAGGCCTGGACAGGCCCTTAGGGTTCCAGGACGTTGAGGCCCCCAGAATTTCTACACAATCGGTAAAGGTGGTAAGGTTGTCACCCCTACGCACCGGCCGCCTTTACCTCCCAGGAAATATCCGTGGTACTCATTTCTGTTAGAGGCTGAGTCGACCCCAGGGCCATAGTGCGGCCGGAATGATTAAGTCAATGAAAAATTCCAATGACACCATCGGGAATCGAACCCGCGACTTTCCGGCTTGTAGTGCAGTGCCTCAACCAACTGCGTCACCGCGTGTATTTAAATTTTTCAGTGTTCGGTAAATTGTTTCCTCATTTATTTAATTATTTTCAACAGCAGTTCGAATCCCGGCAGGGGTAACGCATTTTTCTGTTTTCTAAATCGTCAACACCGGCTCTGGGGCACATTCAGCCTGCTATTTAATGGTACGGAGGCTCGTTCCCGGGGGTAAAGCGGCCGGGGCGTCATGTCGACCGCTTACCTTCATTTAGTGCAGAGGTTGAGAATGAGTTGAGTTACACCTCTGCTCCCCCCTACATGCCTCAATGTCGTGGACAGGGAAAATTTTACCCTTGTTTTAGATGCGTTCGCAAAATTGCGAAAAGTGACTATTAGCTTTGTAATGTCTGTCTGTCCGTCCGCATGGAACAACTCGGCTCCCACTGGACGTATTTTCATGAAATTTGACAATTCAGTATTTTTCGAACATACGTATGTTGAGAAAATTCAAGTTTCATTAAAATCTGTCAAGAATAACGGTACTTTACATGACGACCTACGTACATTTATGGTAATATCTCGCTGAATTCTTCTTACAATGAGGAATGTTTCGGTCAAAATTTGTAGAGAAAATCATAACACACATTTTATGTTCAATAACTTTTTTTTCCGAAAATAGTGCCGTTTATGAGATAATGTGGAAAAAATATGGTACAGCCAGACAGGCCACAGATGACAATATAATACGGCGCATGCGCTTTACATGCTGGATAACTAAGGCTACAGACACACACTCAGAATATGTAATAAATACTGCCTTTCCACGGCAACAACGGTTACGCGAACGCGCCTCAATGTTAGGTTATACGTACATTGCCTGTCTTGTTTCCTATACCAACCGCGTATAGGCAAACCCTCGGTGGGCGAGGGGTTACTGTATTCGAATTTTGCATTAAATTTCACCGCAAAGGTGATTATGGTAGTCAACATAAATTACAAATGTAAGCCGAATAATCAGATTAGCCTCGCTTAACTGTCAAATTGCACTAAGTTTTACTACGCGATACCCTAGTTTGACAGCGAGAAGTTGCGGAAATTGCATCACACGGCTATGACAGATCAATTCACACTTAAAGATGCATATCACGTTAGGACATTAGACGAAGTACTCGCTTGCAAAACAGGAAACTGCGTCATATATTCAACAAACATTTTAAACAGTTTTCATTACGCTGTATACTACGGCCACGGAAATACGTCCCACGGACCTACCCCCTCCATACCTCCTTCGAACTGTTACGCTCCCCGTCTTCCCCTCCAGTAGTCTAGTCATTTAGTCCATACAAATGCTGGCATTGAATACCGCTTGATAATCTTATAATTCGGAATTGATAGAAATCTCCTTTATTTTCACTAATTCATTCTCAAAAGAACTCTTTTTAACAAAAAAAAAAGGCTGATGTGAAAAACTGACAGTGCTGCCTCCAACGGAAGCCAAGGAAACTTCATGAAACATGTTAGCTTCCCTTGGCCTCCGGTGGTGGCAGCACTGCCAATTTCAACGTTTTGTGTTACGAAGCTTTTTTGTTTCTTACTTAGACGTTGACCTCCGAAAGAAATTACCCAGCATCAAGCTTTAGTGAGCACAATGTTTAACTAACTAACTGCATGTAGCACAGTCCTTCTTGAGAAACTAACAGGTCGTCAGCTAGTCAAAAAATTCCCCACGTTTTACGGAACCCGAAGGTTCATTACCGCACTCACAAGAGCCCGCCACCTGTCCCTATCCTGAGCATGATTAGTGGGTCCCTGTCACCACGGCATGGCGCGTCCTCGGGTTGCGGATGGAGGAACGGCCTCTGAATATGGAGGGTAGCTGCGAATATGCAGTCGCGGACAGCCGACAAGGGGTGGTCCTCCAGCTTGGGGGTTGGGCGAGGTGGTAACAACTCCTCACCGTAAAAAAATTACCATGTTACGAAACACTATACAGAGCGCAATGTTTGTTAATATTAAGATGCTGTAATTTTTGCTAATTAGATATTTTACTGTTTCTATGTCAGAATTATTCGCACTGGTACATCAAAGCAGTGTTAAATTAGTAATAAGTTAAAGGAATTCCTATACAGGCCTGCACAGGCCCTGAGAGTTCCAGGAGGTTGAGGCTCCCAGATTTCAAGTTAGTAATAATTAGATTCGTGAAAATGTTTCGCGACCCATAGGTTCAGAAACATGGAGCTGCGAAGCCTGCCGCTCTATAGAGGTTTACCAACGCCATTGTCAAACCTCTATAGAGCGGCAGGCTTCGCAGCTCCTACATCTCATCGGAAGGCAGCGGAACACATAGAGAAGATCAAGCAAACTGTCGATGAGCGACACGCACTCTACGGAGCCAGAACACCACAGAGAAGATTAAAATCGCGGAATAGTTTCCTCGGAACAGTGCAAGTTGAACCACCTGAAGACTTTCCCCTTACCCAGATTTGCCCTGGTAGCCACCTCCTTGATTTCAATACTTGGAAATCTCTTAACCGCATTAGAACAGGGGTGGCACCAGTAAAAACAAATATGGTGAAATGGGGCAAAACAAAATCCGACGACCTGTATTGTGGCTGTGGAGAGGTACAAGATATGGGACATCTCCTGTCATGCAGGGACTGCCTTGTGGCTGTGGAGAGGTACAAGATAAGGGACATCTCCTGTCATGCAGGGACTGCCTTGTGGCTGTGGAGAGGTACAAGATATGAGACATCTCCTGTCATGCAGGGACTGCCTTGTGGCTGTGGAGAGGTACAAGATATGGGACATCTCCTGTCATGCAGGGACTGCCTTGTGGCTGTGGAGAGGTACAAGATATGGGACATCTCCTGTCATGCAGGGACTGCCTTGTGGCTGTGGAGAGGTACAAGATATGGGACATCTCCTGTCATGCAGGGACTGCCTTGTGGCTGTGGAGAGGTACAAGATATGGGACATCTCCTGTCATGCAGGGACTGCCTTGTGGCTGTGGAGAGGTACAAGATATGGGACATCTCCTGTCATGCAGGGACTGCCTTGTGGCTGTGGAGAGGTACAAGATATGGGACATCTCCTGTCATGCAGGGACTGCCTTGTGGCTGTGGAGAGGTACAAGATATGGGACATCTCCTGTCATGCAAGGACTGCCTTGTGGCTGTGGAGAGGTACAAGATATGGGACATCTCCTATCATGCAGGGACTGCCTTGTGGCTGTGGAGAGGTACAAGATATGGGACATCTCCTGTCATGCAGGGACTGCCTTGTGGCTGTGGAGAGGTACAAGATATGGGACATCTCCTGTCATGCAGGGACTGCCTTGTGGCTGTGGAGAGGTACAAGATATGGGACATCTCCTGTCATGCAGGGACTGCCTTGTGGCTGTGGAGAGGTACAAGATATGGGACATCTCCTGTCATGCAGGGACTGCCCCCAGAAATGCACCCTCGAGGATTTATGGCTTGCAAATAAAAAAGGATTTGACGTAGCCCAATACTGGGCAAAAAAATCTTTAATTTAATGGTCTGACACGATAAAGAAAGAAAGAAGAAACATGGAGTAGTGAAGGTCAGGTCTGCAGTGCTGCACTATTACATCGAACAAGATTAGAATAAATTAAAAGCAAAAAATTAGAGCTGGTTCCTCCGCTTAACTATGTACCACGACATAACACACAAACACGTATATTTTTTGACAGGGGTACTAACTGAAATTCAGTGATTAGCCTCCGCTCTGCCCCCCAATCTTGACATGGTGATAAAGACACAAACCTCTGCCCCAGCAGGGACCTGCAGCCTCTTCGACCACACTAACGGAGCTACAATCATGAAGATCAGAGTCACCAAATTTATCGATAAGCTGTTCACTTAAGACAATACCTTGTCTAATTCCCATTCTAACAATAATTCCGCATGAGTACCGCTTCGTGTGACGTTTCAGGAAAACGCGGCGTCCTCGTACATAGGCGGAAACCGGTGCATGGCATGAGGTTAGTGCAGCGGGCGTTAGTTTCAGTTCTGTCTTTCGCAAATGCGGTGGAAATTTCCACAGGAATTGAATGACATTCCAAAGGCTTCATTTGCATTCTGAGTAATGAGCTGGATATAGGGAAAATATGTGATGAATTTTGAAACAGTCTGCCATGGCAAGCCAAACCGACTGCAATGCCAATAAACAAAATGGCTGTCATTAATATTTTATAGTGCTTTCTCGTGTTGCTTCAAGTAAAAGAAAATGAGGCTTGTTTAATATAAACAAATAAAATTTACATCACCGATGGGAAGTAAAAGCAGGCTTTAAAAACTATATAATGATAAATATAAAACGTAAAGTTGTCCCTGTGCTTCCCTGTCCGTACTTAATCACCACGCTATAAAGGCGTATGGGGGAGTGGAGCCATAGCTCCACACTCTCTTAATCTCAAAACTATATGGAATTCAGTCGTCAGTTTCGCCCGCAGAGCTCCCAGTATATTTTGCATAGGAGTTTGGATGGGCCCCAGAGTCGGAAACGAAGTTTCACTCAATCACTCAATCACAAAAATCATACTTACGTAGATACCGCGAAGTTATTTCCGAATTACAGCAACAGTTTTCGCTACGACGAAAACTTATAGTTGTGTTGTGTAAAAACAAAAGTCACAATGTACAACAATGTTATGTATTACGTCGCAATGTACAACAATGCGACGTATTACGTCGCAATGTACAACAATCCGACGTATTACGTCGCAATGTACAACAATGTGACGTATTACGTCACAATGTACAACAATGTGACGTATTACGTCGCAACGTACAACAATGCGACGTAACACTGCGTATTAAAAGAATTATTATTAATTATTAAGTATTAAATGCTTGCATTTATCAGTGTTTTGCTTGAAATAATCAGTTTTATTCCACTTACAACAAAGTATCACAAGTTGTATCTCGCTACGTACAAAGCGAGAGGCACTACAAGAGCGCATTCGCCGTTAGCTTCCACGCTACCCGTACAATTCCCTAATTGTTCCACATTCACAAGGGCTTCTTTTCCACCTGAAAATCGCCGCTAGAGTCAATTAATGTTCGTGGCTAAATTTTCTATGAACTCCCGGCTCTGTGAAGCCACATTTCCAGAAAGCTTTTCAATTTACATAAAATGAGGCAACACATACTGAACAAACACGCACACAGACGACGGAATCAGGGTTTCATATCCAGCAGGCTGCAGACGTAATTGACAAGATAATTTTATATTGTATATATAATGTGCATTTTGATAATGAATTAATTTTATTTCAATCCAACAAATGCACTACACTTTTATTCAATGATGTCTTGTCCCTACATATGTTTCGGCATACCTTGTGCCATCCTCAGGGGGGGTCGTCGAGATTTCACAGTCTTCAATACATCCAATTATTTTGCACTCAGTTTTACAGCACATAATTATTGTAAGTCACCAGCACTAACTATCACTTGTATAAACCATTTACTGTGACGTGAATATATTTAGATGTTAGTTTTTCGATTTTACGTATATTGTTGAACCAAATGGTGATATTTAGTGCTGGTGACTTACAATAATTATGTGCTGTGAAAGTGACTGAAAAACAATTGGATGTATTGAAGATTGTGAACTCTCGACGACCCCCTGAGGATGGCACAAGGTATGCCGAAACATATGTAGGGGCAAGGCATCATTGAAAGAAAGTGTAGTGCATTTGTTGGATTGAAATAAAATGAATTGACTAGATCAGTGGTATTCAACCTGGGGTATGCGTACCCCCGGGGGTACGCGAAGACATCTTAGGGGGTACGTAAAGTTTAAAAAAAAAGTAAATATATTATTTCATGATAAACATTGAATAATCAGGGCCAGATTTACGGTTAGCCACAAAAGACCCGGAAGTAAGGACATCCGATTTGGGAGCGCCATTTCTCTCTCTCTCTCTCTCTCTCTCTCTCTCTCTCTCTCTCTCTCCGTTATGTGATTCTTATCTGGGCGGCTAGTTTCATTTTATTCCACATAGTGCGTTGGAACGTGACTGAACACTATTGGGCGGGATTGACGCTTTTCCTAATATCGTTTTTCACTTATTTTAACCACGCAATGAACCTACTTCAAAATACTGTTGTGGCAACAAACAAACAGACGCACTGCTTCATATTACTTTGTTCTTTGACAATTGCCGCTGCCGTCATTTAATAGCTTGATTCTCCTTTTTCTCATTTAAAACTTGTTATTTAATAAATTATTTTGGATTAATTTATTTTAGATGTAGATTATAGACTGTGTATAACTTGAATTATGCACCAACAACTTTGGGGGTACAAAGTTGAAGAGAAATTATATGTGGGGGTACGTGAACAAAAAGGGTTAATACCGCTGGACTAGATCATGCTTTGCTGGATACGGGCAATATAACACATGCGTCTAACGTGACAAGGCGACGGCGACGTAATATAAAAGACGCTCATTTTGACACATGATTAGCGACAAATAACCACATTAACAATTAATGTCTCCTATATAACCTGTGCCTGTTAGGTTTTGATACCAAAAGTAAAGATGAAGGTTGTCAGTCGCAACTAAGTTTTATGTTACATTATTACAGAACTTTAATGCAACATGTTTCGGCTTCAGTTACAAAAAAGCCATCATCTGGCAAATTTAGAGTACAAAATAAAAGTCTTCGTGTAAATTACATTAAACCATTGTTATTGTTTAACTTTTATTTGATACTCTAAATACAACTGATGATGGCTTTTTGTACTTAAGCAGAAACATAAGTTTAAATTTCCAACCACTGCACAAAAGTAATTGTAATGCTTCTACATGTTTCGGCTACGTTTTGTCGTCATCATCAGGGAGCCAGTATTATAAAGACATAAGCAGCGTATTGTACGTCGGTAAATAGTAATAGACACATAAATAATATATAATAACATATTTATAATATTATTATTATAATAGTGTTAATATTATAATAGTATTAATATTATAATAGTATTAATATTATAATAGTATTAATATTATAATAGTATTAATATAATAGTATTAATATTATAATAGTATTAATATTATAATATTATTAATATTATAATATTATTAATATTATAATAGTATTAATATTATAATAGTATTAATATTATAATAGTATTTTAATCTGCACAATTTTAGTGATACTGTATAGCGACTAACTATTCTACAGTATTATATAATATATTATAATATAATTATATATAATTATGTATATTATATATTATATTAATAATATAATTATATATAATTATATTAATAATTATTAATCATTAATAATGTCAATTAAAATATAAATGGCTGTCTCCAGACATCTTGCTGTATTAAATATATCCTTCTTTAGATGGGGTGAAGACCCAAGGCTTTGATACCCGATGTTTACACCATGAATGATCGTTCTGCACTGCTCCCTGATGATGGCTGCAAAAGTAGCCGAAACATGTAGGAGCATAAGAATTAATTTTACGCAGTGGTTTGAAATAAACATTGTATGTGTCAGGCAACTGCATTCAATGTGTGTAACATTAAGCCGAAACACGTTGCATTAAAATTATATAATAATATAATATAAAATTTTGTTTGGACTGACGGATTTCACCCCCTTTGCTTTGTGTATTTCATCACAATGGGTCTCTCTCCTAAAGATTTTGGATACTAAATCTGAAAAGGATTTGCATAACTAAAAGGAATATTGTAGCCGAACATTATTGAAACCATTATTAAATGCTAGTATTGTTGGAGCAGTTCGGCTCTCCCCTTCCACTCGTCTAAATATAGCAGGAAGGACAAGGGACCAGGTGTCCCGAGTCAGTTGGCGGGAGTAAAAGGAAAGGAGTAGACGTATGGTTTTGTGCTAACGTTGTATTGTAATAAAATAAACAAAGTTAACCCTTTTGAAGAGAACAGTCTATTAATTTGATGTATATCAAATTAATAAAAAGTAACCAGCAAGTTCGGTTATAATATTACCTGGGAAATACAGTCACTGTGTCACAAGACACTTGCAGTCGCTTTTGTTTACAACTGTGAGGATCACTGAACAGATGTGCTAGACACAAAACGTTGTGTGCAACTATCGTTCGGAACAATCTTTTCTCCGATAATATTTTAACGATTTACTTCTAATAGACGCACGCAGAAACACCTGCAGGTTGACACGTCAAGTGTCGGTTACTGATGTCCATTTCAGCGAAGATTTGAAACGCCCTAACTTTAGCAAAACTTGCGATGTCATATCTCACAAATAAGTCCGCAGTTCAGAGTTGTTACAGAACACGACAGAACGGTGCAAAAAGCATTTTGCAACTGTTTCTTGCAATACGAAAATATCGAGAACAGAGATTCTCGCACACCGATGGTGACTGGGAATCCCCAGTGATCATAAGGCGGTAGCTCAGCAAAGTACCAAGTGACAGTACTAGCAGTTTTCACCATTCCCCTCTCAATTCCTCCTGTAACATCAAATATTCTTAACGCCGTCTTCTGAAATGTCTCACGTCCAACTTTAATGATCTGACGATACTGTATTGTACAAACAGACGGACATTGTGGGCATTGTACAATGACAGAGACCAGTTCTTCGAACAGACCAGTGATAAGAGACCAGTTCTTTCTGAACAACCAGTGATATAGAGACCAGTTCTTTCTCAACAGACCAGTGATAAGAGACCAGTTCTTTCTCAACAGACAGTGATAAGAGACCAGTTCTTTCTGAACAGACCAGTGATAAGAGACCAGTTCTTTCTCAACAGACCAGTGATAAGAGACCAGTTCTTTCTCAACAGACCTAGTGATAAGAGACCAGTTCTTTCTCAACAGACCAGTGATAAGAGACCGTTCTTTCTGAATAGACCAGTGATAAGAGACCAGTTCTTTCTCAACAGACCAGTGATAAGAGACCAGTTCTTTCTGAACAGACCAGTGATAAGAGACCAGTTCTTTCTGAACAGACAGTGATAAGAGACCAGTTTCTTTCTGAACAGACCAGTGATAAGAGACCAGTTCTTTCTAAACAGCCATGATAAGAGACCAGTTCTTTCTGAACAGACCATGATAAGAACCAGTTCTTTCTCAACAGACCAGTGATAAGAGACCATTCTTCTGAACAGACCGGATAAGACCTTCTTTGACACTGATAAGACAGTTTTTGAACGACATAAAGACATCTTCTGAAGACCATGATAAAGACTTTTTCTAACGACATGATAGAACATTCTTTGAACATGAAGAAGTTCTTTTCACAGCCGTGAAGAGACAGTCTTTAAACTGAAGACAGTTTCTACAGACGTGTAAGAGCTCTTTCTAACTGATAAAGACCGTCTTTCTACAGACCTGATAGACTCTCTGACGACGTAAAACTCTTCCACATAACATTCTTCTGACAGACAGAAGACAGTCTCTGAACACAGTGATAGAACCATCTTTTGAACTAAAGAGACATCTTTCAAAGACTGATAAGACATTCTTTAAAGTCATGAAGAACAATTTCTTAATACCAAAGAGACGTTTCTAACTTCAATGAGACACTTTGAGAGCAACAGAATAATTCCCTTACTTCACTGAGATGGGGCAATCCATTCTCCGAACTTGTGCCTTCGTCTAAACGATTTCCAATATATATCTATCACACAACGTCCATTTTTTCCCTCAGTTATTTCCACTAAATTACACACATTTTTTTTTCAACTTCACCGAGAACTAATTCCAAATTCTGTAAAAACTCCATGGAGCAAGTCCTTCTTGAGAAGCTAACAGGTCCTCAGCTAGTCAAGAAATTCCCCGCGTTTTATGGAACCCGAAGGTTCATTACCGCACTCACAAGAGCCCGCCACCTGTCCCTATCCAAGTTCTGTAAAGTTCATTTATTTATTCATAAAGATACAAAAATGGAAGTTCAAACAAACAAATCAGCTAAAACAGAACTACTTCTACTATAAACAAAGATTATTGATTCGGGGAAGAAACAGTTGGCATGATATTTCATATTTGTTTACATAACATGAAACTACTGTAAATATACATATATATATATATATATATATATTATATATACAGGGCATACACAAAAGAATGGTGCAGTTTCAAAAGTGAATAAAAAATTTATGTCTCACATTACACGGGCACAACATACACCGTCAGCGGCGGCAACTGTCCAAGTTTCTCATGCGCTACCAGCAGTTCGCTTCTCATGCTTACTGCCCCCCATTTTCACAGGAATGTATGATTGCTTCTCAATCGTGTTCTTCCACAGCGCTGGATCGGATGTGCTGCTGCAAATGGAGACAAGAACCTTCTCCCTTGGCCACCCCGTTCGCCAGATCTTACACCGTGCGATTTCTTTCTTTGGGGGTTCGTTAAAGACAGCGTTTATGTACCACCATTTCCCACGTCCATCCATGAAATTCGTGATGGATAACGCATGCACTGCAGGCCATTACAGCTGACATGCTACACCGGGTCTGGGATGAGTTTGATTACCTTGTGGATGTGTGTCGTGTGACCCAGGGTGCACACATTGAAGGATTGTGATTATCAAATGAGAAACTTGGACAATTTCCGCCGCTGACGGTGTATGTTGTGCCCGTGTAAGGTGAGAAATAAATTTTTTATTCACTTTTGAAACCGCACCATTCTTTTGTGTATGCCCTGTATATATCTAGACCATTATAATCAAATATGTTAAAATTCGAATCAGTGGTTAACTGACGTGAATGTTAATACGTCGTACGTTAAATGTTATAACACGTGTGAATTGATGGTACACTGAGAAGATTCTCAGTCCGAAAGTTACGGTAGATGACCTTGTTGAACATGTCACTTGAACATGTCACTTGAACATGTCACTATGCTCGTAGAATCCAATACAGCGATACAAAGCGTCGACATAGAAGTGGAACAGCTTACTGCCACATACCAAGCTTCAAACTCATCCAAAACAGATAAAAATTACAAAAAAAAAAAACCAACCGTTTAATCCATTATCTGGTTGATTAACCGAATAACAACTGTCTACCTGACAAGCTGACTAAGCATGTGACGCAAAGCGACAATAAGGAGTGGCATTTCTTACAAGTCACCTGCTAACAGGCGCACACACCTGCGTGTACTTAAGTCATTACACAAGAGCGCAGCCTTCAGTCAGACTTGGTCGTCATTAGGGGAGTACTGATACTTCAAGCTACGGGCTACAGCTGCTAAAGAAGACATTTTTTATTCTAATGGTCTGTTTAAAAACCGTCATGGTAATACGATCAACAAATATTGGACTAAACGATTAATCCACTCATTCACCGTCATAACTTCAGCTCAACCTTTATAGACTAAGTGAAAGTACTGTTTAGGCGCGTCCAAAAAATTGCGAAGAGTGACTATTACCTTCGTCATGTCTGCCTGTCTGTCTGCGTGCCTGCCTGTGCGTCCGTCTGTCTGTCTGTCTGTCCCAACTCGGCTCCCACTGGACGGATTTTCATGAAACTTGATATTTGATTATTTTTCGAAAATCTGTCGAGAAAATTCAACTTCATTAAAAACTGGCAAGAATAATTGTTACTTTACATGAAAATCCATGTACATATTTATATCTCGCTCAATTATTCTTAGAATGAGAAATGTTTCACACAAAAGTTGTAGAGAAAATCAAAACACACATTTTATGTTCAATACATTTTTTTTCCCCCGAAAATCGCGCCGTTTATGAGATAATGTGGAAAAAATACGGTACAGCCAGACAGGCCACAGATCACAATATAATACGACGCATGCGCATTGCATGCTGGATAACCAAGGCTACAGACACACACTCACAATATGTAATACTTATTGCTTTCCCACGGCAACAGTTGTTACGCGCAGGCGCCTTAATGTTACGTTATACGTGCATTGCCTGTCTTGTTATATTCAATGCTCCCGGATATCCGGAAGATTGTTGCTTTAAGGTTCCCAGCCTTCACCGGCCTCTGCCTCTGCTATCACTAGTGTAAGACGAAACTAAGTACAAAACATTGGTGCAAAGATGCTTACACGGGTACAATACCGAAGTACTCGGAGAAAAACCCTGTCACAGTATCACTTTGTCCACCACAAATCTCACAGAGACTGACCTGGGATCGAAGCCAGGCATCCGGAAAAGTATTTAAAGCCTGAGATTAACCTGAATTATATATAAAGATTCAGCTCGTACCGCGCTGTAAACACACTCCATCTCGGTTATACAAACCAGTCAGTTAATGTTGTACAGTGAAATAATCGCTGTTTGTTCTGAGATCCACACAAAACACATAAATACAGTCCGTACCGCGCAGTAAACACACTCCGTCTCAGTTATACAAACCAGTCAGTTAATGTTGTACAGTGAAATAATCGCTGTTTGTTCTGAGATCCACACAAAACACATAAATACAGTCCGTACCGCGCAGTAAACACACTCCGTCTCAGTTATACAAACCAGTCAGTTAATGTTGTACAGTGAAATAATCGCTGTTTGTTCTGAGATCCACACAAAACACATAAATACAGTCCGTACCGCACAGTAAACACACGCCGTCTCAGTTATGCAAACCAGTCAGTTAATGCTGTACAGTGAAATAATCGCTGTTTGTTCTGAGATCCACACAAAACACATAAATAGAGTCCGTACCGCGCAGTAAACACACTCCGTCTCAGTTATACAAACCAGTCAGTTAATGTTGTACAGTGAAATAATCGCTGTTTGTTCTGAGATCCACACAAAACACATAAATACAGTCCGTACCGCGCAGTAAACACACTCCTCAGTTATACAAACCAGTCAGTTAATGTTGTACAGTGAAATAATCGCTGTTTGTTCTGAGATCCACACAAAACACATAAATACAGTCCGTACCGCGCAGTAAACACACTCCGTCTCAGTTATACAAACCAGTCAGTTAATGTTGTACAGTGAAATAATCGCTGTTTGTTCTGAGATCCACACAAAACACATAAATACAGTCCGTACCGCACAGTAAAACACACTCCGTCCCAGTTATACAAACCAGTCAGTTAATGCTGTACAGTGAAATAATCGCTGTTTGTTCTGAGATCCACACAAAACACATAAATACAGTCCGTACCGCGCAGTAAACACACTCCTTCTCAGTTATACAAACCAGTCAGTTAAAGTTGTACAGTGAAATAATCGCTGTTTGTTCTGAGATCCACACAAAACACATAAATACAGTCCGTACCGCGCAGTAAACACACTCCGTCTCAGTTATACAAACCAGTCAGTTAATGTTGTACAGTGAAAAAATCGCTGTTTGTTCTAAGATCCACACAAAACACATAAATACAGTCCGTACCGCACAGTAAACACACGCCGTCTCAGTTATGCAAACCAGTCAGTTAATGTTGTACAGTGAAATAATGGCTGTTTGTTCTGAGATCCACACAAAACACATAAATACAGTCCGTACCGCGCAGTAAACACACTCCGTCTCAGTTATACAAACCAGTCAGTTAATGTTGTACAGTGAAATAATCGCTGTTTGTTCTGAGATCCACACAAAACACATAAATACAGTCCGTACCGTGCAGTAAACACACTCCGTCTCAGTTATACAAACCAGTCAGTTAATGCTGTACAGTGAAATAATCGCTGTTTGTTCTGAGATCCACACAAAACACATAAATACAGTCCGTACCGCGCAGTAAACACACTCCGTCTCAGTTATACAAACCAGTCAGTTAATGTTGTACAGTGAAATAATCGCTGTTTGTTCTGAGATCCACACAAAACACATAAATACAGTCCGTACCGCGCAGTAAACACACTCCTCTCAGTTATACAAACCAGTCAGTTAATGTTGTACAGTGAAATAATCGCTGTTTGTTCTGAGATCCACACAAAACACATAAATACAGTCCGTACCGCGCAGTAAACACACTCCGTCTCAGTTATACAAACCAGTCAGTTAATGTTGTACAGTGAAATAATCGCTGTTTGTTCTGAGATCCACACAAAACACATAAATACAGTCCGTACCTCGCAGTAAACACACTCCGTCTCAGTTATACAAACCAGTCAGTTAATGTTGTACAGTGAAATAATCGCTGTTTGTTCTGAGATCCATACAAAACACATAAATACAGTCCGTACCGCGCAGTAAACACACTCCGTCTCAGTTATACAAACCAGTCAGTTAATGTTGTACAGTGAAATAATCGCTGTTTGTTCTGAGATCCACACAAAACACATAAATACAGTCCGTACCGCGCAGTAAACACACTCCGTCTCAGTTATACAAACCAGTCAGTTAATGTTGTACAGTGAAATAATCGCTGTTTGTTCTGAGATCCACACAAAACACATAAATACAGTCCGTACCGCGCAGTAAACACACTCCGTCTCAGTTATACAAACCAGTCAGTTAATGTTGTACAGTGAAATAATCGCTGTTTGTTCTGAGATCCACACAAAACACATAAATACACTGTGCGGGCAGAACGTACAATTTGTGAATGTTAAACATGGCGGTACACAAAATGATCGCCAAGCTTTAACATCTTCACTGGAATTAAAAATAATGACACATACAAAGCCCCGAACGAAAAAAACCACTTCCAAGACCAAGGCATAAATGGGAGGATAATTTTAAAATGAATCTTAAACGAATAGGATGGGGCAGCGTTGATTGTATTCGTCTGCTTTAGGACAGAGACCAATGGCAGACACTTATAAGGATCGCAAGACACCTACACGTCCCATAAAATGCGGGTAGTTCGGTGACCACCTGAGCAACTGTTAGCTTCTCAAGAGGGACTTTGACGCATGGAGTTAATTACTTGCTGCTGTACACACAACCAACTGATATCCAACGTAAGCAGTGAGAGATGAGAAATGCTTACAAAATTTTGGTTGTAAAATGTCAAAGGATGTGAACACCGTCTGGCGGAACTGAGTGCATAAGGGGGGGGGGCAATAATAATTTGGGTCTTGAAAATTAGAGGAACCGGGACAGCACGTTACTATGATGAAGCTACAGGCTGGAGCACGACCAATTCAATTCCCGGCGAGGGCAGAGGTTTTTGTGGTCCTCGCCGCGCTCAATGGCAGGCTTTTGTATTAGCGGTACTGAACCTTCGTGTAATGCTACCAGATTGCGTGAATACAGCGTGGAAAATTTAAATACATTACATTTCAGGAATACAATGTTCACATGCATACAAATACTGGTTTGTGTAATCATTAGCCAGTTACAAGGCCAGCGTAAACGTGTAGAGCTAAAGTCTATTTGAAATTTTCTCCCGAACGCAGAATCACCGAGACATTCAGCCCATGACTGGTCATATCATGCTTGGCAAAAATACATGTGCAATAATTTCACGAGTCGACCTCGGTGGACTAGTGGTTAGCGTGCTCGTCACTGGACCCAAGGTTCGCGGGTTCGATCCCGACCGAGGGCGATGGATTTTTAAGGGTGATAAAAATCCGGAGCACCACTTCCTTCGGAGGGGAAGTAAAGCCGTCGGTCCCATGTCGTAGATTTACGGCATGTAAAAGAACCTTACGGGCATGAATAAAAATGTTGCGTAAGCCAGATTGCCTCCATTTCTCACCCAAGTCTCCTGACTGCCTGCCAGATGGCTCTGGCGGGCACATCAGGATCGATAGAAACAGTAGCGCGGCCAGTTGATCAGTCACCAACTGCCACGAATGCGCACGACTTAGTAACCTCGGAAAGAGGAGGCCCGAGCCCATATAGGGCTGTTGAGCCATGGTTATTGTTATATAATAATTTCACGAACTGAGAATATGCCAGTGCATCGGACACACACGTGACGTTCTGGTCAGTGACACTGCTTCAAGCTTGACAGATACTACAGACGGACGTGGCCAAATATCGCAGCCAGATAAGTCCAATCCTACAATTCTGTAGTCAAACTTCTCCATTTCCAAGTGATTTCTCTTCAGAAATTGTCATTTCTGATCATTTTAAACCATTAGTCCTGCGCTGAAGATATAAGCCGAGGTATCTCAGTAAGTTTAGTGACTAGGAGTCGGGATAGACAACCATGGAAATGGGCTTCGATTCCAGACAGAAGCAATTTATTTTTCTCTTCATCAAACCATCCAAACCGGCCCTGGGACCCACCCAGTCTTCTATTCAGTGCGTTCAAGCGGATCTTTACCCGGAGATAAGACAGTCGAGGGCGTTGACAATTCACCTTCATCTAGTGTTAAAGTTAAGAGTGCGTGGAGCTATACCTCCATTGCCCACGTCACTATGTCAGGGTGAACATGGACTTTAATTTATACTTCGCTTTATAGCGGAATGCAGTATTAGCTCCTTTTAGCATTCACGTTTACAGAATACTTAACTGGAGTTAGCAGGCTGTGACGCAGCTTGTACAGCTACAGAATAGCACAATGAACAAGTTTATGTAAATAAGTACCATTACAGCCTGTCAATATTTCAATAGGAAATTACGGAAAGCAAACTTCGTCCAAAATACGTCACCTCAATACATTCGTTTGAAGAGACAGCAACATTTGTACTGATGACAGAATAACAACAAGCACTAAGCTTCTTCGGTAAAGGTGGGCACTGCAATACCGACTAAAGCATTCCTTCCGCTACTGTCATATTCTGATCCTATTCGTTAATGCACAACAACAGAAGACCAAACTTCAGACTGCATGTTGGGCTGAAGCAAAATTCGTTTATTTTCGTCTGTACCTCAAGACTAACTCCACCGAGCATAGTCATCCTCGAGAAACTGATAGTGCCTTAGCTGGTCAATAAATTCTCCGCCTTTGAAAGGAATTTATTTTCGTCATCGTTTTCACAAAAGCCTGCCACTGTACCTGATCCTGCGCCACATAAACCCAGTCCACATCCAACTTCTCTAATATCCATTTCAATAGTATATTTCCATCTACACCCAGGTCTCTCAAGTGGTATCTTTGTGTTTAAGATTCCTAATACTAAATTCCCCCATGCGTGTCAAATTCATTACCTGCGTTTGGCCCTTTTGACCGAGCTATGTTGGTAAATAAACCTGACGTCAAGCACATCTGTTGTGATATTTGAACTGATACAGGGTGCCCAGACCGACAGTAGCTCGATGTAACACATATCTTAATTCTGGATGCTATTTCTCAGAGTTGTTTAGGGTCGGGACACTACAATCTGGCAGGCTTCCATGTAACAGATATGGATACAGCTGCGCCAAATAATCAATGACAATCTCAAATTACCACTTTTGGGTCACTTTTTTATTTGACATAGAATGGCCCTCTGGACCCTCCCATCTAGCATCGAGGTTAAGACTGCATGGAGCTATTCCGTAACTCCTGCATACGTCATGTCGCGGTGCTTAATTACTCGCAGGACAACTTCCCTGCCGAAACGAGTAAGGTGTATTTAATTAAGCCATTTAAAATGTGTTGCATTAGATGGCATTATTAAAACAGTTTCAAGCTCAGCAGTTATTACAGGGCGTTTCTTTTATCGCTACCCTGAGCACGGCAGCTGTCGCGGGATATCCAGGTGGATGAAAGTTATCTATGCGATAATGTTGTCGTGCTCGGAGACACGACAGAAGAAACACCGTGTCATAACAATAAAAGATTCTACCGACCGCCTACACAGTGCATTTAGGTGTTCCATATTATTCTCATAATAAAGATACATTATTTACCCATACAGCTCTGACAGATTGGTTTTTACAATTGAGACAGTGTGTTCTCTACGAGGTTCGAACTGTGTTTTTATATGTAATGTAGGCTAAAAGTAACCTTCTAAGGGTTTGTCCAAACTCCTTCATATTCAAATGCTCGTAAACAGCTCTCTTGTTCAAATCGTACATGTAAATAATCTAGTGATAAACTGCTTACTTTAGTGAAAAAGCAACGTAAGTACACACTCCTCTCCTGATGCTTTGTCATGAACCGGCGTGAATTACTTCTAACAATTTACCGGCAAGGATAAAAATAACGTCATAATAACGGACTTACATTACATAATTAAGAAATATAAAATGAGATTACCACTTACCAGATCTCTTGTTCCCACTTTTACTTTTTGACTTACGAGGGTAAATAATTCCAATTTTACTTTGTCCACAGCCCATAATCGTTTGTCACTGCTATATCACCACTAATGTAAACAATTTACGAAGTCAAAATTCATTATCCTTTGCTATTAGGCAACATGTCACAACACAACTCATAGGAACGAAGGGGTTCGGAGGGGAGGTAACGGAGATACACACACGATATTTGGATTCAACACATGTCACTTTTGTCAACCGTGATCACATACACGCAAACTAATTCACGCACACAAATTAAAATGAGTAAATATTTTTTATGTAAATATATGCAACATGTGGTACGAAGACCGGGCACAAACCCAACCGTCCGGCCAAACAACGTACAAACGACTGGGAGCAATGTAAGTTTGCTCCTAGGTCAAACAGTACTGCCAACATACTCATTCGCCCACCAGATGTGTCGCTTACTGTACCGGTTGTCAAATGTTCCTAAGAAGTAAAAAACGGTTTCACAAAGTTTCCAGGAATTCTGCTTTAAAGCTGATAGTGATAAGCGATATCGCTGACATTATGAATATTCATTTAAACGACTTTTTCTTCTTCACAATAGACACTTTCCCATGACAAATGTTACTCGTGTACTGTGTCAATTCTTATTACAATAACTACATACATACCTAACTCCATGAAGCAGAATCCTTCTTGAGAAGCTACCAGTTCCCCAGCTAGTCAATAAATTCCCCGCAATTTATGGAACCCAAAGGTTCATTACCGCATTCACAAACGCTAGCCACCCGTCCCTTTCCCGAGCCACAGCAATCCAGTCCATGCCTCCCCATACTACTTAAAGACATTTTAATATTATCCTACCATCTACGCCTAGGTCTTTCAAGTGGGCTCTTTCCCTCAGGTCTCCCCACCAAAACCCTGTATGCACCTCTGTCTCCCATACGTGCAACATGCCCCGCCCATCTCATTTTTCTTGATTTGATCACCCGAATAATATTTGTTGATGAGTACAGATCATTAAGTTCCTCGTTATGTAGTCTTCTCCACTCCCGTATTACCTCATCCCTCTTAGGCCCAAATATCTTCCTCAGCACCCTATTCTTGAACACCCTCAGCCTATGTCCCTGCCTCAATGAGAGAGACCAAGTTTCACACCCATACAAAACAACAGGCAAAATTATATTTCCGTATATCTCAAAACATTCTGCACCGAATGATAGCAAGCATTCCCTGACTTCAATCTGCTCTTGATTTCTTCAGAAATTCCAATTTTATTCCTTAGGATTATTCCAAAACAGCTGAACTGTTCCACCCTTTCAAAGGATTTGCTACCTATCTTTATGTTGTGATGTTGTCCTGCATTCTGGTCTCGAGACATGACAACATATCAGCATTTACTTCTATACCAATCTCCTTAATAGCGACTAATAAAAACAGTATTACAGTACTAGATGAAAACCTTATCAAAGTGAACACCGACTGTTTTTAATTCTACATTATTCCCCAGTATAATTAAACATACTCATATCAAACTTTACGTATACTAATAATATAATAACCATGGCTCGACAGCCCTATATGGGCTTGGGCCTCCTCTTTCCGAGATCTTTGTGCATTTGCAGCAGTGAGGGACCGGCTGACTGGCCGCGCTTTTCAACTCGATCCTGATGTGACTGCCAGAACCATCTGGCAGTCAGTCAGGAGACTTGGGTGAGAAATGGCCGCTGAATTTTGCTTACGAGCATTACTAGTTCTATTCATGCCCGTAAGGTTCTTTTACGTGCCGTAAATCTACGACATGGGATCGACGACTTTACTTCCCCTCCGAAGGAAGTTGTGCTACGGATTTTTATCACCCTTAAAAATCCATCGACCTCGGTCGGGATCGAACCCGCGAACCTTGGGTCCAGTGGCGAGCACGCTAACCACTAGTCCACCGAGGTCAACACGTATACTAATATCAACCCTTTTAATCAAGATAATCCGGGTGGCTATCAGCCTAACGACTATAAAGCTGTCTGGACAACCTGCAAATCGAGGTTCGATTCCCGGTGAAGACAGGGAATTCTCTGTTCTTCAAAGCACCCAGACCGGCTCTGTGACCAAATCATTTCCTACAAAGTGGGTATACAGGGCTTCTTACGCAGGGTAAGGCGGCCGGTGCATAAAGCTAACAACTCACCTTCATGCAGGGACACAGTCATAATGAGTGGAGATATATCTGTACTGCCCCCCATACACCTTCATTCTTAATGAAGCACGGAGGAAACTTTACCTTTCACAACTTCTACTTAGCACAATACGTTTGATCGAAATCAGTCAGGTATTTGGGCCATACTACTTTCAAATGGTAAAAAGAAAGGCAAAAGGTGAAGCTGTCCTTGTCCAGGCCATGAAGGCAAATGGGTGGAGTAGAAGCACAGCTCCACTCATTCTAATCTCGGCTCCAGATGGAGGTGAGTGGTCAACGAAGGAACCGGTACCTATTGAACAGGAGGCTGGGTTGACCGCAGAGACGGTCTGGGCGCTTTCAAAAAGAGAAGAGTCTGTTGACTCTGTCGGTAATCGAACCCCGGATCACCCAGGCAGTTGCCTAGTCACGACACAAACTGAGTTACCCCTAAAACTATAAGTATGAATGGCACATCTAAAGGCCACGTGGTTTTCCAAACGCACTTCATATATTTGTATTTCTTAATCTTCTACCATTTCCAATGCAGTAGACCGCGAAACTGGACCCGTTTCAATCTACATGGCCAGTCGCATATAGTTGGAAATTAATATGCATGTAACTGGGATCGGCCGTTTTCTTACACAGTAAGAGATAAAGCAGATTTATTTATTAATGGTATTACTAAACGCGTTTAACACAATGCGTGTTGACAACAATCGGCCTGAAATGGTTATAAAACATAATTAGAATGTTTCAAAGTCAGCACCAGTTTTGAACCCTCTGAAAGATGCAGCAAGACAAATTGATTACGCTGGCTAAAACGGTACTGTTCCTCATTCATATTCTGCAGACGCCTAGTTCGCATCTAGGCAAGGATTCCGACAGTCCGACTGTGCTCATTTAATGACGCTGCAACTTGCTAAGATTAAACATATCGTTGGTGACAAACGAATGAATATGTGGCATTGGTGGAATGACTGACAGGGGAAAACTGAAGTACTGGGAGAGAAACATCATACAGCGTTGGTGGTAGATGGATGAATGAGTATGGAGCATTGGTGGAATGATACTGACAGGAGAAAACTGAAGTACTGGGAGAGAAACATTATACAGCGTTGGTGGTAGATGGATGAATGAGTATGGAGCATTGGTGGAACGATACTGACAGGGAAAAACTGAAGTACTGGGAGAGAAACATTATACAGCGTTGGTGGTAGATGGATGAATGAGTATGGAGCATTGGTGGAATGATACTGACAGGGAAAAACTGAAGTACTGGGAGAGAAACATTATACAGCGTTGGTGGTAGATGGATGAATGAGTATGGAGCATTGGTGGAATGATACTGACAGGGGAAAACTGAAATACTGGAAGATAAACATTATACAGCGTGGGTGGTAGATGTATGAATGAGTATGGAGCATTGGTGGAATGATACTGACAGGGGAAAACTGAAATACTGGAAGATAAACATTATACAGCGTGGGTGGTAGTTGAATGAATGAGTATGGAGCATTGGTGGAATGATACCAACAGGGGAAAACTGAAATACTGGAAGATAAACATTATACAGCATGGGTGGTAGTTGAATGAATGAGTATGGAGCATTGGTGGAATGATACTGACAGGGGAAACTGAAGTACTGGGAGAGAAACATTATACAGCGTGGGTAGTATTGAATGAATGACTATGGAGCATTGGTGGAATGATACTGACAGGGGAAAACTGAAATACTGGGAGAGAAACATTATACAGCGTGGGTGGTAGTTGAATGAATGACTATGGAGCATTGGTGGAATGATACTGACAGGGGAAAACTGAAATACTGGGAGATAAACATTATACAGCGTGGGTGGTAGTTGAATGAATGACTATGGAGCATTGGTGGAATGATACTGACAGGGGAAAACTGAAATATTGGGAGAGAAACATTATACAGCGTGGGTGGTAGTTGAATGAATGAGTATGGAGCATTGGTGGAATGATACTGACAGGGGAAAACTAAAATATTGGGAGATAAACATTATACAGCGTGGGTGGTAGTTGAATGAATGAGTATGGAGCATTGGTGGAATGATACTGACAGGGGAAAACTGAAATATTGGGAGATAAACATTATACAGCGTGGGTGGTAGTTGAATGAATGAGTATGGAGCATTGGTGGAATGATACTGACAGGGGAAAACTGAAATATTGGGAGATAAACATTATACAGCGTGGGTGGTAGTTGAATGAATGAGTATGGAGCATTGGTGGAATGATACTGACAGGGGAAAACTGAAATACTGGGAGAGAAACATTATACAGCATGGGTGGTAGATGGATGAATGAGTATGGAGCATTGGTGGAATGATACTGACAGGGGAAACTGAAGTACTGGGAGAGAAATATTATACAGCGTGGGTGGTAGATGAATGAATGAGTATAGAGCATTGGTGGAATGATACTGACAGGGGAAACTGAAGTACTGGGAGAGAAACATTATACAGCATTGGTGGTAGATGGATGAATGAGTATGGAGCATTGGTGGAATGATACTGACAGGGGATAACTGAAGTACTGGGAGAGAAACATTATACAGCATTGGTGGTAGATGGATGAATGAGTATGGAGCATTGGTGGAATGATACTGACAGGGGAAAACTGACGTACTGGGAGAGAAACATTATACAGCGTTGGTGGTAGATGGATGAATGAGTATGGAGCATTGGTGGAATGATACTGACAGGGGAAAACTGAAGTACTGGGAGAGAAACATTATACAGCATTGGTGGTAGATGGATGAATGAGTATGGAGCATTGGTGGAATGATACTGACAGAGGAAAACTGAAGCACTGGGAGAGAAACATTATACAGCGTGGGTGGTAGATGTATGAATGAATATGGAGCATTGGTGGAATGATACTGACAGGGGAAAACTGAAGTACTGGGAGAGAAACATTATACAGCATTGGTGGTAGATGGATGAATGAGTATGGAGCATTGGTGGAATGATACTGACAGGGGAAAACTGAAGTACTGGGAGAGAAACATTATACAGCGTTGGTGGTAGATGAAGGAGTATGGAGCATTGGTGGAATGATACTGACAGGAGAAACTGAAGTACTGGGAGAGAAATATTATACAGCATTGGTGGTAGATGGATGAATGAGTATAGAGCATTGGTGGAATGATACTGACAGAGGAAAACTGAAGTACTGTGAGAGAAACATTACACAGTGTTGGTGGTAGATGTCTGAATGAGTATGGAGCATTGGTGGAATGATACTGACAGAGGAAAACTGAAGTACTGTGAGAGAAACATTATACAGCGTTGGTGGTAGATGGATGAATGAGTATGGAGCATTGGTGGAATGATACTGACAGAGGAAAACTGAAGTACTGGGAGAGGAACATTATACAGTGTGGGTGGTAGATGTATGAATGAGTATGGAGCATTGGAGGAACGATACTGACAGGGGAAAACTGAAGTACTGTGAGAGAAACATTATACAGCGTTGGTGGTAGATGAATGAATGAGTATGGAACAATGTGATTATACTGTAACAATAAAAGAACTTATTTTAACAGAGCATGTCAAGTGCTCTGATTACAATAAAACTGTACAAAATACAACCTGTTCAATGTGATTAACTGTAACAATAAATGAACTTATTTTAATAGAGCTGGTCAAGTTCTCTGATTACAATACAACTGTACAAAATATATCACCACAAAAGTTCAATGTGATTATACTCTAACAGTAAATAAACTTATTCTAATAGAGCATGTGAAGTGCTCAGATTACAATAAAATTTTACAAAATATAACACCACAACTGTGCAGTTTGCCGAGGCTAACGACTAGGAATCGGATACCTGTGTTTAAGTGTGCACACTGCAGAACTATCAGTGCAAATCAGGATAAATTTATGAAATAAACGCCACTTTGTAGGGAAGGAAACAGACATTGCTCAGAATGCCTTAAAAATGCTGTAACTATCCTTATACAAACACAAGCAACCCATTCAAGAGCAAACACTCAACTGTGTTGGCACGATTATCTGCAACTTAGTCAAGGGCAATTTTTCCTTCCCCTTCTCCTTACAGCCTCTACTGGGCTGCTTCAGGAACCCAAATGGTTTCATGACCAACATTCCGTTTGAAAATGCAAGAATAACCTAACTGCGCACTGTATTTTTAGCACTTATAACACTTATGCATTTACGGCCAATTAAGGGCCTGTTTGGAGCTGGCCAAGTGTTTACACAAAGATACAACAACAAAAATATTGCAGACTGCTTCATTGTTGCCATATTGTGTAGACAGAGACAAAGAACGCATCTTCAATGCTGCCAACTGCTTTAATGCCAATATTTTTTTTTACAGAAATATTACTAGATGCCACACCACTTACATTCTTACACACTCAGTACAAGACTGCACTACAGAAAAGCTGGCCATAGCAACACCTACAAGACCGTGAATTGTTTGATTTTATGTGGCTGGAGGGGCATAGACACAAAACGTGGCTTTCAACTTACAAAATTTGGGATCGTAGATGTTTTTTATACCGAGGTACTGACATCAGCTGTTCTCAAGAGGAACACAATGTTAGGGGTAAAGAATATGATTCACAATGAGTTCTACCAACAATGTACATTAAATGTTCCTGGAAGATGGCCAATCTGTCCCATCATTCCAGTGACCTACAGCTATCACAGCAGATAATTCTCAGTACAATACGTAGTTCTGTCTTTGCCAAATAAAAAAAAGAGGTGTGTCCTACATACACCGTTACTTTTAAGTTTTCTTCCCAGTATTTTCATGTATTGAAACCCATTAGGGTTATTAGCATACCTTTTTATTGCGTAATTCTTGACATCTTGAGATCTCATAAAAATGATAAATAATTACGCAACAAACACCTATAATCCATCAAATTTACTTTCTGTATAACGCATTATTTTTCAACACCCATGAAGGATAAGCTACGGATCCTCTCACAGAAACCACACATAATGCAGACACTGCACAAACTAATCTTCCTTCTGTAGTTAATTGTGAAATCTTAATTTATTAACTGAAACCGACCCACCTCAATAGGCAAACCATTCCCAATTTACCATAATTTTAATATTTAAATAATGGTATAATCAGAGTTCTAGAAACATCTATTGCCAATATTTTCAACTCCAGTTGCATCACATCACAGAAAGTGAATATGGGCTAGACAATGACATAACTGCAACCAGGTACATCTCAAATACAAAGCAAGCTACACCACTATGTTCAGTCACAGCCCGAGCACCCAACAGGTGGCCTGCAGGCCCACATGTCACCTTCTTGACCACGGGTTCTACACTGCCTGAGATTCTTTAGCAAAATAATTTTTACCCAGTTAACTGGCATGCAATACCTATAATGATCACAAGGCTACCATTGCACAATTGACTGAATTATGTCTCAATGAACTGTTCTTCACATCATCAAAAGTTGCATTCTGCTGTACTATTTAACTAATAATTATGGTCATTGTAATAATTACTCCCATTACTGCTAACAACTTGTTTTTTATGGGGAATACACTGTCATCACTAACGCAACCTGCACAAACATATCATGTGAACCACTACTGGTAAAACTTAAGATATCCCTTGTCTAGGGGCACTTTTCTTTGGCATAAAGCATGCAAAGCAAATATAATATGTCACTCAGCTCCACTTAGAGCAAGAATATGTGGAGTTTTATCTATATGCCTCATCTCACGCTCAAATTTCAAACTTCCTCTTACTCATCTTCAACTGGCTGCAGGTGAACCTGTAATGTTTGCATCACAGCTCAATCAACACAATCCTAAAAGAGGGTTCCTCCTACAGAATGTATCCACTGGAAATAAATGTCCTGGAAAGCTGAACATACTAGCATTGCCAAACAAAGTGACCACGTCGAAAGCACTGTGGTTGATGTTACAATTTGGTCTTGTTGGCTAGCAACAACCTGTTGAAGGAAGCATTAAGAAACAGATTTGTCTTGCCTCCACAATTGGTCAGTACTGCAGGCAAAACAACTCAAGTACATGTAACTTATATTTACCTCTAAACTTTAAAGCTTTCATGGCGACTGAGTTCAATAAAATATTCTCGGGTTAACAGCCGCGTCAGGTGGTTGCATGGTGAGTAAACCAATGTTTCAAGGCCCACCTCTGTCCTTGTTGTCATGGAACTGATGACCTGTTCAACAGAGGTAAATAGTTAACTACTGCAGCTAAGCAAATTAAACTTGGTAACAAGACAGAGAGATCACAAATATCACGTCACTCTTACATGTAAAATCTGGGGCGTTATTCTTTCCAAATACAGTAATCTTGTTTCAAACTACACATGACCTAACATTTTGCATATTCAACAACCTGCCCATCAGCAGCCTCAGATAACAATATGCACCAGTAACAGGCCATGGTCAGTTGCCTTATAATGCCTAAGTTCATGACACATGCCAGAAATCCCTGATGTGTAGTCTGCCCAAGTTTATTTATATAATTAACTAGAACACATTACCTTGTACCACCACAGGGCATAACTGCCTGTGTACCATTACACTGTGCAATTCACTCCCCTCAAATCTCAATGCATTAAAATTCATTACTGCTAAAAAAGGTCAAGCATTTTGAATAGCACCAAGACGGTATTGCAATGTTGGTGAAGTTAAGTTCCACACTCAGCGCGCATATCAGTGTGCAGCAGATACATACACAACAGCATCTCCTGAACAGTCACCAACAGTCCAGTACTGCAGACACGGTATACTTCATTATTTGTATTTAAACACTGAGTCTGACTACCAACAGCCACCACCACATGTTTACCTCCAATGTTTCAAAGAGATCAGCAACACAAAATGTCCTTGCTGGTGAGGAACTTCTACCCATCCATTTTTGAAGACCGTGTAGTTGGCAATTCCTGCAACATAAGAAACTTCCATTAATACGCTGACTCTCTCACTGCTAAACTAAAGGCTGTACTACATAACACTGTCTGCTGACCAAATACTCAACACACACACACTCCCAAATGTAAGCAGCACATAGCCGCACTACAAATACTTCTCAGAATATATAACACTCTTACTGTTTCTGCTACACCTTACAATAAAAATCATACTACAAGTATTTTAATATAATGACAGATCTTACTTTGACTTACGACACAATGAAAAGAGAAGATTCAAGTCATTACCTCTTAAACGTCCAAAGTCCTTGATATATGAAACAGCACACAACATTGCAGGTAGATATTCTGAATACTGATGTACCCACAAGCTGTCTGGACACTCCTGCATGTTGGCATCTTCTAATCGATGTCATGGTGCATTTTTGCCAGTTCAAACCAGTCTTCTTGTTCAATAGTGTCAAGACGGTATTGCAATGTTGGTGAATGTTCGAGGGTTCTTGGTTTGTATGTGCATGCTTCGCACTGATAGTTCTGCAGTGTGCACAGTTAAACACAGGTGTCCGACTCCTAGTCATTAGCCTCGGCAAGTTTGTGTTGGCTGTCCAAATGGCAGTCTGCTGTCAGGCTGCATACCACTGACTTGACAGCTCCTAAGGCAGTAGATGAGTCGTCATGAAATTGCTTAGTAGAATGTGTTGCTGGTGTGCTCTTCCTATTATGTGCAGTGAATTCCTCTTGAATGTTGTCCCTCGGTGGAATGCCTATCACTCTGCTGTTGCTCTTCGGAGGATGGACAAAATGCTGGTGCTTGGAATGCACATTCCTTTACAGCAGACTCGGCCACATGGAGAGGAAACTCACCTTTGCCAGTTAATCCACTATGCGGCCAGCACCTCTGTTAAGTTCCACAATCAGCGCACATATCAATGTTCAGCAGATACGTCCATGCCATCAAGACGTGTAAGGGAAGAGGGGTATACCTCCTCTCATTCTTAACCTCCGCACTAGCTGGGGATTTGTGGTCTATTTCAGGTTCCGGCCGCTTTAACCCCAACAAACAGCCCTGAACCGCGGCACCCACTGAATAGGAGAGTGCGTGGGCACCAGAGCTGATGAGGTCCTTCGTACTAAAATATTTAAAAACGGAACAGAAACTTGAAGTAAACCACAGACGCAATAACCTAGTCTTCTCAAATAAATTATCCTACACGTAGCCATTCCCTAATATATTACTTTAAACCAAATATTTTTCTTTCAGAACACATATGCTTCATTTCATTTTGCTTGTAGCAGGTGCACATTACACTACAAAAACCATACGCAGTCGCCAATCCGACACGTGCGGATATTTAAAAGTTAGTTACATCCGTCACTGCATTCGTACCTGCAAAATTAATAATCCTCGTTCTTGCAAAACATTTTACTATTATTTTGCACACAACTGCACAACATCCTCAAACTTTATAGTAGCAGTAACAAAACCATATATCACATTTCCTCCTTACGTTCAATTCCAAAACCCGCCATTTTAATAGCCCTAGTCATAGATTATACCCAGTGATCACAGATTAAATACGCTGCAGACCACTCTCACAGAGTACCTCTCAGGCATTATCCAGGTTAAGTGTTGACCATGGTAACAACTACACAAACCAGAAATATGTTTGAAGGCACTTGTACACGATACACAACGTCCCCATTCGTAACGACTTCAATGGCAAAATAGTAAATCACAACTTATGTCCCCACTCAATGCTGAAAATAGCTAACTTAGGCACGACACACCAGCGATCCTGGCCATCAGCTGTACGCGCTCTTTGAGAACAGAGCGCTATAGATCATACATGCAAATTATCCCATCACACTTCTTGAACATCCATTTTAATATCATCCTCCCATCTATGCCCAGGTCTTCCAAGTGGTCTCTACATGCCAAATATAAACCATTCATATAGAGCTCCCAATTTCTTTGATACCATCAAATCATACTTTGCACAAAATATCAAATGTATATATTTACATGTTTCAACGCAAATTTTGTAATTTTGTGAAAATAATGTGCCCTGTGTAGCTCTTCTTGTGGTTCTGGTTGCATGACTAGATTAACTTCCTGCTTTGCATTAGCACCAACAAATGCAAACAGACCTACTCATATTTTCGTTTCAGTCATCAACCACAGCTTCGGAAATCAAAAAACTCTTACTGAGACCCCTTCTCCATGATGTTAGAATAAGTCAGCTTCACCTAACCTATGTGGACAAAACAGACACGAAAACACCAAGTTACAAAACTAATGTGATCATCAATGCCCATCGTATGTCACAACACGTACTTTCTGTAATATAGAAACTATTCCCATTAAAGGTAAATCTGTAGATAGCACATTTGCATACAATCAAAACTGGCATATTCATACAATGAGAATTGTTGAAGTTTACAGCACAGGGGGACAGCATGTGGCAATCATGACATAATTGGCACAGTATCCCGCAAGTTGTATTATAAATAATTCAACTATATCTACAGTCACAAAATATTCTGACATTCACTCATTCCTATAAATATTTGCCTCTGCACAATTCCACTTTGTTAGCAACACATGCAGTTACTGTCTCAACTCAACATCCATCATCATGAAACAATATGACATCACTACCTCATTGTGTAAATCACTGATACTGCTTTCATTGCTTGTCTGAAAAACCACTGCCATTAAAATCTGAAAATTCCACAAGTACTTTGCTCATCATTTCAGTCCAAAAATATGTTGCTACTTGCATTCAATAATTCCCACTTAACTCACAATATAATTGAATAAACCTCTATACATCTGGACAAATGACAACATTTAGGGAATCGTAACAGTCGCTCACAATCCCAGTGGCCGCGTGGTCTAAGGTATGGGTCTGCAGCCACTCGCTTGCTGGGATTGTGGGTTCAAATCCCGCCAGGGGCATGCATGTCTGTCTCTTGTGAATGTTGCGTGTTGTCAGTTAGAGGTCCCTGCATCACACTGATCACTCATCACTCATCACTCATCCAGAGGAGTCCTACTGAGTGTGGTGTGTCTGAGTGTGATTGTGAAGCCTTCATAATGAGGAGGCCCTGGCCCACTAGGGGCTGTTGTGCCATGGGAAAAAAAATCAGCTACTCATTTAAGCACTACAATTCCCTGTCTCTTTTTATGTTAACATTGTCCTCCCATCTTTATCTAAGGTCTTTAAAGTTGTCTCTTCTCTTTAGGTTCCATCACTAAAATTAAACAGATCATTTATATGTGGGACACAAAACAGACTTCTATATGCAGTTATGGTGTTTGTCCCAAACAGAAACGACTCAGCAACAAACACGTTATCTGCAGAAATTCTACACATAATTTGTGAAATCTATTCATGCAAAATTCGACACTCATGCAGGGGCATAGCTAGGGTGGGGCAAGTGGTGCACAGAGTACAAGGGACAGCAAAATGAATACTTTAAACGAAAGAATCTGATTTTACACGCTTAAAAAGTGTTAAATCATTGAGAAAAAGAAGAGTATATTCAATAAATAATCGTGATTTTTTTAAAGTTCAAAATTTGTGACGAGGCCGGCCATTGTTATTGCTCACCCAGCCGCCACTGCACTCGTGTCAATAAATAATTTATGGGGACTTCTCATGTGGAAACCAAAAGACCATTTCTTTCCTTATAAAACCCACGTGTTATTTTCTAAGGCATCTTTTACATTCTTGATTCTAAGAAGTGTAACTCCAGCATTCTGCAACCTAGCTTTTGTTGCATAGAATGATACAAATGTTTCAAGAGTGCTCCAGTGTTCGTAAATTTCTACCATGCTAAACACCTTCCACAGTCCAAGATGATGATATTCTTTCTAAAGTATATTAGTTTGACCACTAAGAAGGTGAAAAAATAAGTAAAGCTGCCACTGTATAAATAATTGATGCCATGAAGATGTATATGTGATGTGAAGTGCCACATGTTCCAGACCTGAACACTAGATGGAATTAAGTGAGGGAGTGGTCAGGTCCTTGCTTCATTTTCTTATTCCAGTGAAAGAAGCCCTAACGCTAACTGGACTGAAAGCTGAGTTGCCATCACAGATAGTTTGAACTTGCTGGGAAAGACAGAAATCCTGACCGTGCAGCCACTTAACCCCGCAGTACCACACGAACATGAAGCTGGGAAGGCCTCAGAAGCAGCCTGCATGTTATGCAAACCAGAAAAGTTCCTTGCCCTGCCAGAAATTCACCCACAATTCCTGGGTGACCCAGCCCCCAACCCAGCTGCTACAGTGACTGACCTATTCCAGATCTCTTCAGGAAAGTTTGTTACCTAACATACAGCATGGCCCTTCATGAAAAGCAAATACTTGCACAGTGAGTCACATTATTCCTCACTCTTTCTATCCTAAGCCAGATTAATCCAAGCAGCACACCCACATTTTATTCAAGATCCACATTTCTGTTACTCTCCGATCTAAGCCTGGATCCGCCATGTGGGAACTTCAATTCAGTTTCTCTGGCCAAAGATTTTATCACATTCTTAGGTCTCCCATGCACTCCACATGCCCTCCCATCTCACTCTCCTTCATTTTGTAACCCTGACATTATCTGCTCAGCAGTACACATCATTACTTCAACTTACCACATCACCAAATGACTCCGAACATTTAACAAGTTAAGAACTGCACACATGCAGTGTAACATTTCTGATGCATTCACTCACCTTTGTTCAATTATCCCCATAATCATAAGACACACAGAAACAGTACATTGTTACATTTCCTTCTACAGGCTTTGTTGGAAATGCTCTTGCTATATTAAACAGTTACTGAATTTACACTTGAGATTCATGCAGGTCCCAAAGTAAAATGCCCTGTATTTTGGTCCAGTTCTAACAAACATCATTACAAGTAAACACATCACAGCATAACATCAACAGCAGCCATTCAACAGTTCTCCAGCTCTTGCAGACATTGTGTCAAGCTAACAGATGCATTCTTTCAACCCTTTATTGTTAATGCATCAAAAAGGACTTAAACAGGGGCACAAAATGGTTACAGAGAGGGAAAATAACTGAAACAGCAATTCATGATTTGCTTGAAAGTATTCAACAGGCCATAGAAAAACACATAAACCTAACTGGAATTTTCTTTGACTGATCAAAAACCATATGATGTATTAAAACAAAATTTTACTTTCTAAATAAGATGCTTATGGAATCAGAGGGGTTACAAATCTACAGTTTAAATAAATTATAAGAATGTATCAAGAAGATTTCACAAAGATATATTTCTGGTTTAAAGGAAATTAAATGTGGTGCACCTCAGGGTTCTGTCCTTGGCCAAATTTTATTTTTATTAGGTATAAACAATCTTCCAATAAATATACAAAAGGTAGACAGTGCTGTTTGCTGCTGATGAAAATATTCTAATAAAGGCTGCAAATGAGGATATTCTAAATCAGAAAATAAAGAGAGTTATAAAACAATTTCTAACCTGGTATGATGCAAATGCGTTAGTGATAAACACCCAGAAAACTACAGCACCGTTGTTTCATGATTGGCAAAACAGAAAGTTTTTTAAAACCTCAAATCAGATTTAACGATGTGGACATTAAGTATAAACATGAAACAAAATTTTTGGGTTTACATCTGACTGAAAATATGAACTGGGATGTTCACATAAAAAATGTAAGCTCTGAACTGTGTAACAGTTACTATGTAATGCAATCCCTTAAAGGTAAAATAAGTGTAAATGTCTTGAAAAGTACAAACTTTGCAAACTTCCAGTTGCATTTCCGGTATGGCATACTTTGTAGGAAGAGGTAATGGAGGAAAAAAATTTTTTTTTAAACTAGTAAAGAAAGTTATAAGATTAATTAGTAATGTACGAAGAGCTACCTCCTGCAGGAAATAGTTTAAAAGAGTAAATACACTCACAGTGCCATGTATGTATATAATGGAAACTGTGTATTACTCAAAATGAAACATGAGTAGGTCTGAATAGAACCCAGAAACTTATAAGAGAACAGAAAGTCATCTGCAGAAGATTATAGGAGAACAGAATGTCAGGCTACAGCCAACACTGTGCATATAACAGCTCTATTCCAAGGTATTATATGATTGCTACATGTATGTCACATATTGTAATGGCGGGATTTGATAAGGAATGGGGATTCTTTTGATGTTCTCACAGCTGGATATTGAAGTCACAGAAAAGATTAAGGTGGGGGATTGGGTTACAATTTCACATTTTAAATATATTAAATTTATCCTGTTTTGCCAAAGAATGATGCATTCCAAAAATTGTAAATTTACAATTTCTACGTTTATCGACACACATATTGTTTGGTCACATAAAATTCATTTCAAGGAACGTGCATGAGTATAATTCCCCCTGGTCATAACGTCACAGAACTACCTTCAGAATTTTTAAATATTTTTAGGCTCCCTCTTTCTTCTGAACAGAGATAAACACTGGAATTACTGAAGGTCATTGGCAAATGTATTGATACCAAATCACAACCAGGCCATTTGTTATATGAATTCTAAAATCATGTGTTATTTCCATCACGTCCGTCTGTCCGTTTGTCATTAAAATAGCTGTCCATGGTGCCCGTGCAAAACATTCCCAGAGACACAGGTGTAGAACTTTTTCAATTTTCAGTGCCACAGAACAACCGCCCATGTACTAATTTATAGATGTAGTTATTTCTGAGTCTTCTGACAGACTGACGAAACGTCACACACGGCACATTGCTTAAGTCGCACTAACTTAAAGTTTCCTTCTGTTCAGTTAGTATTAAGCCTGACATCATGAAGCACAATTAAGAGGGGTCTCGATAAAAAAAATCACTGTGGATAAAATGGCTATAAGAATGTTACGGGTATTCATAAAGCACATGTATTAAGTTGTAAATCAAATAATTAAACCAACAAATGCACTGTTTTTTACCACTTTTATTGTGGCCTTTTGTCCCCTCACGTAAAAAACAGTGCATTTGTTGGTTTAATTATTTGATTAAAAAAAATGCACGGTGGTAATAGTGTGAAATTTATAAGTTGTAAATATTTACATAAATCGCAATTATTTACAAAAAAACAAATATACTAACACAATAGTTTCATACTCCTAAAATTCTTCACCAAATTACTTCTATGGCACTGAAAGTGCTGTCAGCACGAACTGCGATACACTGAGTACCCAAAACTAATAAAGGGACATGAAGACAAAAATGACACGCGCTTTTTAATAATATCCTGACACATTGTTAATACAGCCCAAAAAAAACGCAAAATTCAAATTAAGTTATTACGTAAATTAAAGCTCTATGCACATAAATGCGGTCTGAAATTAAATTAGATCTGCGCATCTTTTAAAGAATCGACTATGAATATCGAATTACAACTGTAAAACCAATGCATGGACATATGACATGCAGAAATGACCGACAGACGGAGATGGGGAAACTAATAGGCGTTTAAGGATAGCCAAGAAACGAAACTCAAAAAGCCTCTCCCAAAATAACCGAGCACTGAAACAGACAAGCAAAAAAGACCAAACAAATCTGTGGATTTTCACACTTAAGACTAACAACAGGCTCAATTTAAAGTGTGCATCGTTCTTTGTTCCACCCGCTCGCCACGGTGAGGCACAGGATGTGAGCGGGACCTGAAACAAAAGAAACAAACACACACAAAAAAAAACCTCCTCCCCACACACACAATGAAATTTGAACATATTCCATAACAAGAGAAACAACATAGACAGCAAGTATTTAAAAAATGAACACAAAATTACAATTGCGTCTTTGCTGTGTTTTCTCTTACAGGAGACAGAAATAGAAGTTCGAGCTACGTTCTGCTACACGTGACCATGGAAGGCACATGTCTGTGTGTACCGTCTGTACATAGAGTTGCAAGATTAGGAAGAACAATTACATGAAACAAAATACTCAGTAACAACCCACGTGATGCAAGGAACGAAAACAGGTATAACGAAGTCAAACAGTAAGTTTCCAATGTAGGACTGAGATATCGTTGAAAAGTAAAAATAGCCCGGCTTCTTCCCTCCGAAAAAATAGAAAGTCGAAGACTTCTTGATTCCGTAAAAAAAAGAAATTCGACAGCTTCTTATCTCCGTAAAACATAAAGCTGACGGTATCTTCTCCCCGAAAAAAGAAAAAGTCGACGGCTCCTGTTCTCAGGAAAACAAAAACTCGGCGGATTCTAAACCCGTAAAATAACATTTCGAAAGATTCTTCTCTCACGAAAAACGGACAGACGGCGGTCCCTTAACACACGAACAGGAAAAATCGACGGCTTCTTATCCCCGTAAAACAGAAAGCCGAAGGCTGATTCTCTTCGAAAGACGAAAAAGAATGTCGACGGCTCCTGTTCTTAGGAAAATAAATGGCCGACGGCTTCTTCTCTCTCAATATGTAAAACTTCAACGGCTTCTTAAGTCCGTCAATTAGAAATTTGACGGCTTCTTCTCCCGGAAAAAATATAAATTCGACGGCGTCTATAATCAGAAAAATAGAAAGTCGATGGCCTTTTCCCACAAAACGTAAAAGTTCAACGGTTTCTTTTCTCAAAAAAAAAAAAAAAAAAAAAAAAAAAAAAAAAAAAAAAAAAAAAAAAAAAAAAAAAAAAAAAAAAAACTTTAAATTTGACGGCTTCTTCCCTCAGAAAATTGGGAAAGCCGACGACTTCTTCTCTCAGAGGAAATAAAAGTCGATGCCTCTCCACTCGCAAAACATTGAAAGACAAGTCTAATTTTCTCGATTCTTCTCTCCGAAAAATAGGGATTCGAATGTCTCCGAAATAGAAAAATTCGACGGCTTTAATCTCCGTAAAACACAAAGCCGAAGGCTTCTTCTCGCAGAGCAAAGAAAAGGTCGATATTTCCTGTTCTCAGGACTAAAAAAGTCGACGCCTATTTCGAACAACTATAAGTCGACGGAAATCTCATTTCAGAATACATTAGAAGTAGACGGTATCTTCACTAAGAAAAATAAAGAATTGACGGATTTTTAACTCGTAAAAAAAAGTTGATGAATCCTTCTCTCAGAAGAAACTGAAATTCGACAGGCTCTTAACAACGTAGCTAGAATTTTCGACGGATAGTTATTTCCGTAAAACATAAAGCCAACGGTTTCTTCTCCTAAAAAAAAGGCTCCTGTTCTAATGAAAATAAAATGTAGAGGGCTATACTCCGAAAAACATAAGAGGTCGATGACATCTTTGTAAGACACATTAAACGTCTCAACTACTACTTTAAAAGAAATTATACTGTAATAAATAACAACAATTCTTATTTTTGTACAACATGTAAAGTACAAGAATACTAAAAAAAACTACTCAAAATATAACACCAAAATAATACAATTTATTTATCCTGCAATATATATAATAAAAGTACTTACTATAATATGACATGCGAAATGATCTAATTCTAAACCAGCTGAACAAAATATAAAAACAGGCATTTTCAATTTGATAATAATCTAATAACATGTGAACTTATTCTAATATAACATGACAAGAGATCTGATTACAATACAACTGTACAAAATATAACACCACAACAGTTACATGAGATTATACTGTAACAATAAATGAACTTATTCTAACATAACATGACAAGTGATCTGATTACAATACAACTGTACAAAATATTAAACCACAACAGTTAAATGAGATTATACTGTAACAAAAATGAACTTATTCTAACATAACATGACAAATGATCTGATTACAATACAACTGTACAAAATATTACACCCCAACAGACCAAAGTGATTATACTGTAACAATAAATAAACTTAATTTAATATAACATGACAAGTGATCTGATTACAATACAACTGTACAAAATATAACACCACAACAGTTAAATGAGATTATACTGTAACAATAAATGAACTTATTCTAATATAACATGACAAGTGATCTGATTACAATACAACTGTACAAAATATAACACCACAACAGTTCAATGAGATTATACTGTAACAATAAATGAACTTATTCTAACATAACATGACAAGTAATCTGATTACAATACAAATGTACAAAATATTACACCATAACAGTCCAATGTGATTATACTGTAACAATCAATGAACTTATTCTAATATAAATGACAAGTGATCTGATTAAAATACAACTGTACAAAATATTACACCACAACAGTCCAATGTAATTATACTGTAACAATAAATGAATTTATTCTAATATAACATGACAAGTGATATGATTACAATACAACTGTACAAAATATAACACACAACAGTTCAATGAGATTATACTGTAACAATAAATGAACTTATTCTCACATATAATGAAAAGTGCTCTGATTACAATACAACTGTACAAAATATTACACCACAATAGTTCAATGAGATTATACTGAAACAATAAATATACTTATTCTAATATAACATGACAAGTGATTTGATTACAATACAAGTTTACAAAATATTAAAACACTACAGTTCAATGCGATTATACTGCAACAATAAACGATCTCAATCTAATATAACATAACAAGTGATTTGATTACAATACAAGATTACAAAATATTACAACACAACAATTCAATGAGATTATACTGTAACAAAAAATGAACATATTCTAACAGAACATGACAAGTGATCTGATTACAATACAACTGTACAAAATATTACACCACAATAGTTCAATGAGATTATACTGTAACAATAAATCAACTCACTCTAATATAACATTACAAGAGATTTGATTACAACACAAGTATACAAAATATTACAAAACAACAGTTCAGTGAGATTATACTGTAATAATAAATGACCTTATTAAAACATAACATGACAAGTGATCCGATTACAATACAACTGTAGAAAATATTACACCACAATAGTTCAATGAGATTATATTGTAACAACAAATGAACGTATTCCAATATAACATGACAAGACGTTTGATTACAATACAAGTATACAACTATTACAAAACAACAGTTCAATAAGATTATACTGTAACAATAAATGAACTTATTCTAACATCACATGACAAGTGATCTGATTACAGTAAATCTGTACAAAATATAACACCACAACAGTCCAATGTGATTATACTGTAACAATAAATGAATTTAATCTAATATAACATGACTAGTGATCTGATTACAATACAAATGTACAAAATATAACATAACAACTTTTCAATGAGATTATACTGTAACAATAAATGAATTATTTAACACAACATGACAAGTATCGATTACAACAAACTGTACAAAATATAACAAGACAACAGTTCAATGAGATTATATTTAACAATAAATAAACTTATTCTAATATAAAAGACAAGTATATGATTACAAAACAACTAACAAAATATTACACCAAACAGTTCAATGAGATTATACTGTAACAATAAATAAACTATTCTAATATAACATACAAGTGTTTGATTTACATACAAGTATACAAAATATTACAACAAAGAGTTCAGTAAGATTATACTGCAACTATAAATGAACTTATTTAAATAACATGACAAGTGATCTGATTACAATACAACTGTACAAAATATTAACCAATAGTTCAATGAATTAACTGTAACAATAAATGAACTTATTCTAATATAACATGACAAGTGATCTGATTACAATACAACTGTACAGAATATAACACCAAACAGAATAATGAGATTATACTGTAACAATAAATGAACTTATTCTAACTATAACATAACAAGTGCACTGATAAAATTAAACTATACAAAATATTACAAAACAACAGTTAATGTGATTACAATTAACAATAATTAATTAATCTATATAACAAGAATGATCGATTACATACAACTGAAAAAATATAACACCAGAGTAGTTCAATGTGATTGACTGTAACAATAAATAAACTATTCTAATTTTAACGTGACAAGTGAAAGATTACAATACAACTGTACAGATATTAATCACAAAAGTTCAATGAGATTATAATGTAACAATAAATGAACTTATTCTAACAAACTTGACAGTGATCTGATTACAATACAACTGTACAAAATATTAACCACAATAGTTCAATAAGATTATACTGTAACAATAAATGAACTTATTCTAACTTAAAATGACAAGTATCTGATTACAATACAACTGTACAAAATATTACACCGCAGTAGTTCAATGAGATTATACTGTAACAATAAATGAACTTATTCTTACTTAACATGACAAGTGATATGATCACAATACAACTGTACAAAATATTACACCACAACAGTTCAATGAGTTATACTGTAACAATAAATAAACTTATTCTAATATAACATGACAAGTCCTATGATTACAATACAACTGTACAAAATATTACACCACAAAAATTCAATAAGATTATAATGTAACAATAAATGAACTTATTCTAACGTAAAACCAAGTGATCTGATTAAAATACAACTGTACAAAATATTACACAATAATAGTAAAATAAGATTATACCGTAACAATATGTGAACTTATTCTAATATAACATGACAAATGATCTGATTACAATACAACTGTACAAAATATAACACCACAACAGTTAAATGTGATTATACTGCAACAATAAATGAACTTATTCTAATATAACATGACAAGTGATATGATTACAATACAACTGTACAGAATATAACACCACAACAGTAAAATGAGATCATACTGTAACAATAAATAAACTTATTCTAACATAACATAACACGTGCACTGAGAAGATAAGAACACAACTATAAAAATATTACAAAACAACAGTTAAATGTGATTATACTGTAACAATAAATTAACTTATTCCAATATACAAGACAAGTGAGCTGAATACAATACAACTGAACAAAATATAACACCAGAACAGAGCAATGTGATATATTGTAACAATAAATGAACTTACTCTAATATAACGTGGCAAGTGACCTGATTACAATACAGCTGTACAGAATATTCAACCACAACAGTTCAATGAAATTATAATGTTAACAATAAATGAACTTATTCTAACATAAAATTACAAGTGATCTGATTTCAATACAACTGTATAAATATACAACAACAAAACAGTTAAATGTGATTATACTGAAAAAATAAATGAATTTATTCTAATATAACATGACAAAGTGATCTGATTACAAAACAACTGTACAAAATATAACACCACAACAGTTGAATGAGATTATACTGTAACAATAAATGAACTTATTCTAACATAACATGTTAAGTGATCTGATTACAATACAACTGTACAAAATATTACACCACAATAGTTCAATGAGATTATACTGTAACAATAAATTAACTTATTCTAATATAACATGACAAGTGATCTGAGTACAATACAACATTACAAAATATAACACCACAACAGTTCAATGAGATTAAACTGTAACAATAAACGAACTTATTCTAACATCACATGACAAGTGATCTGATTACAATACAACTGTACAAAATATTACACCACAATAGTTCAATGAGATTATACTGTAACAATAAAGGAACTTATTCTAATATAACATGACAAGTGATTTGATAACAATACACAAGTATACAACATATTACAACACAACAGTTCATTGATATTATACTGTAATAAAAATGAACTTAAACTAACATAACATGACAAGTGATTTGATTACAATACAACTTACAAAATATAACACACACAACAGTTAAATGAGATTATAATGTAACAATAAATGAACTTATTGTAATATAACATGACAAGTGATCTGATTACAATACAACTGTACAAAATGTTACACCACAACAGTCCAATGGGATTATACTGTAACAATAAATGAATTTATTCTAATATAACATGACAAGTGATATGATTACAATACAATTGTAAAAATATAACACCACAACAGAACAACGAGATTATACTGTAACAATAAATGAACTTATTCTAACATAACATGACAAGTGATCTGATTACAATACAACTGTACAAAATATAACACCACAACAGTTAAATGAGATAATAATGTAACAATAAATGAACTTATTGTAATATAACATGACAAGCGATCTGATTAAAAAACAATCTACACAAAATATCACAACCACAATAGTTCAATGAGATTATACTGTAACAATAAATGACCTTATTCTAATATAACATGATAAATGATTTGATTACAATAAAAGTTTACAAAATATTAAAACACAACAGTTCAATGAGATTATACTGTAACAATAACTGAACTTATTCTAACATAACATGACAAGTGATCTGATTACAACACAACTGTACAAAATATTACACCACAATAGTTCTATGAGATTATACTGTAATAATAAATGAACGTATTCTAATATTACATGAAAAGTGATTTGATTACAAGTATACAAAATATTACAACACAACAGATCAATGAGATTATACTGTAAAATAAATGAACTTATTCTAATATAACATGACAAGTGATTTGATTACAATACAAGTATACAAAATATTAAAAAACAAAAGTTCAATGAGATTATACTCTAACAATAAATGAACTTATTCTAACATAAAATGACAAGTGATCTGATTATAATACAACTCCACAAAATATTAAACCACAATAGTTTTATGAGATTATACTGTAACAATAAATGAACTTATTATAATATAACATTACAAGTAATTTGATTACAATAGTTATCCAAAATCATAAAACACAACAGTTCAATGAGATTATAACGTAACAAAAAATAACTTATACTAAAATAACATATCAAGTGATCTTATTACAATACAACTGTACAAAATATTATACCACAATAGTTCAATGAGATTACACTGTAACAATAAATGAACTTATTCTAACATAACATGACAAGTGATCTGATTACAATACAACTGTACAAAATATTACACCACAACAGTTCAATGAGATTATACTGTAACAATAAATAAACTTATTCTAACATAACAACAAGTGATCCGATTACTAAACAGCTGTAGAAAATATTAAACCACAAAGGTTAAATCAGATTATAATGTAAGAATAAATGAACTTATTCTAACACAACAACCAAGTGATCTGATTACAATACAACTGTACAAAATATTACAACAAAATAGCTAAATGTGATTATACTGTAACAATAAATCAACTTATTCTAATATAACTTGACACGTGAACTGATTACAATACAACTGTACAAAACATAACACCACAACAGTTCAATGTGATTATAATGTAACAATAATTAAACTTATTCTAATATAACATGACAAGTGAACTGAATACAATACAACTGTACAAAATATAACACCACAACAGTACAATGAGATTATATTGTAAAAATAAATGAACTTATTGTAACATAACATGACAAGTGCACTGATTACAACACAACTATAAAAATATTATAACATAACAGTGAAATGTGATTATACTGTAACAATAAATGAACTTATTCTAACATAACATGTTAAGTGATCTGATTACAATACAACTGTACAAAATATTACACCACAATAGTTCAATGAGATTATACTGTAACAATAAATTAACTTATTCCAATATAACATGACAAGTGATCTGAGTACAATACAACTTTACAAAATATAACACCACAACAGTTCAATGAGATTAAACTGTAACAATAAACGAACTTATTCTAACATCACATGACAAGTGATCTGATTACAATACAACTGTACAAAATATTACACCACAATAGTTCAATGAGATTATACTGTAACAATAAACAAACTTATTCTAATATAACATGACAAGTGATTTGATAACAATACACAAGTATACAACATATTACAACACAACAGTTCATTGATATTATACTGTAATAAAAAATGAACTTATACTAACATAACATGACAAGTGATCTGATTACAAAACAACTGTACAAATTATTACACCAAAATAGTTCAATGAGATTATACTGTAAAAATAAATGAACGTATTCTAATATAACATGACAAGTGATTTGATTACAATACAAGTATACAAAATATTACAAAATAACTGATCAATGAGATTATACTGTAACAATAAATGAACTTATTCTAATATAACATGACAAGTGATCTGATTACAATACAACTGTACAAAATGTTACACCACAACAGTCCAATGTGATTATACTGTAACAATAAATGAATTTATTCTAATATAACATGACAAGTGATATGATTACAATGCAATTGTAAAAAATATAACACCACAACAGTTCAACGAGATTATACTGTAACAATAAATGAACTTATTCTAACATAACATGACAAGTGATCTGATTACAATACAACTGTACAAAATATAACACCAAACAGTTAAATGAGATTATAATGTAACAATAAATGAACTTATTGTAATATAACATGACAAGCGATCTGATTAAAAAACAATCTACACAAAATATCACACCACAATAGTTCAATGAGATTATACTGTAACAATAAATGAACTTATTCTAATATAACATGATAAATGATTTGATTACAATAAAAGTTTACAAAATATTAAAACACAACAGTTCAATGAGATTATACTGTAACAATAAATGAACTTATTCTAACATAACATGACAAGTGATCTGATTACAACACAACTGTACAAAATATTACACCACAATAGTTCTATGAGATTATACTGTAACAATAAATGAACGTATTCTAATATTACATGAAAAGTGATTTGATTACAAGTATACAAAATATTACAACACAACAGATCAATGAGATTATACTGTAAAATAAATGAACTTATTCTAATATAACATGACAAGTGATTTGATTACAATACAAGTATACAAAATATTAAAAAACAAAAGTTCAATGAGATTATACTCTAACAATAAATGAACTTATTCTAACATAAAATGACAAGTGATCTGATTACAATACAACTCCACAAAATATTAAACCACAATAGTTTTATGAGATTATACTGTAACAATAAATGAACTTATTATAATATAACATTACAAGTAATTTGATTACAATAGTTATCCAAAATCATAAAACACAACAGTTCAATGAGATTATACCGTAACAAAAAAATAACTTATACTAAAATAACATATCAAGTGATCTTATTACAATACAACTGTACAAAATATTACACCACAATAGTTCAATGAGATTACACTGTAACAATAAATGAACTTATTCTAACATAACCATGACAAGTGATCTGATTACAATACAACTGTACAAAATATTACAACACAACAGTTCAATGAGATTATACTGTAAAAATAAATAAACTTATTCTAACATAACAACCAAGTGATCCGATTACAAAACAACTGTAAAAAATATTAAACCACAAAGGTTAAATCAGATTATAATGTAAGAATAAATGAACTTATTCTAACATAACAACCAAGTGATCTGATTACAATACAACTGTACAAAATATTACAACAAAATAGCTAAATGTGATTATACTGCAACAATAAATCAACTTATTCTAATATAACTTGACACGTGAACTGATTACAATACAACTGTACAAAACATAACACCACAACAGTTCAATGTGATTATAATGTAACAATAATTAAACTTATTCTAATATAACATGACAAGTGATCTGAATACAATACAACTGTACAAAATATAACACCACAACAGTACAATGAGATTTATTGTAAAAATAAATGAACTTATTGTAACATAACATGACAAGTGCACTGATTACAACACAACTATACAAAATATTTATAACACAACAGTGAAATGTGATTATACTGTAACAATAAATGAACTTATTCTAATATAACATGAAAGTGATCTGATTACAATACACCTGAACAAAATATAACACCAGAACAGTTCAATGTGATTATAGTGTAACAATAAATCAACTTATTCTAATATAAACAAGACAAGTGACCTGATTATAATACAACTGTACAGAATATTAAACAATAACAGTTCAATGAGACTATACTGTAACAATAAATCAACTTATTCTAACATAACATGACAAGTGATCTGATTACAATACAACTATACAAAATATTAAACCACAAGAGTTGAATCAGATTATACTGTAACAATGAATGAAATTATTCAAACATAACATGTCAAGTGCACTGATTACTATACAACTGTACAAAATAATACACCACAATACTTAAACGTGATTATACTCTAACAACAAACGAACTTATTACAATTTAACACAAGTGCTCTGACTACAATACAACTGTACAAAATATAACAACAGAAGAGTTCAATGTGATTATACTCTAACAATAATGATCTTATTCAAATATAAAATGACAACTAATCTAATTACAATACAAATGTACAAAATATAACACCACAACAGTTCAATGAGATTATACTGTAACAGTAAATGAACTTATTCTAATATAACTTGTCAAGTACTCTGATTACAATACAACTGTACAAAATATAACAAAGCAACAGTTCAATGTGATTATACTGTAACAATAAATGAACTTCTTCTAATATAACATGACAAGTAATCTGATAACAATACAACTGTACAAAATATAACACCACAACACATCAATGTGATTATAATACAACTGTACAAAATATAACACCACAACAGTTCAATGAGATTATACTGTAACAATAAATGAACAAATTCTATCATAACATGACAAATGATCTGATTACAATACAACTGCAAAAAAAATATTACACCACAATAGTTAAATGTTGTTATACTTCAACAATAAATAAACTTATTCTAATACAACATGACAAGTGATCTGATTACAATACAACTGTACAAAATATAACACCACAACAGTTGAACGTGATGATACTGTAACAATAAATCAACTTAATCTAACATAACATGACAAGTGAACGATTAAATACGACTGGACAAAATACAACACCACAACAGTTCAATGAGCTTATACTGTAACAATAAATGAGCTTATTCTAACATAACATGACAAGTGATCTGATTACAATACAACTGTACAAAATATTACAACACAACAGTTAAATGTGATTATACTGTAACAATAAATGAACTTATTCTAATATAACATGACAAGTGATCTGATTACAATACAACTGTACAAAATATAACACCAGAACAGGTCAATGTGATCATATGGTAACAATAAATAAACTTATTCTAATATAACATGACAAGTGCTCTGATTACAATACAACTGTACACAATATTACACCACAACAGTTCAATGAGATTATACTGTTACAATACATGAACTTATTCTAACATAACACGATAAGTGATCTGATTACAATAAAACTGTACAAAATATTACACCACAATAGCTAAATGTGATTATACTCTCACAATAAAAGAAATTATTGTAATATAAATGACAAGTGATCTGATTACAATACAGCTGTAAAAAATATGACACCACAACAGTTCAATGTGAATATACTGAAAATAAATGAATTTATTCTAGTATAACATGACAAGTGATCTGATTACAATACAACTGTACAAAATATAACACCACAACAGTTCAATAAGATTATACTGAAACAATAAATGAACTTATTCTAATATAACATGACAAGTAATCTGATTACAATACAACTGTATAGAATATAACACCACAACAGTTAAATGCGATTGTACTCTAACAATAAAGGAACTTATTATAATTTAACAAGTCAAGTGCTCTGATTACAATACAACTGTACAAATTTTACACCACAACAGTTCAATGAGATGATACTGTAAAAAAAATTAACTTATTCTAACATAACATGACAAATGATCTGATTATAATACAAACTGTACAAAATATTACACCACAACAGTTAAATGAGATTATACTCTATCAATAAACGAACTTATTATAATATAACATGTTAAGTGCTATGTCAACATTACAACTGTACAAAATATAAACACCACTACAGTTAAAGGTGATTATACTCTAAAAAATAAAGGAACTTATTATAATTTAACATGTCAAGTGCTCTGATTACAATACAACTGTACTAAATATTACACCACAACAGTTCAATGAGATTATAATGTAAAAATAAATGAACTTATTCTAACATAACATGACATGTGATCTGATTGCAATACAACTGTACAAAATATAACACCAAAACAGTTCAATGTGATTATACTGTAACAATATGAACTTATTCTAATGTAACAATTACAAGTGATCTGATTACAATACAACTGTACAAAATAAAACACCACAACAGTTCAATGAGATTAAACTGTAACAATAAACGATCTTATTCTAATATAACAATACAAGTGATCTGAATACAATACAACTCTACAAAATATTACACCACAAGAGTTAAATGTGATTACACTCTAACAATAAACGAACTTATTCTAATTTAACATGACAAGAGTTATGATTACAATACAATTATACAAAATAAACAATACAACAGTTCAATGAGATTCTACTGTAACAATAAATGAACTTATTCTAATATAACAATACAAGTGTTCTGATTACAATACAACTGTACAAAATATAACACAACAACAGTTCAATGAGATTATACTGTAACAATAGATGAACTTTTTCTAATACAATATGTCAAGTGCTCTGATTACAATACAACTGTACATAATATAACACCCGATAGTTCAATGTGATTATACTGTTATATTAAATGAACATATTCTAATGTAACATGTCAAGGGCTCGGAAAATGCAGAAAACGTGAAAAATTCTTTCAAAAATTCACAAAACGACAGCATCCTACCTCACAAAAAATATAAACACGACCGTCATTACGTGTAGAATAAAATTCCAATGGAAAATTCACTCCAGAAAAGTAGAAATTCGTCGTTCCCGTAGACTAGCAAATCGAAAAAACCACGACATCTCATCTCCGTAAAACATAAAGCCGACGGTCCTTTCTTCCCGAAAAAAGAAATGAAAATCGTCTGCTTCAATCCTCAGGCAAATAAAATGTCACGGCTTATGTCCGAAAAAGCAGAAAACGCGTCAAAATTCTTTCGAAAATTTAATACACGACAGCTTCTTCCCTCACAAAAAATACAAACACGACCGTCTTTTACGCGTAGAATAAAATTGCGATGAAAATTTCTCTCCGGAATAATAGAAATTCGAAGGTCCCAAGACTCGAAACACGAAAATACCACGACATCTCATCTTCGTAAAACATAAAGCCGACGGTCTTTCTCCCAGTAAAGAGAAAAGAAAATCGTCTGCTTCAGTTCTCAGGCAAATAAAATGTCACGGCTTATGTCCGAAAAAGCACAAAACGCGTCAAAATTCTATCAAAACTTTAAAACCGACAGAATCTTCCTTCCCAAAAAAAAAATCGACCGATCTTCCGCGTACAATAAAATTGCGATGGAAATTTCTCTCCAGAATAATAGAAATTCGACGGTCCCGAAGACTCGTAACACGAAAATACCACGACATCTCATCTCCGTAAAACATAAAGCCGACGGTCCTTTCCCCCAGAAAAGAGAAAAGAAAATCGTCTGCTTCAGTTCTCAAGCAAATAAAATGTCACGGCTTATGTCCGAAAAAGCAGAAAACGCGTCAAAATTCTTTCAAAAATTTAAAACACGACAGAATCTTGCCTCACAAAAAAAAAAGACCGATCTTTCGAGTACAATAAAATTGCGATGGAAATTTCTCTCCAGAATAATAGAAATTCGACGGTCCCAAAGACTCGCAACACGAAAATACCACGACATCTCATCTCCGTAAAACATAAAGCCGACGGTCCTTTCTACCACAAGAGAGAAAAGAATATCGTCTGCTTCAGTCCTCAGGCAAATAAAATGTCACGGCTTGTGTCCGAAAGAGCAAAAAAACGCTTTAAGATTCTTTGAAAAGTTTAAAACACGACATATTCAATGACAAAAAATATAAACACGACCGTTTTTATGCGTACAATAAAATTGCGATGGAAAATTATGTCTAGAGAAACTGAAATTCGACGGTACAGTAGACACGCAACACGAAAATACCACGACATCTCATCGCCGTAAAACATAAAGCCGACGGTCCTTTCTCCCCGAAAAGAGAAAAGAAAATCGTCTGCTTCAGTCATCAGGCAAATAAAATGTCACGGCTTATGTCCGAAAAAGCGAAAACGCGTCAAAATCTTTCAAATTTAAACATGACAGTCTTACTTCATAAAAATTAAACACGACCGTTTTACGCGTAGAATAAAATGCGATGGAAATTCTGTCAAAACAGAAATTCGACGTTCCGTAGACTCGCAACACGAAAATACCACGACATCTCATCTCCGTAAACATAAAGCGACGTCCTTTCTCCGTAAAGAGAAAAGAATCGTCTGCTTCATTCTCAGCAAATAAAATGTCAGGCTTATGTCCGAAAAAGCAAACGCGTCAAAATTCTTAAAATTTAAACCGACAGAATTTGCTTCCCAAAAAAGACCGATCTTCGCGTAAAATAAAATTGCGATGGAAATTTCTCTCAGAATAATAGAATTCGACGGTCCAGAAGACTCGCACACGAAATACCACGACATCTCTCTCGTAAAACATAAAGCCGACGGTCCTTTCTACCATAAAAGAGAAAAAAAATCGTCTGCTTCAGTCCTCAGGCAAAAAAATGCACGCTTGTGTCCGAAGACAAAACACCTTAAATTCTTTGAAAAATTTAAAACACAATATTCAATGACAAAAATATAAACACGACTGTTTTTACGCTACAAAAAATTGCGATGGAAAATTATGTCTAAAAATCTGAATCGACGGTACCGTAACTCGCAACACGAAAATACCACGACATTCATTCCGTAAAATAAGCCGACGGCTTTCCCGAAAAAGAAAAGAAATCGTCTGGTAAAGTTCTCAGGCAAATAAATGTCACGGCTTATGTCGAAAAAGCAAAACGGTCAAAAGTCTTTCAAAATTTACAACACGACAGAATCTCCCAAAAAACGACCGATTTTCGCGTAGAATAAAATTGCGATGGAAATTCTCTCTAGAAAAGAGAAATTCGACGTTCCGTAGACTCGCAACACGAAAACACGACATCTCATCTCCGTAAAACATAAAGCAGTAAAGAAAGAATCGTCTGCTTCAGTCTCAGGCAAATAAATGTCACGGATTATATACAAAAAGCAAAAACGCGACAAATCTTCAAATTAAAACGACATATCCCCTCACAAAAATATAACACGACGTCTTTTAGCGTACAATTATTGCGATGGAAAATTTCTAGAAAAACTGAAATTCGACGGTCTGTGATCGCAACACGAAAAACCACGACTCCCATATCCGTAAACATTAGCCGACGTCTATCACCCCAAAAAGAGAAAAGAAATAGTCTGCTACGTCCTCAGAAAATAAAATGTCACGGCTTATGTCCGAAAAGCAGAAAACACATCAAAAGTCTTTCAAATTTTAAACACGACAGAATCCTCCAAAAAAATAACCGACGATTTCCGCGTAGAATAAAATTGCATGGAAATTCTCTCAAAACAGAAATTCGACGTCCCGACACTCGCAACACGAAAAACCAGACATCTCACTCCGTCAACAAAAGCGACGTCTTTCTTCCAAAGAGAAGAATCGTTTGCTTCACTCTCAGGCAAATAAATGTCATGGCTTATGTCGAAAAAGCAGAACGCTCAAAATTTTTTCAAAATTTAAAACACGACAGAATCTTGACAAAAAAAAAACCGATCTTTCGCGTAAATTATTGCGATGGAATTTCTCAAAAATAAAATCGACGTCCGAAGACTCGCAACACGAAATACACGAATCTCATCTCCGTAAACATAAAGCGACGGTCCTTTTACCAAAAAAGAAAAGAAATCGTCTGCTTATCTCAGGCAAACAAAATGTCACGGCTTTGTCCGAAAAGCAGAAAACTTTAAATTCTTTGAAAAGTTAAAACAATATTCATGCAAAAAAACGACCGTTTCGCGACAAAAAATTGCGATGGAAAATTTGTCTAGAAATGAAATTCGACGTACGTAGACTCGCAACACGAAAATACCACACATCTCATATCCTTAAAAATAAACGACGGTCCTTCCCGAAAGAGAAAAGAAATCGTCTGCTTCATCCTCAGGCAAATAAATGTCACGGCTTATGTCCGAAAAAGCAGAAACGCGTCAAAATCTTTCAAATTTAAACACGACACAATCAATCACAAAAAATATAACACGCCGACTTCTACAAAAAATTGCGATGGAAAATTCTCTCTAGAAAAAGAATTCGTCGTCCCGTAGACTCGCAACACGAAAACACGACATCTCATTCGTAAAACATAAAGCGACGGTCCTTTCTCCAAAAGAGAAAAGAAAATGTCTGCTTCAGTCTCAGCAAATAAATGCACGCTTATGTCCGAAAAGCAGAAACCGTCAAAATTCTTTCAAAATTAAACACGACAGCTCTCCCTCACAAAAATATTTACACGACGTTTGCGTAGAATAAAATTGCGATGAAAATTCTGTCTAGAAAAACAGAGATTCGACGTCCTTAGCTCGCAACACGAAATACCAGACTCTCATCTCGTAAACATAAAGCCGACGGTCCTTTCCCGAAAGAGAAAGAAAATCGTCTGCTCAGTTCTCAGGCAAATAAAATTCACGGCTTATGTCCGAAAAGCAGAAAACGCGTCAAAATCTTCAAAATTTAAACCGACAGATTTGCTCCAAAAAAAAGACCGTCTTCGGTAAATAAATTGCAATGGAAATTCCTCCAGAATAAGAAATTCGACGGTCCGAAGACTGCAACGAAAATACCACGACATCTCATCTCCGTAAAACATAAAGCCGACGGTCTTTCTCAAAAAAGAAAGAAAATCGTCTGCTTCATCCTCAGGCAAATAAAATGTCACGGCTTTGTCCGAAAGAGCAGAAACGCTTAAAATTCTTTGAAAATTTAAACACGACATTTCTGACAAAAAATAAAACACGACGTTTTTACGCGTACAATAAAATTGCGATGGAAAATTTTCTAAAATTGAAATTCGACGGTACCGTAGACTCGAACACGAAAATACCACGACATCTCATCTTCGTAAACATAAAGCCGAGGTCTTTCTCCCGAAAAGAAAAGAAAATCGTCTGGTAGTTCTCAGGCAAATAAAATGTCACGGCTTATGTCCGAAAAAGCAAAAACGAGTCAAAATCTTTCAAAATTTACACACGACAGAATCTTCCTCAAAAAAAACCGATCTTTCGCGTAAATAAAATTGCGATGGAAAATTCTCTCTAGAAAAGAGAAATTCGCGTCCCGTAGACTCGAACACGAAAATACACGACATCTCATCTCCGTAAAACATAAAGCCGACGGTCCTTTCTCCCGAAAAGAGAAAGAAATCGTCTGCTTCAGTTCTCAGCAAATAAAATGTCACGGTTATTCGAAAAAGCAGAAAACGCGCAAAATTCTTCAAAATTTAAAACACGACAATCCCTCACAAAAAAATAAAGACCGTTCTTTTAGCGTACAATATTGCGATGGAAAATTCTCTCTAGAAAAGAAATTCGACGGTCCTAGACTCGCAACACGAAAATACCACGACATCTCATTCCGTAAAACATAAAGCCGACGGTCCTTTCTCCCAAAAGAGAAAAGAAATCGTCTGCTTCAGTCTCAGGCAAATAAAATGTCACGGCTTATGTCCGAAAAAGCAAAAACCTCAAAATTCTTTCAAATTTAAACACGACAGAATTCTCACAAAAAATAAAACACGACGATTTCGCGTAAATAAAATTGCGATGGAAATTTCTTCAAAAAGAAATTCGACGTACGTAACCGCAACACGAAAATACAGCATCTCATCCGTAAACATAAAGCCGACGGTCTTTCTCCCGAAAAGAGAAAGAAATCGTTTGCTTCAGTCTCAGGCAAATAAAATGTCACGGCTTATTCCGAAAAGCAGAAACGCGTCAAATTCTTGAAAATTTAAAACAGACATTTCCATTAAAAAAATATAAAACGACCGTTTTTAGCGTACAATAAATTGCGATGGAAAATTCTTCTAGAATACGAAATTCGACGTCCCGAGACTCGCAACACGAAAATACACGACATCTCATCTCCGTAAAACATAAAGCCGACGGTCCTTTCTACCAAAAAGAGAAAGAAAATCGTCTGCTTCAGTCCTCAGGCAAATAAAATGTCACGGCTTATGTCCAAAAGCAAAACGCGTCAAAATTCTTTAAAATTAAAACACAGATTTGCTCCAAAAAACGAGATCTTCGCGTACAATAAAATTGCGATGGAAATTTCTCTCCAGAATAATGAAATTCGACGGTCCGAAGACTCGCAACACGAAAATACCACGACATCTCATCTCCGTAAAACATAAAGCCGACGGTCCTTTCTACCAAAAGAGAAAAAAAATCGTCTGCTTCAGTCCTCAGGCAAATAAAATGCACGGCTTGTGTCCGAAAGAGCAAACACGCTTTAAAATTCTTTGAAAAATTAAAACACGACATATTCAATGACAAAAAATATAAACACGACGTTTTTACGCGTACAATAAAATTGCGATGGAAATTATGTCTAAAAAAACGAAATTCGACGGTACCGTAGACTCGCAACACGAAAATACCACGCCATCTCATTCCGTAAAGCATAAAGCCGACGGTCATTTCTCCCGAAAAAAGAAAAGAAAATCGTCTGGTAAAGTTCCAGGCAAATAAAATGTCACGGCTTATGTCCCAAAAAGCAGAAAACGGTCAAAAGCCTTTTAAAAATTTACAACACGACAGAATCTTGCCTCACAAAAAAAAACGACCGATTTCTCCCGTACAATAAAATTGCGATGGAAATTTCTATCCAGAAAATAGAAATTCGACGTTCCGAAGACTCGCAACACGAAAATAAAACGATATCTCATCTCCGTAAAACATAAAGACGACGGACATTTCTCCCAAAAAGAGAAAAGAAAATCTCTGCTTCAGTACTCAGGCAAATAAAATGTCACGGCTTATTCCGAAATAGCAGAACACGCGTCAAAATTCATTGAGAAATTTAAAACACGACATATTCCTCACAAAAAATAAAACACGACCGTTTTTTCGCGTAGAATAAAATTGCGATGGAAAATTCTGTCTAGAAAAACAGAAATTCGACGTTCTGTAGACTCGCAAACGCGAAAATACCACGACATCTCATCTCCGTAAAACATAAAGCCGACGGTCCTTTCTCCCAGATAAAGAGAAAAGAAAATCGTCTGCTTCAGTTCTCAGGCAAATAAAATTGTCACGGCTATGTCCGAAAAAGCAGAAAACGCGTCAAAATTCTTCAAAAATTTAAACCGACAGAATCTTGCTCACAAAAAAAAAATCGACCGATCTTTCGCGTACAATACAATTGCGATGGAAATTTCTCTCCAGAATAATAGAAATTCGACGTCCCGAAGACTCGCAACACGAAAAACCACGACATCTCATCTCCGTAAAACATAAAGCCGACGGTCTTTCTCCCAGAAAAGAGAAAGAAAATCGTCTGCTTCAGTCTCAGGCAAATAAAATGTCACGGCTTATGTCCCAAAAAGCAGAAAACGCGTCAAAATTCTTTCAAAAATTTTACACGACAGCATCTTCCTCACAAAAAAAAAACACGACCGTCTTTCGCGTAGAATAAAATTGCGATGGAAATTCTCTCTAGAATAATAAGAAATTCGACGGTCCGAGACTCGCAACACGAAAATATCACATACATCTCATCTCCGTAAAACATAAAGCCGACGGACTTTCTCCCAGAAAAGAGAAAAGAAAATCTTGCTTCAGTTTCAGGCAAATAAAATGTTACGGCTTATGTCCGAAAAGCAGAAACACAGGTCAAAATTCTTTCAAAATTTAAAACACGACAGAATTTCCTCACAAAAATATAAACACGACCGATTTTTCGCGTACAATAAAATTGCGATGGAAATTTCTCTCCAGAAAATGAAATTCGACGGTACCGTAGACTCGCAACACGAAAATACCACGACATCTCATATCCGTAAACATAAAGCCGACGGTCCTTCTCCCAAAAGAGAAAGAAAATCGTCTGCTTCAGTCCTCAGGCAAATAAAATGTCACGGCTTATGTCCGAAAAAGCAGAAAAACGCGTCAAAATTTTTCAAAAATTTTAACACGACAGAATCTTGCCTCACAAAAAAAAAAGACCGACTCTTTCGTGTACAATAAAATTGCGATGGAAATTTCTCTCCAGAATAATAGAAATTCGACGGTCCGAAGACTCGCAACACGAAAATACCACGACATCTCATCTCCGTAAAACATAAAGCCGACGGTCCTTTCTCCCCAAAAGAGAGAAAGAAAATCGTCTGCTTCAGTCTCAGGCAAATAAAATGTCACGGCTTATGTCCGAAAAAAGCAGAAAACGCGTCAAAATTCTTTCAAAAATTTACAACATGACAGCACTTCCCTCACAAAAAATATAAAACACGACCGTTTTTACGCGTAAAAATAAAATTGCGATGGAAAATTCTCTCTAGAAAACAGAAATTCGACGGTCCAGTAGACTCGCAACACGAAAATACCACAGACATCTCATCTCCGTAAAACTTTAAAGCCGACGGTCCTTTCTCCCCGAAAAGAGAAAAGAAAATCGTCTGCTTCATCTCAGGCAAATAAAATGTCACGGCTTATGTCCGAAAAAGCAGAAAACGCGTCAAAATTCTTTCAAAAATTTACAACACGAAGAATTTGCCTCACAAAAAGAAGACCGATCTTTTCGCGTACAATAAAATTGCGATGGAAATTTCTCTTCAGAATAATAGAAATTCGACGGTCCCGTAGACTCGCAACACGAAAATACCACGACATCTCATCTCCGTAAAACATAAAGCCGACGGTCCTTTCTCCCAGAAAAGAGAAAAGAAAATCGTCTGCTTAAGTTCTCAGGCAAATAAATGTCACGGCTTATGTCCGAAAAAGGAGAAAACGCGTCAAAATACTTTGAAAAATTTAAAACACGACAACATGATCCCTCACAAAAAATATAAACACGACCGTTTTTTACGCGTAAATAATAATTGCGATGGAAAATTCTCTCTAGAAAAACAGAAATTCGACGTTCCCGTAGACTCGCAACACGAAAACACCACGACATATTCAGCTCCGTAAAACATAAAGCCGACGGTCCTTTCTCCCGAAAAGAGAAAAGAAAATCGTCTGCTTCAATCTTCAGGCAAATAAAATGTCACGGCTTATGTCCGAAAAAGCAGAAAACGCGTCAAAATTCTTTCAAAAATTTACAACACGACAGCAACTTCCCTACAAAAAATATAAACACGACGACTTTTCGTGTACAAAAAATTGCGATGGAAAATTCTCTCTAGAAAAACAGAAATTCGACGTTCCCGTAGACTCGCAACACGAAAATACCACGACATCTCATCTCCGTAAACATAAAGCCGACGGTCCTTTCTCCCCGAAAAGAGAAAAGAAAATCGTCTGCTTCAGTCTCAGGCAAATAAAATGTCACGGCTTATATCCGAAAAAGCAGAAAACGCGTCAAAATTCTTGAAAATTTAAAACACGACATTTCCTCACAAAAAATATAAAACGACCGTTTTTTACGCGTACAATAAAATTGGCGATGGAAAATTCTCTCTAGAAAAACGAAATTCGACGGTCCGAAGACTCGCAACACGAAAATACCACGAATCTCATCTCCGTAAAACATAAAGCCGACGGTCCTTTCTCCCAAAAAGAGAAAAGAAAATCGTCTGCTTCAGTCCTCAGGCAAATAAAATGTCACGGCTTATGTCCGAAAAAGCAGAAAACGCGTCAAAATTCTTTCAAAAATTACAACACGACAGAATCTTGCCTCACAAAAAAAAACGACGATCTTTCGCGTACAATAAAATTGCGATGGAAATTCTCTCCAGAATAATAGAAATTCGACGGTCCCGAGACTCGCAACACGAAAATACCACGACATCTCATCTCCGTAAAACATAAAGCCGACGGTCCTTTCTACCAAAAGAGAAAAGAAAATCGTCTGCTTCAGTCCTCAGGCAAATAAAATGTCACGGCTTGTGTCCGAAAGAGCAGAACACGCTTTAAAATTCTTGAAAAATTTAAAACACAGACATATTCAATGACAAAAAATATAAAACGACCGTCTTTACGCGTACAATAAAATTGCGATGGAAAATTATGTCTAAAAAACTGAAATTCGACGGTACCGTAGACTCGCAACACGAAAATACCACGCCATCTCATATCCGTAAAGCATAAAGCCGACGGTCATTTCTCCCGAAAAAGAAAAGAAAATCGTCTGTAAAGTTCTCAGGCAAATAAAATGTCACGGCTTATGTCCCAAAAAGCAGAAAACGCGTCAAAAGCCTTTGTAAAAATTTACAACACGACAGAATCTTGCCTCACAAAAAAAAACGACCGATTTCTCCCGTACAATAAAATTGCGATGGAAATTTCTATCCAGAATAATAGAAATTCGACGGTTCCGAAGACTCGCAACACGAAAATAAAACGATATCTCATCTCCGTAAAACATAAAGACGGACGACATTTCTCCAGAAAAGAGAAAAGAAAATCATCTGCTTCAGTACTCAGGCAAATAAAATGTCACGGCTTATGTCCGAAATAGCAGAACACGCGTCAAAATTCATTGAGAAATTTAAAACACGACATATTACCTCACAAAAAATACAAACACGACCGTTTTTCGAGTACAATAAAATTGCGATGGAAAATTATATCTAGAAAAACTGAAATTCGACGGTACCGTAGACTCGAAACACGAAAATACCACGACATCTCATATCCGTAAAACATAAAGCCGACGGTCCTCTCTCCCAAAAAGAGAAAAGAAAATCGTCTGCTTCAGTCCTCAGGCAAATAAAATGTCACGGCTTATGTCCGAGAAAGCAGAAAACGCGTCAAAACTCTTTCAAAAATTTACAACCCGACAGCAACTTCCCTCACAAAATATAAACACGACGGACATTTCGTGTACAATAAATTGCGATGGATAATTCTCTCTAGAAAAACAGAAATTCGTCTTTCCCGTAGACTCGCAACACGAAAAAACCACGACATCTCATCTCCGTAAAACATAAAGCCGACGGTCCTTTCTCACAGAAAAGAGAAAAGAAAATCGTCTGCTTCAGTCCTCAGCAAATAAAATGTCACGGCTTATGTCCCAAAAAGCAGAAAACGCGTCAAAATTCTTTCAAAAATTTATACACGACAGCTTCTTCCCACACAAAAAATATAAACACGACCGTCTTTTACGCGTGGAATAAAATTGCGATGGAAAATTCTGTCTAGAAATACAGAAATTCGACGTTCCTGTAGACTCGCAACACGAAAATACCACGACATCTCATCTCCGTAAAACATAAAGCCGACGGTCCTTTCTCCCAGAAAAGAGAAAAGAAAATCGTCTGCTTCAGTTCTAAGCAAATAAAATGTCACGGCTTATGTCCGAAAAAGCAGAAACGCGTCAAAATTCTTTCAAAAAATTAAAACGACAGAATCTTGCCTCACAAAAAAAAAAGACCGATCTTTCGCGTACAATAAATTGCGATGGAAATTTCCCTCCAGAATAATAGAAATTCGACGGTCCGAAGACTCGCAACACGAAAATGCCACTACATCTCATATCCGTAAAACATAAAGCCGACGGTCTTTCTCCCCTAAAGGAGAAAAGATAAATCGACAGCTTCAGTCCTCAGGCAAATAAAATGTCACGGCTTATGTCCCAAAAAGCAGAAAACGCGTCAAAATTCTTTCAAAAATTTACATGACAGCACTTCCCTCACAAAAAATAAACACGACCGTTCTTTACGCGTAGAATAAAATTGCGATGGAAAATTCTCTCTAGAAAACAGAAATTCTACGGTCCAGTAGATTCGCAACACGAAATTACCACAACATCTCATCTCCGTAAAACTTAAAGCCGACGGTACTTTCTCCCAAAAACAGAAGAAAAATCGTCTGCTTCAGTCCTCAGGCAAATAAAATGTTACGGCTTATGTCCGAAAAGCAAAAAAGCGTCACAATTCTTTCAAAAATTTGCAACACGACAGCAACTTCACTCAAAAAAATATAAACACGACCGATTTTTAGCGTACAATCAAGTTGCGATAGAAATTTCTCTCCAGAAAAAGAAATTCGACGGTACTCTGGACTCGCAACAGGAAAAACCACGACATCTCATCTCCGTAAAACATAAAGCCGACGGTCCTTTCTCCCCGAAAAGAGAAAGAAAATCATCTGCTTCAATCTTCTGGCAAATAAAATGTCATGGCTTTTGTCCGAAAAAGCAGAAAACGCGTCAAAATTCTTTCAAAAATTTACAACACGAATAATTTGCCTCACAAAAGAAGACCGATTTTTCGCGTACAATAAAATTGCGATGGAAATTTCTCTTCAGAATAATAGAAATTCGACGGTCCCGAATACTCGCAACACGAAAATACCACGACATCTCATCTCCGTAAAACATAAAGCCGACGGTCCTTTCTCCCAGAAAAGAGAAAAGAAAATCGTCTGCTTAAGTTCTCAGGCAAATAAAATGTCACGGCTTATGTCCGAAAAAGGAGAAAACGCGTCAAAATACTTTGAAAAATTTAAAACACGACAACATGATCCCTCACAAAAAATATAAACACGACCGTTTTTTACGCGTAAAATAATATTGCGATGGAAAATTCTCTCTAGAAAAACAGAAATTCGACGTTCCCGTAGACTCGCAACACGAAAACACTACGACATATCAGCTCCGTAAAACATAAAGCCGACGGTCCTTTCTCCCCGAAAAGAGAAAAGAAAATCGTCTGCTTCAATCTTCAGGCAAATAAAATGTCACGGCTTATGTCCAAAAAGCAGAAAACGCGTTAAAATTCTTTCAAAAATTTACAACACGACAGCAACTTCCCTCACAAAAAATATAAACACGACCGACTTTTCGTGTACAAAGAAATTGCGATGGAAAATCCTCTCTAGAAAAAAGAATTCGACGTTCCCGTAGACTTGCAACACGAAAATACCACGACATCTCATCTCCGTAAAACATAAAGCCGACGGTCCTTTATCCCCGAAAAGAGAAAAGAAAATCGTCTGCTTCAGTCCTCAGGCAAATAAAATGTCACGGCTTATATCCGAAAAAGCAGATAAACCTTCAAAATTCTTTCAATAATTTACTACACGTCAGCTTCTTCCCTCACAAAAAATATACACACGACCGTTTTTTACGCGTAGAATAAAATGGCGATGGAAATTCTCTCTAGAAAAACAGAAATTCTACGGTCCAGTAGACTCGCAACACGAAAATACCACGAAATCTCATCTCCGTAAAACTTAGAGCCGACGGTCCTTTCTCCCCAAAAAGAGAAAAGAAAATCGTCTGCTTCAGTCCTCAGGCAAATCAAATGTCACGGCTTATGTCCGAAAAAGCAGAAAACGCGTCAAAACTCTTTCAAAAATTTACAACACGACAGCAACTTCCCTCACAAAAAATATAAACACGAACGACTTTTCGTGTACAATAAAATTGCGATGGAAAATTCTCTCTAGAAAAACAGAAATTCGTCGTTCCCGTAGACTCGCAACACGAAAAAACCACGACATCTCATCTCCGTAAAACATAAAGCCGACGGTCCTTTCTCCCAGTAAGGAGAAAAGAAAATCGTCTGCTTCAGTTCTCAGGCAAATAAAATGTCACGGCTTATGTCCGAAAAAGCAGAAAACGCGTCAAAATTCTATAAAAAATTTAAAACCAGACAGAATCTTGCTTCCCAAAAAAAATCGACCGATCTTCCGGGTTCAATAAAATTGCGATGGAAATTTCTCTCCAGAATAATAGAAATTCGACGGTCCCGAAGACTCGGAACACGAAAATACCACGACATCTCATCTCCGTAAAACATAAAGCCGACGGTCCTATCTCCCAGAAAAGAGAAAAGAAAATCGTCTGCTTCAGTTCTTAAGCAAATAAAATGTCACGGCTTATGTCCGAAAAAGCAGAAAACGCGTCAAAATTCTTTCAAAAATTTAAAACACGACAGAATCTTGCCTCACAAAAAAAAAAACCGATCTTTCGCGTACAATAAAATTGCGATGGAAATTTCTCTCCAGAATAGTAGAAACTCGACGGTCCCGAAGACTCGCAACACGAAAATACCACGACATCTCATATCCGTAAAACATAAAGCCGACGGTCCTTTCTACCATAAAGAGAAAAGAATATCGTCTGCTTCAGTCCTCAGGCAAACAAAATGTCAAGGCTTGTGTCCGAAAGAGCAGAACACGCTTTAAAATTCTTTGAAAAGTTTAAAACAATATTCAATGATAAAAAATATAAACACGACCGTTTTACGCGTACAATAAAATTGCGATGGAAAATTATGTCTAGAGAAAACTGAAATTCGACGGTACCGTAGACTCGCAACACGAAAATACCACGACATCTCATATCCGTAAAACATAAAGCCGACGGTCCTTTCTCCCCGAAAAGAGAAAAGAAAATCGTCTGCTTCAGTCCTCAGGCAAATTAAATGTCACGGCTTATGTCCGAAAAAGCAGAAACCGCGTCAAAACCCTTTCAAAAATTTACAACACGACAGCAACTTCCCTCACAAAAAATATAAACACGTCCGACTTTTCGTGTACAATAAAATTGCGATGGAAAATTCTCTCTAGAAAAACAGAAATTCGTCGTTCCCGTAGACTCGCAACGCGAAAATACCACGACATCTCATATCCGTAAAACATAAAGCCGACGGTCCTTTCTCCCAGAAAAGAGAAAAGAAAATCGTCTGCTTCAGTCCTCAGGCAAATAAAATGTCACGGCTTATGTCCGAAAAAGCAGAAAACGCGTCAAAATTCTTTCAACAATTTAATACACGACAGCTCCTTCCCTCACAAAGATATAAAACACGACCGTCTTTTACGCGTAGAATAAAATTGCGATGGAAAATTCTGTCTAGAAAAACAGAAATTCGACGTTCCTGTAGACTCGCAACGCGAAAATACCACGACATCTCATCTCCGTAAAACATAAAGCCGACGGTCCTTTCTCCCAGTAAAGAGAAAAGAAAATCGTCTGCTTCAGTTCTCAGGCAAATAAAATTTCACGGCTATGTCCGAAAAAGCAGAAAACGCGTCAAAATTCTATCAAAAATTTAATACCCGACAGAATCTTGCTTCCCAAAAAAAAATCGAACGATCTTCCGCGTACAATACAATTGCGATGGAAATTTCTCTCCAGAATAATAGAAATTCGACGGTCCCGAAGACTCGCAACACGAAAACACCACGACATCTCATCTCCGAAAAACATAAAGCCGACGGTCCTTTCTCCCAGAAAAGAGAAAAGAAAATCGTCTGCTTCAGTCTCCAAGCAAATAAAATGTCACGGCTTATGTCCGAAAAAGCAGAAAACGCGTCAAAATATTTCAAAAATTTAAAACACGACAGAATCTTGCCTCACAAAAAAAAAAAAAGACCGATCTTTCGCGTACAATGAAATTGCGATGGAAATTTCTCTCCAGAAATAATAGAAATTCGACGGTCCCGAAGACTCGCAACACGAAAATACCACGACATCTCATCTCCGTAAAACATAAAGCCGACGGTCCTTTCTACCATAAAAGAGAAAAGAAAATCGTCTGCTTCAGTTCTCAAGCAAATAAAATGTCACGGCTTGTGTCCGAAAGAGCAGAACACGCTTTAAAATTCTTTGGAAAATTTAAAACACGACATATTCAATGACAAAAAATATAAACACGACGAAAATCTTGTTTTTACGCGTACAATAAAATTGAGATGGAAAATTATGCTCTAAAAAAACTGAAATTCGACGGTACCGTAGACTCGCAACACGAAAATACCACGACATCTCATTCCGTAAACATAAAGCCGACGGTCTTTCTCCCGAAAAAGAAAAGAAAATCGTCTGTAGTTCTCAGGCAAATAAAATGTCACGGCTTATGTCCAAAAGCAGAAAAGCGTCAAAATTTTAAAATTTACAACACGACAGAACTTGCCTCACAAAAAATACGACCGATCTTTAGCGTACAATAAAATTGCGATGGAAATTCTTCAGAAAAAGAAATTCGACGGTTCCGAGACTCGCAACACGAAAATACACGAATCTCATACTCGTAAAACATAAAGCCGACGGACTTTCTCCAGAAAAGAGAAAAGAAAATCATATGCTTCAGTTATCAGGCAAATAAAATGTTACGGCTTATGTCCGAAAAAGAGAAAACGCGTCAAAATACTTTGAAAAATTTAGAACACGACAACTTGCCTCACAAAAAATATAAACGACCGTTTTACGCGTAAATAAAATTGCGATGGAAAATTCTCTCAGAAAACAGAAATTCGACGGTACCGTAGACTCGCAACACGAAAATACCACGACATCTCATATCCGTAAAACATAAAGCCGACGGTCCTTTCTCCCAGAAAAGAGAAAAGAAAATCGTCTGCTTCAGTCCTCAGGCAAATAAAATGTCACGGCTTATGTCCGAGAAAGCAGAAAACGCGTCAAAATTCTTTCAAAAATTTACAACACGACAGAACTTCCCTCACAAAAAATATAAACACGACCGATTTTCGTGTACAATAAAATTGCGATGGAAAATTCTCTCTAGAAAAAAGAAATTCGACGTTCCCGTAGACTCGCAACACGAAAATACACGAATCTCATATCCGTAAAACATATGCCGACGGTCTTTCTCCCAGAAAAGAGAAAAGAAAATCGTCTGCTTCAGTCCTCAGCAAATAAAATGTCACGGCTTATGTCCGAAAAAGCTGAAAACGCGTCAAAATTCTTTCAAAAATTTAAACACGACAGAATCTTGCCTCATAAAAAAAAAACGACGATCTTTCGCGTACAATAAAATTGCGATGGAAAATTCTCTCCAGAATAACAGAAATTCGACGGTCCCGAAGACTCGCAACACGAAAATACCACGACATCTCATCTCCGTAAAACATAAAGCCGACGGTCCTTTCTCCCCAAAAGAGAAAAGATAATCGACAGCTTCAGTCCTCAGGCAAATAAAATGTCACGGCTTATGTCCGAAATAGTAGAAACCACGTAAAATTCTTACAACAGTTTACAAGACGGCAGTATCTTTTCTCAGAGATACAGAAAGTCGACCGTTTTTTACTCGTACAATAAAATTGCGATGGAATCGTTCTCTCCGGAAAAATAGAAATTGAAAAATCACTTAACACTAAGAGGAAAATTCGTTGGCTACTTTCTCCGTAAACATAAATCCGATGGCTTCTTCTCGCCGAAAAAAAAAACAAAATTAGTGATCTCCTACATTCATGAAAGTAAAAAGTCGACAGCTTTTTCTTTCAGATAAATACAACTTCGACGATTTATTTTCTTAGAACAGAAAAAAAAGGCAATGAATTACTCTCTGCGATTTAAAGGCGACGGCTTATTCTTTCAGAAAATCAAAATTAAAACGAAACATGACATTTTGAAAGACGCTCATTTCAGTTCGTCAATCAAGCGCTAACAACAACCGTGTCAAATCTTCGACGTTTCGTGCCGATCGTTCACTTTCAGTTTATAAAAGCAATTCGCCCCTGTAATAAGAAACCTGCCTTGTGTAACACAACTGGGCTTGTCACACAAATGGCTATCGCTAATGACCTCGTTTTCTCTCCACTGTGAATACATCAGTTAAATTTCACTAATTTCAAAGTCAACGCCGACATAAATTCAACAATCGTTGCCGTCACCTGAAATATAAACGCTCCAGTAACGTTGCTGTCTCTCCTTAGCAACAAAGTACAATCCTCGTCTTCCGTTGCCATGCGATGTCCGTGACTCAGCTGTTGTTGCTGCCGTTTCGATGTATGGGACCTACCTTTAGTTGTCCATCAGTGTCTGGTGAGGTTGCTGAAATCGGAGCTTATTTCGTACATCGAATTCAAAGCACATTCACAAAAACATACATATCATGTCACTTTATATTTATATATGTATATCACAGTATCACATTTGTATATCCTTATGTATTCAGATACGTGTCTATCAACATTGAAGTGAAAGGAGAGTAAAAGTAAAACCAGTTTTGTTTATTGAATCATTTTCCTGCAATGCGAATTATTCACAGGGATAAAATATAAAAGGTCTTTCTAACTCTCTCTCTCTCTCTCTCTCTCTAGCATTGGTACGATTGGTTGTGCCGACCGAACCCTGCCAACTTAACACCCTGCGGTATAAAAAAAAAAGCAAATAGAAAGACTTAATTGAATTATGTGTACCAACAAATGCACTAAGACATTTTTTTCACTGTTTTGTTTATTATTACGATGCCCCAATACGTATTTCGGCAGTTATTCTGCCATCATCAAAGGGTATTTTAAGTGAGTTTTTACATTGACCATTCACCACACAGACAGGAGGGAAGGAGGTTCTGCTAACAACATAACACACAGATAACTGGAACACATGCTGGAAATAGGACCACGCTGCCACTAATTAATAATTATACTATAGAGGATAGTACAATATACTGCTTGATTTTATTGTAATTTTTATAAGTTTTAATAACTTAATAACTATTAACAGCTTAACAATACCACTACTTTTACAAAATGTTATACGATGCGGTAACAAATACTGACTCACTGTTATGACGTAACCAAAGAATTGGTCTATGTAAAAACTCACTTAAAATACCCCTGATGATGGCAGAATAACTGCCGAAATGCGTATTGGGGCATCCTTATAATAAAGAAAACAGTGAAAAAACTGTCTTAGTGCATTTGTTGGTACAAACAATTCAATTATAAAGATGCACGGTGAATATAAAGTGAAAAAAGAAAGACTTAAATTTAACACTCCTACTGTCACATGCCGCTAATTCACGCGACCTATCCTATCCCGAAATCCTAACTGTGGCACCTAACTGGAAGGGCAGGGAGGACAAACTTGCTAACTATGTAAAAAAAAAAAAATCACATCCACATATTTCGGATGCATACTGCTATAACCACTGAATTGTTACGCCGCTCATAAGATCACTGCTCTTCTCATGGCAACACTATCACAAAAGCTAGCACTTGAGGAGGTCGTTGTAGTCGTATTAGTATTCACATCGTGTATCATTAGACACGGAAGGTCAACGTGACACTAAGGGCACACAGATCTAAGCCACGAAACACGATCTGAAGATCAAAAAGTACGTAATGTGTTTTAAGAATTCGTGGTATATAAATATACTCATTGACTTCATAAACACTCCCGAATATTCAACACACAAACATTCGCGAAAACAAAAAAAAAAGACCGAAGTTTTAAAACTAACAAGGCAATACGTTGGCTGGCTGCTGGCTGCACGCGGGCCTGTAAATTTATTATCTTACTGCGCCCGACAGCAGCAGATTTATATAAATGAAGACATTTATCGAAATGTGTCCTGGCACAGTGAGACAAAAAGTGCACGCAGTTCCTACCAAATGCTTCATGCATCGATTTTGCGCCTTAAGAAATAACTGCTACACTTGTACTTTGCACATATCATAAAATTATTATTAATAAATTTAATGAAACACAATGTCAGCTAAGCAACGGGCTTTGTATAAATGTCAGTGTTGAACATTTGAGGAATGAGATAAGCCTGAATTATATTTAAATATTCAGTTCGTACCGCGCAGTAAGCACATTCCATCTGGGTTATAAAAATCCGAAAATTTAACACAGTAATTTTATAAGAATATAGTCGCTATTTTTTAGATACATACGACGCATAAATCCTATATGTCGGCAGAACGTAGAACAGCCTGTTGCACATATAGTAACCACTAGGCTTTAATGGGTGCTTAGAAACAGTAGCGATAAATAACAGGATGTTCTGGAAAAATGTTCGTACGGTCAACTAAATGAGGTTAAGCCGGCGACTGAGCAAATTACCTATCTGGATCCTTCGTAATATACGGTGTGATCACATGATTGCTACAACATGCTGAACGTGTTCACAGATAGGGAAATATAATGTGCACACAAAATTTTGATTCCGATTACGCCGGTTCGTCCGGGAAAGCATCCCCGGCGTAAATCGAGAGCTACATGTATTTAATTAGATTTGACAGATGAACTCTGATCCTGTTTACTCTTTGAGTTACACTTAATCCGCAGTTGGAAGATTAAGGCAAACACTAGTGTTTATGGCTACTATCTCAGGAATTCCTGCCACAAAGACAAGGAATGTGGGATGATAACATTAATATTCCATTACATAATGAGGGTATATTTAACGCACGGTTATGTAGCGACTGAAAAACTTAAGCCTGCGTAAAGAAACACTGGGCTAGAAGATCTAAATGAAATCTTGAATTTAGTTATCTCTCAAATAACCCGAAATGGTGTCATTGCTTCTCATGTTCTACAAACACCGAGATAATACTGGGTAATGTTTGTTCAACAGTGCAACGATCAGGATTCGAACTGGTTGCTTACCGAATGCAGTTCGGAAACACAACAGTTACCGCATTTGAAATGTCGTTTCCAGAAATCTTGTAAACACCTGTGTAACTCTGTCTACCTCTGAATAACGTACTGCATCAAGACGTCCATTGCACAACCGGAACACGAAATGCAGCCAAAAGCCGTTACTCGCGCAGGAATACATTAGGGAAGTTACAAATACATATTAATATAAAGTAAGATGTAAGTTAACTTCTGCACCTAACATTTCCTGTTCATTTGCGTGTATATCGATAACAATTACAAATTAAGGGCCCACAAACAACGCATTTGACACGAAAACATTTAACTGTAACACTGCAACGTACTGCGACTTTGAATGCGAGAAAAAAAAGTTCTAACGTCAAAAAATTGGCAAAATCGTATTTATTTTGAACAAACTAACGAGTTTAAGTTGGTTTTCAAGTGTTTCGATATAAATACATTGATGTAAAACCATGTAAATACCTGCTAATTAACCAGCAACTGCAGCTCAAAATGGCCGCCAGGCACCTATCCCTTAGCAACAGCCTCCATAACGGCATCACACAAGAACACGTCCAACCTCACTGAATGTCGTCACTGCTCTGCCGCGAACACAGATTAAGACCACCAATGCTAAAGAAGGTCAATGAACCTGAAGATGTCGCATATGTCGATGTCAAACATGTACTCCGATGGCGGATTGCGAAAAATAGTCCACGACTCTTAATTATACCTCAAACTCAAATTACAAGATCAACAGACATCTCAAAACGTCCAATACATTCCACAAAATAAGAATAAATATTTTTATTATATTTTTGGGTTATGTCTTTCTTCGGTAGGCAGTGAAAATATGAAACATAGACTCAGATGGCCGATCACGAAATACAGGTCCACCACTTTTAATTACAGCTCGAATTAAAGTCGTGAAACTTAGAGACATGCCAAAACGTCCATGATAATCCACGCAACGAGAATTATTTTTCTGTTGTCTTTCGTCGCTAGACAACAACAGATTTATGTTCAGACACACAGCACACTACTGCTACATTACACATTACGACGGAATAAATAAACGAATGGCTAACGCTGTACAGCTATGTATGTTTCTTTCATTTGCAACGTACACGACATAAAGAGCTCACATCTTGGTTGGCCAATAAACTTAGTGTATTGAATACTGACTGCTGCAGCTTTATATTCATCCTATTTTCTCCTGTACAAATGATCTCTTGTTTAACTTGGGGTGCTATATACTTCTAGCACATGCATGTCTTGAACAGTCACAAAGAAATTAGCATCAGTAGACATGAGTGTGTATTCAACACAGCAGGTCATTGGCCACCAAGACTTGAACTCAATGGCCTGCCTTTTGTGGTCTAGTGGTGAGCACATCAGTGCAATACACAAGAGATCACAAGTTCAGCCCCTACCATCTCCTTTAATACTGGAGGAAGAAAATACGATTTCACTTGACTGTTGATGTTCAAGTGTGAGAAATAGAAGTGATGCTGTGAAGTAAGATTCTAGAAGAAAATAAGAGTAATTTTAGAATTTCAGTTTCTGCACAGTACTATATGAAGGGGACAGGGGGGAAATGGGGAGACAGAGAAAGAGTCGATAATAATGTACTGGTGTAATTAACTAAGTTCTGGGCAAAAAGGTAAAGTTATTTCTACGCATGCATGAAGGCATATGGAGGTATGGCCCCACTCATTGTCTCTGTCTACCTCTGAATAACGTACTGCATCAAGACGTCCATTGCACAACCGGAACACGAAATGCAGCCAGAAGCCGTTACTCGCGCACGAATACATTAGGGAAGTTACAAAAACAGATTAATATAAAGTAAGATGTAAGTTAACTTCTGCACCTAACATTTCCTGTTTATTTGCGTGTATATCGATAACAATTACAAATTAAGGGCCCACAAACAACGCATTTGACACGAAAAAATTTAACTGCAACACTGCAACGTACTGCGACTTTGAATGCGAGAAAAAAAAATCTTATAACGCCAAAAAATTGGCAAAATCGTATTTATTTTGAACAAACTAACGAGTTTAAGTTGATTTTCAAGTGTTTCGATATAAATACATTGATGTAAAACCATGTAAATACCTGCTAAATAACCAGCAACTGCAGCTCAATATGGCTGCCAGGCACCTATCCCTTAGCAACAGCCTCCATAACGGTATCACACAAGAACACGTCCAACCTCACTGAATGTCGTCACTGCTCTGCCGCGAACACAGACTTAAGACCGCCAATGCTAAACAAGGTCAATGAACCTGAAGATGTCGCATATGTCGATGTCAAACATGTACTCCGATGGCGGATTGCGAAAAATAGTCCACGACTCTTAATTATACCTCAAACTCAAATTACAAGATCAACAGACATCTCAAAACGTCCATTACATTCCACGAAATGAGAATAAATATTTTTATTATATTTTTGGGTTATGTCTTTCTTCGGTAGGCAGTGAAAATATGAAACATAGACTCAGATGGCCGATCACGAAATACAGGTCCACCACTTTTAATTACAGCTCGAATTAAAGTCGTGAAACTTAGAGACATGCCAAAACGTCCATGATAATCCACGCAACGAGAATTATTTTTCTGTTGTCTTTCGTCGCTAGACAACAACAGATTTATGTTCAGACACACAGCACACTACTGCTACATTACACATTACGACGGAATAAATAAACGAATGGCTAACGCTGTACAGCTATGTATGTTTCTTTCATTTGCAACGTACACGACATAAAGAGCTCACATCTTGGTTGGCCAATAAACTTAGTGTATTGAATACTGACTGCTGCAGCTTTATATTCATCCTATCTTCTCCTGTACAAATGATCTCTTGTTTAACTTGGGGTGCTATATACTTCTAGCACATGCATGTCTTGAACAGTCACAAAGAAATTAGCATCAGTAGAGACATGAGTGTGTATTCAACACAGCAGGTCATTGGCCCACCAAGATTTGAACTCCATGGTCTGCCTTTTGTGGTCTAGTGGTGAGCACATCAGTGCAATACACAAGACATCACAATTTCAGCCCCTACCACCTCCTTTAATACTGGAGGAAGAAAATACGATTTCACTTGACTGTCGATGTTCAAGTGTGAGAAATAGAAGTGATCCTGTGAAGTAAGATTCTAGAAGGAAATAAGAGTAATTTTAGTTTCTGCACAGTACTATATGAAGGGGACAGGGGGGAATGGGGATACAGAAAAAGAGTCGATAATAACGTCCTGGTGTAATTACCTAAGTTCTGGGCAAAAAGGTAAAGTTATTCCTATGCATGCATAAAGGCATATGGAGGTATGGCCCCACTCATTCTTAACTTCAGCTCCAGACGGAGGCGAGTGGTCAGCTTCATGCCCTGGCCACATTACCCCAAAGGAAAGAGCCCCTGATAGCCTTTGAACAGGTGGCTGGGTCAGTCCCACACAAGTAGTCTGGACACTTTGAACAAAAGAAAAATCTCTCGCTCCATGCAAGATGCAAACTATGACTCCCAGACTGTCCAGCCTGTAGCCTTGTCATATACAGTACACTGTCCCAGCCCTCATCTCAATTCTAGAGCAAATTTACAGTTTCGCCAATCGTTGTGCCATGTTCAGCGCGCCCATGCCTACCTAACAAAAGCATCTACAAACTATGTACAGTGTCTTTGGTGTACCAATATAAACAGAAGTAACGCAAATACAACCATCAGCTACATTCACTGTCAATCAATATGTCACCAGACACCCAACAGACACTTCAGGTGAATCACTTTGAACGTCAGCCAGTTTTCCCTAATTCTTACCCCCAGAATCCTGTCTTATGTCCTTGTCCTACATAGTCCCTGATGTTACTGCCTACAGTTACTCAGATGGCGTGTTAAATCCCAACCTGTTCCTCAAGAAGCCCTGACCTCCTTCCTGGCAGTCTTTACCATGGTCACAGCATGCATGCTAAGGGAAGCTGCTTCACTTAACACCTGTCTTGGCCATTTTGTTTTGGAACTTGGGCCCGTGTCCTAAACCGCTGCCCATACTGTATGTTCCATGCTGCTGACGCGGACTCCTACTGTACCCCCACCCGTTCTTCTTCACTGCCTGGATATGGTATAATAAAACTGACAGCAGCTCTAGATATGCTGATGGACTGTTTGTAATCTTGCATGTAGCTGAGGTGCTGCTTCGTTTGGTGACAAACTTGAGATCCTACTGTTATTATTCCTGTTTTGAGAAGAGTTTCACGTCTACTATTTTTTGTTTTTTTCCATGTCATTACATTACATTCCTCATTCTCTTTGCCTGTTTTTACATCCGTATAAGTTATGACATCCAATTGACTGTATACAATATCACCTTCGGCAACATCGAATTGTAATGATGAAGAAGCTGGAACACGTTTTCTTATCTAAGCATGACCTCAGAAAACTAAAGGTCAGGAAAGAAACAATAAGAGGAGAAGAATACAATAACTTCAGGAGTAAATTTCAGAAAATACTTGCATCGCAATGCACACCTGTGGTGCCATAATCACACTGTACATTGGATTTGTTGATCTCTGATGATGATGACAATGACTGCTTCCTTTCATTACCATTCAATTTAATGTTAAATTTGCATGTAGGTACTCACATCTTTTGCTTATGTAGCCAGCCTTGTACACAGTCTCCATGAACACAAATTCACTCTAAGCACACCTATCCAGAACAGCTCCCTGCCCTGTAAATAAAGCAAAAGTGTTAAATTACCACTGATCCTTAGGTTCCTAAAATATATATATGTTATGCAGATGTAAGTTCCTAAAATAATTATCCCTGTAGACTGGCCATTTCACTCAAAAGTGAAATTTTTGTAAACACATTTGTTAACTCACCCTTAACATATGTACTTTAATCAGCTGCCTCTAAATGTTGTCTGAACCCATTTACTCTCTTGTAACAGCCATCTGCTGTCACATAAATTATAGAGCATAGAATATATCTACAAAATTTCCCTTCCATAACAAAAATATATGAAATATAAACTCAGTAAGTTATGTCCACATGGCACATGCCAGTTTCAGGTGATTTTTATGTTGAATGAGTGGCAGCTTCATTGAAACTTTATCTTTGTATTTACATTTCACTGAAAAGTGTTCATAAATGACAGGTTGAGGTAAGATTTGATCATTCTGATATAAATGTTATTTTTGTAGCTGTGTATAGTTTTTATCATGCAAAATAAGTATTACTTATTCTTTATGCATAGGGTACATGTAGTAACCTGGAATTTGGATGTACATGGTGAGTTTTTTGACTATTAAATACCTTATATGTAATGGAAATTAACTTCTAGAAGCTGGAGTACTGTACACTTCAAGGATGCGATTGGAAGGATTGATTAGAATTCTGTAATTTTGGGTATTAACACAGTGGAGAGTAAGAAGCAACATTCCATCTTCATTTGCTCAAAACTAATTACTGCTTCTTCCTTCAAAGTGCAGAGGTTCAATTTTTGTTCCCATACTTGCTATGTCCAAGATTGGTCTTGTGCTTTAGTTTGTCTCAGGAATGGGACCATTTCTTTCATTGATTCTACTTAACTTCTAGAAGTTAAGATCTACTACAGCAATTGCTTAATTTCTTACCTTAACAAATATTTATTTTTATTTTATCTATATTAATTATTAAAAGTATGAGTAGAAATTACAGCTTCTTTTGGTGTGAGGTTAGCTTTGCATTTGTGAAACTGATAATTTCATGAAACTTGCAAAAGAATTGTAATTGGACTTGCGGATGTACACATGAACTGAGAAGAAATAGGTTTGTTACAAAATTTCATTGCAAAATAAGAAACTGAAATATGCATATCATGTGTAAACAGATTATGTATTACACGAGTTGGTTTTTTAGTTTTTAGTGTTTTCTTAAAAGCAATATGTAACAGTATTTTTCGTGTTGGTTTTGGCAGAGACATTGTTTGACCACTGCAACCGCACACTTGTCTGTAAACTGTGCTTCTGAGTGCAAAAAAGAAAAAAAAGGGAAAAAAAGAAAATGGAAATAAGGAAAATGAATTTGTCCTAATGTTGCAGATACAAAACCTCAAAAGAGGCAGCTGTAGTAAGTTTTCCATGTATTTGTTGCAAGAATGGCGTGAACGGTTGTCACTACAGCAATATAACTGGACATCCTGCTTGTAGCAGAGACATTAAAACAAAAAAAACAGTGCACATTCAAAGAACAATAAAGAGAATGCTTTTGTGATCTTTACAACTTGGCTCATTTCATTTAAACTGCTTACAGTTGTAATGGGTTGATATTTTTGTGGCCTAACAAAGTTAGGTTAGAATGTCTGTATTTTACCTTAAACACAAAATCTAAATTCAGTTACAGCTCAGGAGGGTATGTGACTCACAACGGTTTAGTTGAGGTTTATTTATTAGGCCCTTCTAGAAAGTCTATATGATTGTTACAGTAGTAAGACTTTGGAAATCCTATTAGCTATCCAGGATCACATTTCTTGTTTATCCTGCGCGGACACATTAACCCACTTTCCCACCGATCTGATGGACTGAATTCAGGACTGTAAACTATAACTAAAAAATTCACCACCATCAGTACCAACATATCAAACATCACAGTGAAGTGGGTAACCCTAATGCATATTCAGGAGATCCTTGGTTCAATTCAATGCTTGGAGACCAGCTATCCTGACAGGTTATTCACATTTCCACAGTCTTTTCAATTTATTATTCACTAACCAACCTAACTTTTGACGCTATACACTGCGAGATACTGATGGTACTGTTAGACAAAACCATAAACAGCAACAAGAAGCAATCTGTTCATGACGGCTGAAAAACCAAGGGTGTGTCTCTAGTAAAATACAGTGGGACCAAAAAAATTGCATAAACTTTCCACTCATGGAATAAGGCAATATTCCTAAACAATTATGTAAGAGTCTCTAACTCTAGAATTAGTGATAATTCTAATTATCTTTCTTGAAGCATAAAAATGTGGATACTGTAAGCATAATTGCCCCAGAAAATTATACCATAAGTCATAACAGCATGAACATAACAGAAATAAATCATTCTTAATGTTTCCTGAGACATATACATTTTAACAGCTATGATTACATAACAGGCTGAGTTTAATATAGACATAAGCCAATCAAAATTACTTTTCCAAGACAACATATTATCAATAATTAATCCAAGAAATTTGGTACTCGTTGAACTAGCGAACTGTTTTGTATCATAGCCAATATTTATATTAAATGCGGAGCTATTTTTACTCATAAGTTGTATGTAATATATTTTATCAAAATTTAGTGTTAATAAATGAGCTATAAACCAATCATTTATATTTTCAAATATATTAATAATATTGTTTTTATAATCTAAAAGGCTGGGATTGGTGACAATTATACTAGTGTCATCGCAAAATCATAATCATAACTACTGCTGCTATATAAATCGACTGTAAATTCAGGCACACGTAACGTGTCTAAATATTCCGTCCGTCTCTTACCAAATTTCGTTTTCCAGCAGTAATAGGGCCCTTCAAAACGTAACACAGTTGAGCGCCATGAATTGAACTTCTGACTAATTCTGTGGTGATCTATCATCCCTGACTCACAACACCAATCTTACGGTTAGAAGTTTCTCTACCAAACATAATTTCCCTAGGTGTCCGAGTTACATATAATCCCACCAGGATGCGCTGAATCATCCTATGTACCAAAAGCCTTGAGGTCACTCCAGCACATGACTCACATGTAATACCAAAAATTAAACTAGACTTGCGCATTGAAAGTGATGGAAGGATAATTATTGCAATTTTGTAACACCTTAATATTTGCAGTTGTTCCACACATGCTTGCAATATATCCCTACTTTTCCGATAAACTTTACCACTCAGCACGAAAGAAGATCAGGGCCATAAACAGTAAAGAAAATTAAGAAAGCCACTACATGCAGTTACCCCACGGAGTGGAATCCTTGAGAAGCTACTGATCACTCACGTAGTCATTCTCCACCTCTTACACAACTCAAATAGACATTTCTACATGTGTCTGTACTCTTGGCCACCGTCACTGCGTCCTCACTACATGTACTATGCCAGTGGTTTTCAACCTGGGGTACGCGTACCCCCGGGGGGACGCGAAGACATCTTAGGGGGTACGTAAAATAAAAAAATAAATCTATTATTTCATGATAAACACTGAATAATCAGGGCCAGATTTAGAGTTAGCCACAAGAGACCGGACGTAAGGACATGCGATTTGGGAGCGCCATTTATCTCTCGCTCTCTCTGCTTTATGCGATTCTTATCTGGGCGGCTAGTTTCATTTTATTCCACATAGTGCATATAATTTTGCTTTGCTAAAATACCTTTGTTCCTTTATTAACTTTTACATGATAAGCAATAATATATTTATGTAATAGCTTGACTCTCCTTTTTCTCATTTAAAACTTATTATTTAATACATTATTTTGAATGTAATTTATTTAACTTCTTTTAGATGTAGATTATAGACTGTGTATAACTTGAATTATGCACCAACAATTTTGAGGGTACAAAGTTGAAGAAAAATTATACGTGGGGGTACGCGAACATAAAAGGTTGAATACCACTGCACTATGCTCACAATGCAACATTATACTATATTGATTTCTTTCACATCCCATCTCGTTCCCAATATCTGTTCATGAATTTTAAGAAATGTGCCTGTTAACTGTGCTCTATATCCTTCACTTCACACAGGAATAACTTATGCCACATTAACTCAATGAAGCATTCAGTATTAAACCTGGTCATGCTTCAATATTGCTTCTCGGGCGATATTTGTTGTTCGGTTAGGATAAAACACGTGTTTCAGTATTTGGAATATTTTACTAATGTCAAAGAAACTTGAGAAGTATTAGCCCAGTTTCAAGGCATCTGGAGATGTTTCGTAAGCAAAATTCAGCGGCCATTTCTCACCCAAGTCTCCTGATTGACTGCTAGATGGCTCTGGCAGTCATATCAGGATGAGTAGAAATTGTGCAGTCAGTGGTCACCCACTACAGAATGCACACTTCCAGAACAAGAAACCTCTGAACAGAGGCCCTATGCTGCGCAAGGAGCGACAGGAAGTAATAATAATAAGGCATCTGAGACCCGTTATTTTTCTTCTAACCCCAACAGGTATGGACACACAAGCACTAGAGAACCTTCAAGAGGCTTAAAAATCAGATGCTCCAGGGAAGATAAAAATACGGAGGTGATTCAAATGAAAAACACATAAAATTCGCAGACCAGCTAATGTAGTGCCATCATTTCAGTACAGCTTTGTCATTTTTCAGCACAGTCCCATACCTGCTGATAGCTTGCTGTGTCTACAGCTGCGCACAATACGGTCTGCGCACACAGTACATGCTTCTAACACATGCTGATGGCTTACTGTGTCTACAGCTGCACACAGTACGGTCTGCACACACAGTACATGCTTGTAACACATGCTGATGGCTTGCTGTGTCTACAGCTGCGCACAGTACATGCTTCTAACACATGCTGATAGCTTGCTGTGTCTACAGCTGCGCACAGTACGGTCTGCACACGCAGTACATGCTTCTAACACATGCTGATGGCTTGCTGTGTCTACAGCTGCGCACAGTGCGGTCTGCACACACAGTACATGCTTCTAACACATGCTGATAGCTTGCTGTGTCAACAGCTGCCTGCCCAAACTCCTCAATGAGCACCGGGGCTCTTTCCCGGGAATAAAGCGGGCGGGACGTGAGGTCGACTACTCACCTCCAACTAATGCCAAGTTTTAAGAATGAGTGGAACTATACCTCCACTCTCACTGGCGTGTTAAATGACGACTGTACCTTGTATCGAGCTAAGCGCTAATGTACAATGCATTAGGAATTAGTTTTCAGTTCAACTTCGGGACTTAAGAAATAAAGTGCATTTCTTGGTTTAATTGTTGAATGTTATCAAAATGCACGGTGAACACAACGTAAAAAAACACTTGAATGTGTTTATAGTGTTCGCTGTTTTAGGTTAGTGCAGTGCTTTATGTTTCCGTTAGGCAATCTTAGGAGATGTCTCAATTAAGGTTTTTGTATGGAACAGAAAATGAAAGTCATAATTACCTCAACTCAATGTGGTAAAACTGGTAAACACAGCCTTCGCGCGTATTTACTACTACAGGCCTCTAGTGATGAAATATTGTTACTACCTGCGTTCTTGTACTTCAAGGACAGATTGTGACTGTAACTGCACGAGAGAGGTTCTCGCCATGGAATATTTACTATTTCCATTTACTAGAAGAGGTTAAGTGAGCAGGCGTGTCGAAGGGCATATCCCAAAGTTGCGATAATCTTTGGTCCGCCTGTAAATGACAAAAATGTACCGCGAAGAAACACCGTTGTCTGATCGGTTGTCGCTTTGTAATCTGTGGTCTTTTGGGTAATTACACGGCGTCGTGTGGTAATTATTTAATTCATGAGTCAAGATTCCGAGATGGCATCTCGGAATCTTGACCCATGAAGATGGGACCGACACGTTGTCCCGAAACGTCGGTAAATAATTACCACACGACGCCGTGTAATTACCCAAAAGACCACAGATTACATCAACATCGCGGCGGAAGCCTGAAATCAAGGTTGTCGCTTTGTTACGATCACTCAGAGAATTTTATCGCTGAACGCAGTCACAGTCAATAGCTTCACAGCAATCTTAGTTCGACTGCATGAAAGAACCATGTTGGCGACACTGATTTATACACATGGTCGTCTAACCTAAAAGTTGTGAGGTGTGTTTTATATCTACTTGCGCTAAAGTGAACACGAAATATAACAGAAGTACTAAGAGATCTTAGTAATCGTATTGACGTATTTACAAATACAATGAACAAACTGACCCAAGAACTTAGTAGAAGTGACGAGGAGACAGAATCCAGTGTAGATATCCCCGAGAAAACATTTGAAAACATACGTAAACAGTGTACACAAAATAAAATTGGTGTGCAAGAGAACGATGATGAATTGTTCATAGTAGACGTAATTGGCCAAGCAAGTAATGATGCTAATAACTGTGAGTCTGATGAAGATGAGAGTGATGACAGTAGAAATGCTCTTGACAATTTGTTCAAAGTCGAAACAGTGGGTAAAGACGGGGAGAGTGAAGACTCGGATACCGAGTATGACAGTGATGACGACAACTGTGTAATAGGTAAAATCATTTTCATTAACTTCCGTATGTGTGTGATTTAATGTTATCAGCGATCTCCATCCATACACGTATCTTGCGGTTCTTTAGACAATACAACACAAGGCAAGGCAGTAAAGTGCCTCTGTTTACAATAAACACTGGCACAGAAGAACAATTGGATTTGTGGCTTCAGTTTGGTATGGCAGCGATAATGATGGTTCTATTAAATTGCTTGCTGTCCGGTTTTCTTTAAAACATGACCATCTGATGGGTTTCGGAACAGTACAGTACTGTAGCCAGGTTTGTACTATAATATTATCTGCATCTATTACTGTAGAAGATTGAGTCCTACAGGACGGTCTTAATACTCAATATCTAGATGTTATGCATTCTCTTAAGCATTTCATTTCTGCAGTGATTCAAGAAAGCCAAGTCAAATTACTGACGGTGCACTTGACAACTAGAGTTTGGTTACTGTTGACAGTATTATAATTCTTCATTTTTCATTCTATTCAGTACAGACTTCTGTGCCTCACTGTGTAGTGTAGTGCTTTGGAAAAGGAGTAACTTTCCCTTATTCACTTAAAACTGGTGTTACATTCTATAATGACACAATAAGATAACTAATGCAGTGAATGTGGAAATCCTAAGATTAATCTTCTGTGATCTGATGTCCTGCATTCTGGTAGATAAGTATTAATATTTTAGAGGAACCGCTGCTGCCATCTTCCAGGTAAGAGTCCATTGAAATTTTGGTATCTGCCTACCAAACTACCCGTACACAGTGTCACGTCTCGGACAACTTTAATCTTGATACTCACCACCATAATAACCGTGTCATGCAGAAATCTTGGGCTGTGCAAAACACCGACACACCATCTGTGGGCGAAACTTGTTAGCAATGTGGGGTGGGATATGAGGAAGAGAAATGACTGACCATACAAGAAAGAGATAGGAACAGATGCAGGAACAAGAATATTGCCTGTTCCCCAAAATTTATCACTTAACATGCAATTCTGTTTTCAGAATTACCTCCGCCAAGGTTCCCAGTGGTCATAAAGAGGCAAGAAACTGTTCAAAGTTGCAGGTAAGGTGTATAACGACTACCACTTTTTGGCATGTAACATCACATAGTTTGGCAGCAGGTAACAAACATTTCAGAGGAACTTCCTGTCTCCATGTTCAGTGCAGCAGGTTCCTCTGAAAAACTGGTACCTATGTACTAAAGTACACAGTGTAGCAATCCAGAAGACTGCAGTCTTCACGTTCACTGCCATGAGAACGTCAAAAGACATTTCACTTTGGCCTACAATTAAAAAAAAAATACATTTTGCTTCTGTCTTCATTGCTGTATATCAGAATTTAATAATGCAGTTAGATGCATTTACTGACCGATGTACACCAAAGTACATCTAAATACGAGCTAAAACTGCATCAGCATGGACATGCTGCCATTTAAACTAGCTGCACAGTGAAGCAGGGTGCTATTTAAAGAAGTCCCTGGTGGGTTAAGGTACTTCCTGGCACTACACTGGGGTCTCAAAAAGGTCTTCACCCTTGACACATTTCAGCCAAAATTCTGTATCCGATCCTCCCTTCCCTCTCCCCCCACATGAGTGCAGTAGTTTGAAAACGTAAAATAATAATGAATTATTAGTTCCAGTTCCAAGAAAGAGGAGGTGGAAAATTATCCTATGAATGAATCATACCTGGACATTCACTTGACTCAGAGGAAGGGAGCGGCAGTAGACAAGGAGGCACGAAAGTTCACTAAGGTTGATGACGTTCTGAAGAAGAGCGTCATAACACCAGGCTTTGAAAAGCTGGAGTCAGTTCCAGCATACCAAGAAAGTGACAGAATACTGCAGAAGAAAAGAAAGGTTTGTTTAGTTACATGTGACTGTCGTTTCCTCCGTGAATAATATACACTCTCATAAAAGAAACGTCACTGCATCTACGGCACTCACAAAATTAATTCTAATTTCTGCAGAAAGAACGGGAACGTACGAAAGGAAGCAAGTGGTTCAACATGCCAGCCACAGAGTTGACTGATGAACTGAAAAGTGACTTGGAGGTTCTGCGGATGCGATCTGTTCTTGATCCGAAACATTTCTACAAGAAGAATGACCTCAAAGTGTTGCCAAAATATTTCCAGGTACATACTATATATGTGGTATTTATTTTGTTACGGTTTATGTGACAGTTCTCTTGGTATCTCAGACTGCACAGCATCAAATTGTAGGATGATTTAAAAATTAATTAATTGGACAGGATGAAGAAGGAAGTGGTTGTGGGCCTAATTTGAGGTAGTAGCCCAGATTTTTCATAAGAGGGACTGAGGAAAACAATGAAAGCCCTCAAGCAGTATAGTTTTTGTCTCTGCATAGATTAAAACCATGCATCTCTCAAATAAAAGCCAGAAGTATTACTGCTTGAGCCAAATTTAAGTAGCATGTTTGGTCTTTGAGTGGCAATGAATTGTGCTGGTGCCCATATTCTTACCCTCCCCTCCTTCCAGTGACGGTGATATGAGAATGATGGTTGACAGAAAGAATATGCAGCTTAACTTTGATTCTGTACTGTGGTATTCTTCACATTACTGAAGTTGTACAATTCTTTCACTATGTGAGCAGAAAAATCAACACACAGATATGATGAGGGGTTGAACAAAACCCTCTGAGTGAGAGTCCAGTGTCATTTCCCCCAAGACTACCAGATCCCTGTTTTTGGTGATTCTGCTCCCTCCGTCTTCAGGATAGAACATTTCTTCTGCCCTGAAGATGAAAGCAGCAGATTCCTCCAAAACGGTGATTCCTGTGTACCACACTACATGGTGTCACATTCCAGAAGGCCCTAATCTTTGTATTCACTGCCCTGAGAACCAAAAATGTCTTATTGACAGGTTGGTAAAGTGCAAGATAGCCCAGCAGATTTCTATCACAGCAGAGTACCCAAAAAAGAGAGGAAGAGAACCATAGTTGAAGAGCTTTTGGCAGATTCAGAGTTCAAGAGGTACAATAAAAGACGGTACAAAGAAATCATTGAGGAGCGAAGGAAGACACATTACAAGGCTCACATTCGTGCCAAAAAACTAAAACGTAAGAAGTGATTGGAGCTCACTATTTGTATATTGTTTAATCTGTTTCCAGTAACATAATAAAACAATTTTACAGAAGATGTACTGTACATAACATACAAGGTGTTTCATTACTCTGTCCGTGCTTCAAGAGTTTATTCCTGAAGCCATTCCAACTCAGAAATGTCACAGGAAGATGGGTCCAGTATGCAGTGGTAACCTACCAAGAACTGTGGTGTAATTTCCCCACCTTGCACCGTCTAATGCGTAACAAGGCTCTTCATCTTTTCCATCCAGTTTACATTCAAACGCCATTTCTGTCATTACATATTTGTAGGAAAACAAGTCAGAATGTGGCCACTTCAAACTGTTACTGCAAAAGTACATTTACAGGTAAGGACTAATTTATGAAAACTGTTTAGTTATTTGTAATTCAACAGGTACTTCATATACTCATTCCTTGGGAACCCCTGAGGATTGGACCCACATCCATACAATATTTCTAATAGGGAATGATGTCAGGAATGAACTCCAAATATGAGATTACAATTCTTTGCTAATTCATCATCTGAAATATGGGAGGTCATGCACACTGCAACATGAACACTGAAAATTGTGAATGGGGGTTGTCTTAAATGCTGGGACTTCTTATTTTCAGGTAAAAATGGTATAGTCTCATTTAGAAGCAGTGACACAAACCTGTGTAGAAGTTAAATTAATTGTACATAAGTCATACCCCCAATTATATGCCCTTAACCCTATAGTTGTCCCTTACTGCTAGAACATCACACTACTGGTATGATGCGTGAACATTGTCCACCAGACCAGCACCATTTTTTTTTTTTCAATGTACCGTATATTCTCGAATCTAAACCGCACCCGAATCTAATCCGCACCCAGTTTTTGGCGACTTCTTAAACGAAAAAAAGTTAGTTCGCGATTCTAATCCGCACCTTTCCTTCAACCACCCCTTGCCCACGGGGCGACTGATTGAATAATATTGGATGTTACCAATGCGTTAAAATCCGACGCTACGCCTGTGGCCGATGAGTCATACCGATAGAGGCGGGGCCTTTCTCAACAGACGTGCGCAATCTCGTCTGAAGCCAGCTGATCTTTAGTTGTTGAAACGTGGGAGGTGCTTGTTCCAATTTGTCGTGTACCGTAGTTATGGAAGAGGGACACCTGAAATCTAAACGACTCTCATATACGGCAAAGTTCAAACGTGAAGTTATTCGGTGCGCAGTGGAGAATGGAAACCGCAAAGCCGCTGCAATTTTGGAGTTGATGAAAGCAACATTTGACTATGGCGGAAACACAAGGCAGCGATCAGCGGGTGTGAGGCGTCACGAAGGAAATTCACTGGACCCAAGAAAGGACGATTTCCTGAAATTGATGATGCAGTCTTCACGTTTTTTCAAGAGAGACGCAAGACTGGACTGTTTGTGAGTTATGATCTACTCGCGAGGAGGCGATAAAGAAGGCCAGATCTTTGAACATTCCTCGAATTATGAGTGATGACGGCGAGTCTGATGAATAATAAATTATAATAATAAATAATAAAATAATAGATTATTGTATTGTATTGTTCTTACGTTGTTTATTAATTACGTTAATTACGTTATTGTTATATTGTACAGCAGCTCAATCATTTTTCCAAAATCCAGCTCTAGACCGCGAATCTAATCCGCACGTGAATCTAATCCGCATCTGATTTTTTAGCCCTCTAAAACTGTAAAAAAAGTGCGGATTAGATTCGAGAATATACGGTATATATTACACACACATTAACCCTGAGTTAAAGTTTGGCCACTAGCACCATAGCACTAGTGGATTTAGATCCCCAGTTCACAGACAATAAAGAGTAAACTTATATGATACATTCCCTGTTCACAGTGATCTGAAACATGAGACAATTTATAGCGTCTGCTTAGAATAAGCCAAGACACATGGGATAGAAATGATATGAAATACATAATTGGGAGATATTTCTGGTTACAATTTTGTAACACATGGTGACCGTGTACAAAACTATAATATTATAAAATAACCAACAGACTACACTATCAAAAACATGTACTTAATATTGTTTTCACCGTGCGTCTTGTATATATTAAAAACAAGACCAACTAGATGCATTCTTCTATTGTTGCCGCTCACTTTGATGTTTATATATGTAGGTTGTAGTTTTTCGGCTCGACATATCTTATTAAACCATATGGCCGCATTTGTCTTCTGTAGTTTCACTTTGATGTTGCGATGTTTGTAGATTTGACTTGCTTGCTGGGCGTCGATGTACTTAATATTGTTTTCACCGTGCATCTTGTATATATCAAAAACATGTTTATTAAAGATCCAACATGTTTCTGTGGACTGCCATCACCACAGATCAAAGGAGTACAGAAATGACTATGGAAGTCCTCATTTGATCCCTGATGATGGCAGTCTACTGAAACATGTTGGCTCTTTAATAAATATGTTTTTAATAGTGTACTCTGTTGGTATTTTATAGTATCATTCTGGTTATAAATCAAGCCCACATACAGTGTGTACAACTGTATGAAGTACACCATAGACAATGGACACTGTCTAACATATTTGTGATACATAAATCAACTGTTGAAGATTCAAGTCTTCTGGGGTGTACTTGGTGTTATAGTCTGCAAAGTTTTGAAAGGCTGGTGCTTTCAAAACATCAGGAATGGAACTCCAACACAGCATACCATCCCAGAAGACTTATATCTCACATGTCACATATCAGCTGTTGTTACAGACGTTAAGAAAACCGATTATGAAGGACATCTGTTCCATAATCAGTTACAGTGCACTGTGTAGCCGTCTTCAAAGGATATTTTATTTCTTCGGAACCTGAGCTGGGCCTCAGTGTGATAATGTTTCAGAAAACCACTTAAAATGGGAAGAAATAACACTCAACAGTTGTATCTTGTGAGATGTGACATCAAGTAGCTTGGTAGATAGGTGCCAAGATTTTGGAAGGAAATCTACTGGCTCCATCCCATTCTTATACCCTGAAGATGGAAGCAGCAAGTTTATCTGAAATGTTAATACTTATCTACCAAACTACATAGCATGTTCATATTGTCCACCATAATAACCTCAAATCTGTATTACCCCCCAGTAACTTCTATGGATGCTCCATTCACATATGAACTTCTGTCTGACGCCAGAAAGGCAATGACTTCTGCTACCTCTGCAATTCAAATAATAGAAATAGTAATAATAATGACAATGGCAATGAGGATTAAAACAGTAACAATGATAATGCGTTAAACAGAAGAGTGGCCCATTTTTTTAAGTTTACTTTCACTTCAACACAGCACTATTCTAGTCTGCTTATAATGTGACTGTGATAATTAAATGGATACAGAATGCAAAAGGATTTGAAGTGGGTGTATTAATTAGACATAACAACAGCTGAAATTTCAACTGATGAATGTGGTAACTCACCTTCTGGCTTCCCCATGCGGCGCATCGCTATGAAAGGGATTATTTTCTGTAGTACTTTTTCTGGAACACTGTCAGTCATTGGGCTCTTGATGAAGCCAGGAACTACAGCATTACATCGAATACCAAATCTGTGGCATAACAAAAAGTGTTAACAGATGAACCTATCTGGTACCTGAAACTTTCTCAACTGGTGAAGTCAGCTTTTGGAATTAGGTTACAGAAACATTTGTGAAGTCTCATGTCTTAGGACATGCTACTACAATCTTAGAATATCCTACTACAATGTTCTGAAAGGTCAGGAACTACTTGCTGTGTGACATGGCATTACATCCTAAACGACTTCCTCCCTCAGCAACACCACTTTCAAAACCTCAAATCTTACACCTGAAGATAAATCGGAACCAGCCTTAACAATCCAAATAATACAGATCGGACACTTACTGTCCAAATTCCTTGGCTGCTGTCTTGGTGAATGCTTCCACTCCAGCTTTGCTGGCAGCATAGTTACACTGGCCAATGTTGCCCGTTTTCCCAACGATGCTTGCTATATTTATAACTGAACCTCCAGACACTTTTGCGTCAATCATAGCTTTGACCGCAGTCTGTACCACCAGAAACGTACCCTACAAAAAAAAACCACAGAACATTTAATCATGCACTCTGTAACTGCATTTAAAGTACCAACTGACAGCCTCTATACAGCAGACCTGTTCTTATGAAGTAAACAATAAAATTCCCTGCTTTTTGTGGAACGGGTAGTTTCATTACTGTGTTTACACAAGCCTGCCAACTGTCCGTAACCTCAATTAGTAGAATTGTATCCACCTTTCAATCTATTTCTTTACAAAGTACTTAAACATTACTCATTTTTGCCAATATCTTCCAAGTGCTCATTTCCCTTCAAGTTTGGACTAAAATTATGCACACATTTCTCATTGCTCCTGTTTATGCCACATGTCTTACCCATCCCATTCTTGGTTTTGATCATCCTAATAATATTCTAGTTGGCAAAGCAAGTTCTAGATTAAAATGTTTAAGTGGTTCCACAGAACCACGACAGAAGATTATGTAATTACAGTACCTACCTTCAAATTGACATCTATAACTTTCTGAAACCACTGTTCATCCATCTTAACAAGGAAGTTGTCCCGAGTAATTCCTGCGGAATTTACTACCACTGATGGAGGCTGAGAATAATGTTTGATGGCATCACTGATAGCCGTGTTGACGCTTTCTGCCATGGACACATCAACACAGACAGAGATGTGATCCTTAGCTCCAACACCTGCAAAAATCAGAGAAGGTGCTAGAAAACTGAAGGTTTGTGTCTGTAAGGTGTTTTGTACCCAGCCCAAAAGGTTAAATGTACAACGACATTCTGATCATAACACATTCTGCTTTAGTAAGTCATACCACATTTTCACAATGACAAAATAGCATGGATCTAGCAATTTATAAGATATACAAATGTCACAGAATTATAATTTTATTTAACTTGGTAAGATTTTAGATTCTCATGGGGATGACCATGAAGATTGTAGTCTTTTGGGGTGTAATGGAATGTAGATTGGCAGAAAGAGAAACATGCTGCCCCCCCCCCACCTTCTACCTAAAGATGGAGGTAGAATTTTCCTCCAAAACTCTGAGACCCACCTACCAAATTATGCAGTGTCACATCCAAGGAAACTGTAACGTGATTTACACTTACCAGATTCAACACAATTTTTTATACTGACACAGAGTGTGTTGGTTGTTTATACATTTGACTATTTTAGTTTTTATTGATTGTTTTTATAGTTTACTTGATCTGGTATACATGACTTGCAGACCTATTTTATACTTTTTATATTTTATCTTTATTGTTAAATTTCTTAGGGTTTGCATATGTGGGATTTATATTTTTAGATTTATTGGGTCGGTGTTCCTCGCACGTGATTTATGATGATGGTGTGTCTGTTGTATAGTTTCAACAATTGTTCCTTAGGATTAGTGGTTTCCCCTGAGAATGGAAGCAGGTAGAATCTGAAACATAGTGTTTTATTTTTTAATGTTGGTGATATTACTAAAAAATATGTACGTTAAACATATACACCAATCTTACATTGCCTGGTATATACTTAGCAACCAATTAGTAATCTATCATTTACATAACACTGACAGCAGATTCATACATTTATTTATGGTTTATTTAACAATGCTGTCAACAGTTCTGGAGTATATGGCATAAAATGGCAGGAAATGGTGAATGATGAATTTGAAATGATTTTGAAGGAAGCAGTCATTTCTGAATTTCAGGTACTATTTTTGTATTTACCTAGAGGGACTGTGGAAAACTAGGCAACACCTCAACCAGGATATCTGATGTCCCAACCAGAATTCAAACTTGGCACCCCCTGAATATAAGTCCAGAGTCGTACTGTTATTCCACCCTGCCTGATGATCGATGACAGATGTACAGACATAATGGGTGCACATTTCTTTTTTTAAGTTGAAGAAAATACTCATGGCTGTATGGCCAACAACTCTACAATGAGGGCACAGAAAGGAGCCCCAGAGACCAATTGCCATCACATCTCCATCAAGCTGTTAGGTTTTCTCCCCCACTGCACCTCTCCATTCATCACTCCAGCTGTCTACCCATTCTATTCACACAAATATTTAAACTGGTAACCATATGATAAACTTTTCTAGTGACAGGGCTTTGAACTGGTTGACACAGGCCAGAGCAGGCAGCAGGGGAATATAACAACAAGGGAGGAAAAAGTGTCAAGCATCATACTCCAAACCTCCAAGAAACTTCTTTTTTAAGGTCCTAATACAGAAAAATGTTAGCTCATTACCAACTATAGCTAGTTGCAAATTCATCAGCCCACCCCTGCAGTCTCACCATGTTTGCCCAAGTGGCAAGTTTTGCAACATGATGAAATACTGATGTTTTATTAAGTTCTATTCCTATATTCCTAAACTGTTCTCTGTTGACTCCTCAGTATTGTGAGCTACTTGATGACCGCAGGAGCCATCTACTATCTGTGATACAAATTGCAAAAACCTACACCAAAACATATCAGGAATTTGCAACTGTGGATATTTCACAGACAGAAATTTAGAGGAAATTTCTCATCATTGTTCTCTTAAAATTTAAATATCTGAAAAATTAATTCAGTTTCAATAATTGAAATTTAATATACATGCTAATATAAATTGAGTTGTGATAGCTGTGAACCCTTATATCCTGGTAGGAATGCAGAGTTTCCTCTTTGCTGTCACATTCAGGCTCACTCTGCAGCACAATCACCCTCCTCTCCCATATGTACTGGAGGCTCTTTCCACAAGACTAAGGCAGCCAGCACCCCTCAGTTAAAAATAACTACCCTCCCCTAAACTACAACACAAGGAGATACAGTACTATAAAAAATTGACAAGCCTGTTGCATAATTTTAACTCCAAGTTGGATCTATGTATGATTAAGTTCTAGAACACAGAGGACTTCAATACTTGCATTGTTTCTTAAATGCTGAGCACCACTATCTGTGTAGGTTTCAGTTTTACCTGATATGAGGCCTTTTGTTTCTTGAGCTGCCATCCCATTCTGATCTGCAGCAATGACTTTTGCTCCTTCCCTAGCTAGTACTTGACAAACAGCACGACCAATCCCACTGCCAGCACCTGGAAGCAACAACAGGGAATAACACAATAAAGAATAATATATTTTGTTGACTTTACCCATCATTCGATACTTCAGCTCATACTGCATACGTTGGATTGAACGAGTGTGATGAAAAGATTAACATTAATTGTAACAAAAACCATGAAAGACCAAACATGGGAAACAAATTTAACACTAATGAATGGATAAATCCTGGAGCCAACTTGAGTGAAATCGTATACGAGCTCAACTTGTTTATTTCCTGGCCAAACTTTACTAGAAACATTAACGTTGTATTTACCGTGCATTTTCAATTGAGATATGTTCAATAATCACCAACTAATGCACATAAACTTTTTCACAATAGTTTATTCTTAAAATTCCCCTATACGTATTTCGGTGGTTTAAACCACCATCTTCAGGGGGTCATAGCAACACAATTTTACAATTACTCATGAATTATTACTTTACTATTTAAGTAACTAATTAAGTTTAATATTTCTACAGATGACCACCTTACTACAAGACCAAACTGCCACTAATTTTCAGGCTAACTACAAACTATGTACACATTTTAGCAACTTTTAATTCATTTTATAGTAATTCATTTTACATACTTTATGAAGTGGACAATATCAGACCACTCATATTCTACATATATGAATATAACCATTTATGTAATAACTGTAAAGTCTATGCATTTTAATCTCTATGACCCCCTGAAGATGGTGGTTTAAACCACCGAAATACGTATAGGGGAATTTTAAGAATAAATTATTGTGAAAAAGTTTATGTGCATTAGTTGGTGATTATTGAACATATCTTTACTAGAAACACTTTTCCCGCCATTCTGGGCATGTATTTTAATGTGCGTAGTCGGTATAGCGACTCGCTACGGGCTGGACGGTCCGGGGATCGAATCCCGGTGGGGGCGAGATTTTTCGCAGCCGTCCAGACCGGCCCTGGGGCCTACCCAGCCTCCTATAAAATGGGTACCGGGTCTCTTTCCCGGGGGTAAAGCGGCCGGGGCGTGGAGTTGACCACCCACCCCCATCTAGTGCCGGGGTTAAAGAAAGAGTAGAGCTATACCTCTACTCCCCCTATGGGCCTTCATGGCCTGTTCTAGGGAGAACTTTACCTTTTACCTTTATGAAACCTGTAGATAAGTTCCGGAAACGATCCAGGTTACGTGCCTTTTGGCAAAAGCACGCGACCAGAACTTTTAATGGGAAATCCGTCTTTGCATTTAATCATCACGCTAAATTACGTATACAAGTTGTCACCCACCTGTAACGAAAGCTATCTTTCCTGCTACTATTCCTGCCTCCATATTTCATTAGGACTGATAAATGGCTTAGAAATTCAGAAGTTGTAGCTCTCATCGGATGTGAACTTGTATTCTGCCTGTTATCGACAGGATGGTATTGTCTTCTAAAGGTTTAAGAATCAAACGTTAATAAAAATGTCTACTATATTTTTAAAAAATATGCGCACAGAAATTAAGATATAAATATCAAATCTGGGAGACTTTACGCCTTACGGCCATATTCACAGCTTTCTATATTGCAAACTAATTTTCTGCAATGCGTGGGCATGGTACGAAGACTTCTTAGAGGAATTTCAGTGCTCGTAAGGTACATAAAACGTACTTTGAAGTATTTATAAATCAAGCATTACAGCGTTATCCTTGTACTTTACACGCAGAGGTAAGTTTCTTACGTCCGATATAAATTGGACTTGTCGAAGAAGGTGCGATGGGTAATTTCAAAAGTAAGGTTATGTATTTGTTTACGCGTGCCCGGCACAGTTCATAACATACTTAATACTTGTAATATTCTGTTGAATTTGTATTAAGTTGCAAGTAATTTTAACTTTTATAGTTTCATTTGTAGGACACTGGAGGTAGTTTTGCCTCGTTTGTGCAATTGAACCACAAGAACCGTTGTAATAGTCACATGCTTTCAATAGGAACATTAAAATGACCGTGGATCGAAAATAACATAGCATATGAATTTCACACGCATTTAAGTATCTGGATAAAGTATAGATGTTTCGGCACATCGATTGTTTAATTTTAAACGTAGTGTTATATCGTGAAGGTTATACACAAATGTTAAAGTAGGATTGTTACTTCCCACGGCTTTGGTAAATTGATGTTGACAGTGATTCCGTTTACTAGGCTTCATGATAAAAACCATATGCTCCTCACGTGCATCTAATTTCTCATCGGCGAGAAAGAATTAGATGCAGCAGTTAAAGCTTTTACAAGGATAACCTCACTTTTGCGTTACTTAAATTAATAAGCATGTGATGGATGGGTCATGTAGCAGGCATTGGAGAGAGGTGACGTGCATACAAAGTTCTGGTAGGAAAATTTTAAGGAAGGAGACCACCTGGAATACGTAGGTGTAGATTGGAGGATAATGTTAAAATTAATCTAAAAGAAATAAGTGGGGAGTGTGTGGGCTAGATTCATGTGGCATACAAGAATGAACAGTGGCTGCTGTAAACACAATAATGAACCTGGGTTCCATAAAATGTGTGGAATTTCTTGACTAATTGAGTAACTCTTAGCTCTTCAGGATGGTGTATGGTCCGTGCCTGACCAGTGCTCCACAAATATTACTGAGATGTGAGCCTAAAATACATTACCACTGGCCTGTTAATTTGTCTGTGGTGAACTGCATAGTGTATTTCTAAATGTCTGCCCTTAACATTAACAGCCATATTGTGACCAAGAAAGGGGGATGTAGTGTATGGAGACTAATAAAGAAGTTTGAAAGAGAGAAATGGCAATAACAACACTTGCAAATGGTCAAACACAACTATATTTATTATGATAGCTGCATGTTTCAGTCAAAAAATCCATCATCATGACACTTACATGGTTAATTTTACTTTGTGTTCACCATGCATCTTAGTATTAATATTCACTCATTCAACCAACGAATGCATTCGTTGGTTGAATGAGTGAATAGTTACATGGTTATTTAAAAAAAGAAGGCAAGTTAGAGAGAAATGGCATTTATTAAGTGGATGGAGTTTCACACAGAGATGAGGTGGATTTAAAATGGTGCTGGCATCATTCATTAACCAGGTACCCATATTTATCTTTATGGATTTGTGTTTTCAGGCATTACACTGCCAGCAGCATGGTAGAACTTGGAGACAACCACAGTAAAACCATTTTAAAAATTGGAACACATAATGGGGTTTTCCACTGTGATGAAGTATTAGCATGTTACATGCTGAAAAGAGTTTATGAAAATGCAGACATTGTAAGAACACGGGATCAGAAAATCCTAGATACATGTGACATTGTTGTGGACGTTGGAGGGGTATATGACCCATCTCGTCATCGTTATGACCATCATCAACGTGAATTTAATGAGACGATGAATTCTCTCAACCCTGATACACCATGGAAGACAAAGTTGAGCAGTGCTGGTCTGGTCTATCACCATTTTGGTCATAAAGTAATCAGAGCTGTTCTTGGGGATGAACACAGCGATGATGCTATCAGAAGTGCTTACAACCAAGTGTATGAATACTTCATACAAGAAATTGATGGAATAGATAATGGTATTCAAATGTTTGATGGCGAACCCCGTTACAGAATTACAACAGGTTTAAGTTCCAGAGTTGGAAACTTCAATCCAGCATGGAATAGCAAGGATCAAGAAGAAACTGAAAGTTTCTACAAAGCATATGAATTGGTTGGAAGGGAGTTTGAAGATAGATTGAAATATGTGGCTGGTGTCTGGTGGCCAGCTAGACACCTTGTAAGGCAAGCTGTGGACAACAGATACAAAATACATCCTTCAGGAGAGATAATTGAATTTCCCGGCGGTGGAGCTTGCCCTTGGAAGGAGCACTTGTTCCAGCTGGAAAAGGAGCTGAATCTTGAACCCACTGTGAAGTTTGTGCTGTTCAGTGACAGTAATGGCAATTGGCGAGTTATGGCCGTGCCAGTAGCGATTGGAAGTTTCATTTGCAGAGTGTTCCTTTTGGAAGAATGGCAAGGCTTGCGAGATGAGAAACTGTCAGCAGTGTCAGGAATTGATGGTTGTATATTTGTTCATGCAACAGGATTTATAGGTGGGAATAAGACACGAGAAGGGGCATTTGAAATGGCTGTTAAATGTTTAAGAAAGAGAGATGCTGTTCTTTAAATACTAATTCATAATTTGATTTTGTGAATGTCATGAAATGAATAATAAAGTGTGAAAATGTTTAAGTGACTGTAAGTATGCTGTCACAGCAGGAGACTACTGCAGTAAGATTTCTCACATTGCTACATTTTTGTTCATTAAATACCAATCCACTCTGCTCCTGAAAAGGTCCCATGCCTACTCTCGTTCTTTTTTTTTTTTTTCTCTCTTCAGCTCTTTCACATTCCGCTTGCTGCAGAAATCTCACAAACCTTAAAAGTGCCGTCTTGTATCCTGACATTTCCTGTGTTCTACTCCCATTGGCCCAGAACAGGTTCTTTCTCCTTGCCACCTCTCGTGGATCTTTGCAGCCTGCCTAAATTCATTGCAACACTTATATCCTACTCACTTTGACCCTGAAGATGGAGGCAGCATGTTCGTACGGAATGCTTGTGTTCATCAATGAAACTACATGGCATCATAACCCAGACAACCTGAACTCTCACTAATGTTAATACATCAAATCTTACAATTTACGTTTACCTGGTTCCTGTGCAGGAAAATTGCAAGGTGTAGGTACAATAATTATTAGAGAAGGGGTGCACAAATTTTCCAAAAATGTGAGCCACCTCAAAATTGTGGGTGCCACCATACAAAGTTTAATCACCGTGGCAACCTGGCACCTGGGATTTGTGCACCCATGCATTAGAGACACTGAAATCATATTTCTCTTCCATCTTTTATTATCCACATTGTACATTTAAATGATAACAGGTGCTCTTGGTGTAATTGTGTGTCTGGTCACTGAACAAATTAGTTGTGTGGGACAACGAAGTGGCTTTTAGCCAGAGTTTCAGATTCTGTGTAGCATTCCCAGGTCTTTTAGACTTGTGCCAGGGCTAGCCTGATAGACCCCTCTCTGCCCCCCCCCCCCCCTCTCTCAAAAAAAAGGGAACAGTTAAAGTTTCCCTGAGACAGGCATGCCGAACCCTATACAAACAGCCGTTGGAAACTGATGTGCTTTAAAATTCCCATTCAACTCCCCCATGAAACAATGTGCAACTCCAAATGGGAAAGGGCACATTTCATGTAACTGTGCTGTCAGAATGATTGGGTGAAATGACTGGATCATAGCAAATAATGAATTTAAAAGGATGTGGAAGTGGTCATGGCCTAACTTAAGGTACTCTGCAGGAATTTTCCTGGAGATGATGAGGAAAATCGAGAAAAAGCTCGGGATATTTGACGTACGTGCCAATATTCAAATTGGGCATCTCTCAAACACAAGTGAGAAGTGATCCAACTTGCTTGATAGAAAGTAACAGCAGTATATCTTTTAAACAGAAGGTGTTTGAGAACGGTGATGAGGAAATGTTTGGACTTCATGGACTGGAGTACAATGATAAGAAAAGATTTGTTTGTGCTTGTGATAGAATTTTGTAAGAATGACTGAAGTCATGGAGCATGAAACCTCAAAGAAAGGCCACATTGGCATATATGGTAGGATAAAATGGCAATGCATTTCAAACAAACAGAATGCAAAGATGGCCACTGTACTGAAGGGAATCGGGAGAGAGTTATGATAGATGAGGCATACAGCAGAAATGCTACATTCATAACTCCTTAAGATCTTCTGACAGTGTATTGTTTTTCAATCATTAGAAGCCTTCTGTCATCTGCATATTTATGATGTTATGATCATGTGCTAAGTGTTATATCCTTGTTGGTTACATTATTTAACATATCTTATAGTAGCTCACATAAAGGAAGAATAGATAACAGGAGTTCTATGTTCTCACATCAAAGTAGCGTCATTTTTAATTTCACTAAAATTAGTCATTGATAACAGCAAGGTTGGAAAGAAAGATGGTAAGGATTTAATCACCAGAAATGTTAGCTTCTATGTTCGGCAAATCATTTCACATACGGTTATATGAAAAGTCACTCTCTCTTTCTGATTGTAAGCATTTTTAAGAGCGCATAAACTGAAAATTCTAGTCTTCTGCGATGTTACAGCATGTTGACTGGTAAACAATTACTGGCATTTCAGCAAAGTGTAGTACCTTCGTCTTCAGCTGTTTACCAGTCGGTATGGCGTAAAATCACAAGAATATCTGTATCTTCAGCTCTTGAATTACTGTCCTATACAGCTGAGAGGCATTCCTCACTGTATATAAATTTTATAAACATACGAACAGATGGTCACCGCTAAACTGCACACTTGAAACAACTAGTACAGTGAACGAATTAAAATAAAATAAAATGCAGTTGGCAAGGTATGAAGTACAGGACAGTAAAATATTTTATGCAACACAACATCCTAAGACTTCTGTGGCTAGTTTCACCTAAAACAACAGCAACCATAAATTAACTTCACAGTTCCAGGCTTCTACAACTTGATTATGTGTCAGTGCTATTGGTAATACTAATAATTTATTGGAACTGCATTTTTCACAGAAGTTAATATGAAAAATAAACATGGAAATTGTACATTGGCACCACTAACCTTGTTTCTTGCGTTTTCAGTTTATGACACCAGGATGATAACATTCAAATAGACTATATACTTATACATAAATTGCTTGTGAAGACGGCTGAATTAAACTAGCTCATGATACGGTAAATGACATGATGGGAATTTTGATAATAGCTATGGACCTTTATTTTCCATAACGTGAAATTATTTTATGACATATTTTTTTTAAATTTATTTTGAACTTTTAAGTATACAAGGAAGCCATGATCTGACATAATTTTGGGCATGGATTTGTTAACCCGTTGCAATTTCAAATTTTGTTAACTATGCAAATGTAACATGACATTAAAACTACAGTCTTTTGGGATGCGATGTCATGTAGTTCAGTACATACGTACCAACGTTGAAGATGAGCCTCCCACTTCCATTTTCAGGGTGGAAGAAGATGAAGATGGAGGCAGCAGGTTCCTCCAAAATGTTGGTACCACACTGGGTCATAGTGCTAGTGTCACTCTCATCTGAGAATTTCATGTATCCACCACATTGAAATATCCAATTGTAAAGTCCCTTTGCTTCATTAAGCACTACACCCTGAAGGCATATAGGAAGAGGAGGTAAGACTCCACAGAATCCTAAATGTGACAGGTGAGTGGTCAGCTTCATGCCCCACCAATTCACCCTTAAAGAAAACACCCTAAGTAACCACTGGAAAGGAGGCTGGGTGGGCCTCAGGAGCCTGTCTGAATGCATCTCTTGCCCTTGCCAGGAACGAAACCACAATTTCTAGGTTGTCCAAGTCTGTAGCCTGTTCACTATAGCAAGTACACCACCTTGACTCTTGTTATGGATCGTAGGAAATCCAAAATGTACATATTTGTGGTGGTGTAACATTTACGCCACATTCTAGCAAAATCGATCCAGTAGCTCGACTTGAGATGTGTGGATGACTCAGACTGAGACAACATTGTGCCTGTTGTACAAAGGACACACAAAAGTGGAAAAAGGTGCCAATGTTCAGAACAATTAGGTAATGACACGTGGAAGTTTTATGTCACCATACGCATTCAGTTGACATATATTACATATGCATATTAAGTATGTGTACAGAACTGCGGCTCTCAACTGCAGAGTGGTAGGCTTCCAATATTAACAACTGAAAGATTCATTACTTCAGCAAGAGTGAATCTATAGAAAAACATCTTCACCAGAAATGTGCCATATCAGATATCATCTGTACATGATATCATGCTTGTTTCAGGAGTCTTGAAATTGAAATATTATTTTAACATTCCATAAATCCATAAAATGTCATATGTTGGATACATAACAATGTCAACAGAAACACATACACACTATCAACAGAACATACTTAGAAAATAATGTAATAAATGAATTGATAAAACTTAAACATATGGCAACAGATATGGAAAACAAAACAGTCATTTGTTCCAAGTCAGGTACAAGACATTGTTAACATACACAATAACAGAGCAATTTGGGCCAGAGTACCAAGACATACGTATAGGGTTTCTAAAATACAGCTATAGACAATTACACTATATGCCAAAGGGAAAGAATTTACCTAGGAAATGACATGGCTTGAGACAGTCAAATGTCCTCAACAATAAGGCTTGTGAGCAGTACAAAACAATATAATAATTTGATAGAATAACATATAACATTATAATATAATTTTTCATAAAATTTATAAAATTAGGGTAACTATAAACATAAATTATTTGTTAAATGTATCTGATAGTTCCATCTCATTTTAATATAGAATAGGACGAAAGTTAATGCCTTGAGAAGGATTTATAATGAAAATATTCTTGTAATGAATAAAAACAATGTAGATGTAAAAACTGTTTCAATTGTGCTTCATTCATTCATTCATTCATTCATTTAATTTCGAATTTCTTAAGGTCATGTGTTGTATCCTTGATGTGTGGTGGAAGATTGTTGTAAAGATTGTTGAATAGTAAATTCCCTTTTGATATTTTGTTAGATTTTATACGGGTTGATAAAGGTTGTAATGTTGTCTGGTATTTATACTACGAATCTCTGAATTTACCATAAATTCGTTCTTATTTTTGACGACGAAATTTCACTTGATGCTTCCTACACTAGACTTGTATTCAGAAGGTGCCTACTGCTTATCTTGAACAAGACACCAGCTGCCCTAACAGGATTTTTGTGGCTGGGCTTCCCTCAATCCATCCAGGCAAATTTTGGAATAAGTACTTCAAATAAACTGCAGATTGGGATAACATAATCAGTACAGCAGCAACTCGCTATGGGCTAGATGGTCCAAGGTTTAAACCCCAGTAGGGGCAAGAGACTTTCTCTTCTCCATGTCCATCCAAGCCAAACCTGAGGCCCATCCAGCTTCCTCTAAAACAGGTACTGGGGCTTTGTCCTGGGAGTACAGCGGTCGGGGTGTGGCATGCACCACCCACCCCTGTCTAGCACTGAGATTAAGAATGGGTATATCTATACCTCTACTTCCCCCCCCCCCCCCCCGTGCCAGTCAGGGAATGTTATGAGGTGACCTTTACCTCTACCTGATGTTACCTAAACCACAGTCACTTCCTTCCCAGTCCCAAGTCATCGTTCATCAATCACCCTATTATTGTTGCTGTGTAGTCTGAGGCCCTGACAGCTTTATAAAAGAATCTATAGTGAATACACATGGCATCACATCCCATAAGATCATAATCTTAAAACTCAAGGGATAAAGAGCTTCGAATCTGATATACATTTATTTCAATATTATAGCAAAATTGTAAATATGTGTAGTGAAGTGTGTAACTTTTATCACCCAAACCTCCAAATGGATCCATGTACTCAATTTTTCCAAGAAACAAGCATGACATATCATGCAGATGTACTGTGTCACATGAGGGGAAAATATTTCACATTAATGTATACATATCTGTGTAAGTTACACTGGTGTGAGAACAGGCAGATCGCATCTACATTAAGGGATGCGCCTCACACCTCGCTGGGACATGGTTTGTCCTCCATGTTCAGTATCATGACAGTTTCTATCTTCTTCTGAAGCCACTCTAACACAGCCACGTCTTCGCACTCGACGTACCTTTCGTCCCCAGACAAGAAGTTACAGCTTTCATCCTGCGACAGTATGGACATTTAATTTCAGAATCTATCAACTCATCTTTCAAAAAGCATGAATATTGAATACTAAAACCTTTTAAAACCCAGTGCATTTCACACACCACCACATGCAGCATTCAAAACCCTACGTTCTGCCCACACAGTGTAGTTATGTGTTCTGTATGGATCTCAGAACACATGGAATTTATTTCCCCGTGCAAACAGAAATGAAAAGATGTGATTTATGAAAACTTTACACAAAGTACAGAAAGATGCCTAAAACAATAAAAAAATTCCTTCACCTGTCTTAAAAGTCATTTATTTCCATTTGCATCTTAAACCACTGTGTTATTCTTTATCTCGGTATGTCATCATGAATAATACCACAAACATAAATTCCACAATTAAACAGTGCAACAAAATTTACCACATTGCAGTGTAGAATTTACCAGTCCTTTCAGTCAGGAGGTTCTCAGATCCAAGCCTTGGCCTAGAGACCACCTACTATGACTCAGGTTTTCGTGTCTCTCTATGGTCCTCCAGACAAATTCTCTGATGGCACATTACAGTAAGTCCCTTTCGCTATCTTTTGCACAGTGCCATATCACTTCCATTAAGATAGTATCCAGAGAATATGAAGACTTCATTGGCTCACCTGGCGAACTTTGAACACCAGCTTCTTGTCTGCTATGTGTGGGACTGCCATGATGTCATCTATGCGCACCACCCATTCTACATCCCACGTACCCCACAGCCGACACTTCTCAACCAGGAATACATGCCTGAATTTATAAACACAAACACATACATGATAAAGACTGACTGCAGAATCAAAAATACAGTACACAGTCAAATATGACAGTACTGAAAGAAAGGAAAAGTTTTCAACATAAAAACTGCCTGTAGTGGCATATCCTACTACAATGAGATAAATTTATTCTAAGCAAAGATTGAAGCTGCAATACTGACTGAAGCATAGGTACCTCTAAACTACCTTGTACAAATTGCAACCTGCTATATGCATGTCTAACTATAAGAATGACTTGCTACCTGTGGGCAGTGTTAATGACTGAACTTCAGCTCTTATATATATATATATATGTTTCACTGTTATACCGAACATATATATATGTTTCACTGTTTTATATATATATATATATATATATATATATATATATATGTTTCACTGTTATACCGAACATATATATATATATATATATGTTTCACTGTTATACCGAATATATATATATATATATATATGTTTCACTGTTATACCGAACATATATATATATATGTTTCACTGTTATACCGAACATATATATATATATATATATATATATTTCACTGTTATATATATATATATATATATGTTTCACTGCTATACCGAACATATATATATATATATATATATATGTTTCACTGTTATACTGAACATATATATATATGTTCAGTATAACCGTGAAACATATATATATATATATATATGTTCGGTATAGCAGTGAAACATATATATATATATATATATATATATATGTTCAGTATAACCGTGAAACATATTGCCATACTCTTACCCAGTGTGTATGGGCATTTGAGTGGCTTGCCACTGCACACAGACTGGTCATTTAAACCTGTGATATGGGTAACTTAACCTCACATTTTCTTTCAAATCAAGTAATAAAAATATAGGGAAGTGATATATTGACAGTAAGCAGCCTTAATTGCACAGAGTCATAACCCAAATGACCACAGCATGAATCCTCACTGCTGTAAAAGTCTCAAATCCCACATAAGCAAACAGATTAGAACTAAGCAATATGTCCTTTCCTACCATTGAGTAAGTTCACCCTAGAACAGGCCATGAATGCCCAAAGGGGGAGCAGAGTTATAGCTCTATGCCTTCTTTAACCTTGGTATTAGATGGGGGTGGGTGGTCAATGCCACACCCCGGCCGCTTTACCCACCAGGAAAGAGACCAGGTACCCTTTATACAGAGGCTGAGTGGGCCCCCAGGGCCAGAATGGACAGGTGCAGAAAATCTCGCCCCCCACTCAGTAACAAGGAAACACCAATTAAACTGATGCATGCTGAACACTTCTGATGTGTATTCAGGTGGTGCCAGCTGACATATCAGCCAAGACACTGACTACCCTGACTGAGGTTTACAGTGGTTTTTTCTCAGTCCCTCCAGACAAACAGTACCTCAAATGAGGTCACAAGAGCTTTCTGCTACATCCCTTCCAATTCGTTATTTAGTACTTATCCTACCACTTGGTACTATGCAGTGTAATCTACTGACAGCATCATTAAATAAGCCATAAACTAATAAAGAAGACTCACTGGAGTGAGATTAACACGTTGACTTTTGCCTCCTTGCTTAGTGCAGCATGTGCCCAGTAGATATCAGAGTCAGAGTAATGGCTTTTACTGATTGTGTTCAGAAGATGGAGTCCAGTTGCTTCATATACAGAGAAGGGTCGCAGTCCCTGCAAAGGAAACACAGGTGTGATAGCAACAACATCCTCCCCCCCTCACACACACACACACACCAAACTGCAGCAGTGAACAGGAATGGGAGTGGACTCCAATCACAATCTTATCGCACTGCACAAAGAACTGATCTGAGTCACTGTAGAACGACTCATCTGCAGGAGGTACTACGGCAGTATTGGGTTAGCTGCTTACAAGCAATTATAGTGGCAGATCGTCCTGTGTTGCCCAGTATTAACAGAATACTCACACTGTTTGTCACAGAACACTCGTATTATACTGTGACACTGTCTAACATAAGAAACCATGGAGTTAACTGTAGTTGAGGACATGATATAGCATACGATGTATCAAAGTAAGTTTACTGAAATGTAGTAAACAGAATAAATATGATGCACTTAGCTAAGAATATAAACCCATCTTTCTAGAAAGAGAGAAGAAATTGTTCCAGTTATATTCACTCCCTCCATCTGCCTGTGCTGTAACCCCCACTCACCTTGTACATCAAGTTGTAAGCAAGCTGCCTGTGCACACAGGTGCCATAAGATTGCTACCGGGCTCTACCAGTATTCACTTTCATCATTTCCCCCTACCTACCCTTCCAAATCCCTACTTATATCTCAAGCAAAAAGCAATGCATAACATTTAGCACTGTCTAAACTGTCACTACATGCTACCTTTGATATGAGCCTTGTCATACAGTCCAATAAAATCTCATTCCACTTCAAGGATAACACATATGGGTTCAAGTATCGCGGCAATCAGGAAAACTTACAGCATATGGGTTCATGTAGCATGGCAATCAGGAAAACTTCCAGCATAAGGGTTCATGTAGTGTGGCAATCAGGAAAACTTACAGCATATGGGTTCATGTAGCATGGCAACCAGGAAAACTTACAGCATAAGGGTTCATGTAGTGTGGCAATCAGGAAAACTTACAGCATAAGGGTTCATGTAGTGTGGCAATCAGGTAAACTTACAGCATATGGGTTCATGTAGCATGGCAATCAGGTAAACTTACAGCATATGGGTTCATGTAGCATGGCAATCAGTAAACTTACAGCATATGGGTTCATGTAGCATGGCAATCAGGTAAACTTACAGCATATGGGTTCATGTAGCATGGCAATCAGGTAAACTTACAGCATATGGGTTCATGTAGCGTGGCAATCAGGTAAACTTACAGCATATGGGTTCATGTCACATGACAATCAGGTAAACTTACAGCATATGGGTTCATGTAGCGTGGCAATCAAGTAAACTTACTGTGTATGGGTTCATGTAGCATGGCAATCAGGAAAACTTACAGCATATGGGTTCATGTAGCATGGCAATCAGGTAAACTTACAGCATATGGGTTCATGTAGCGTGGCAATCAGGTAAACTTACAGCATATGGGTTCATGTAGTGTGGCAATCAGTAAACTTACAGCATATGGGTTCATGTAGCATGGCAATCAGGAAAACTTACAGCATATGGGTTCATGTAGCATGGCAATCAGGAAAACTTACAGCATGTGGGTTCATGTAGCGTGGCAATCAGGAAAACTTACAGCATATGGGTTCATGTAGCATGGCAATCAGGAAAACTTACAGCATATGGGTTCATGTAGCATGGCAATCAGGTAAACTTACAGCATATGGGTTCATGTAGCGTGGCAATCAGGTAAACTTACAGCATATGGGTTCATGTAGCATGGTAATCAGTAAACTTACAGCATATGGGTTCATGTAGCATGGCAATCAGGAAAACTTACAGCATATGGGTTCATGTAGCATGGCAATCAGGAAAACTTACAGCATATGGGTTCATGTAGCGTGGCAATCAGGAAAACTTACAGCATATGGGTTCATGTAGCATGGCAATCAGGAAAACTTACAGCATATGGGTTCATGTAGCGTGGCAATCAGGAAAACTTACAGCATATGGGTTCATGTAGCATGGCAATCAGGAAAACTTACAGCATATGGGTTCATGTAGCATGGCAATCAGGTAAACTTACAGCATATGGGTTCATGTAGCATGGCAATCAGGTAAATTTACAGCATATGGGTTCATGTAGCATGGCAATCAGGTAAACTTACAGCATATGGGTTCATGTAGCGTGGCAATCAGGTAAACTTACAGCATATGGGTTCATGTAGCATGGCAATCAGGAAAACTTACAGCATATGGGTTCATGTAGCGTGGCAATCAGTAAACTTACAGCATATGGGTTCATGTAGCATGGCAATCAGTTAAACTTACAGCATATGGGTTCATGTAGCATGGCAATCAGGTAAACTTACAGCATATGGGTTCATGTAGCGTGGCAATCAGGTAAACTTACAGCATATGGGTTCATGTCACATGGCAATCAGGTAAACTTACAGCATATGGGTTCATGTAGCATGGCAATCAAGTAAACTTACTGTGTATGGGTTCATGTAGCGTGGCAATCTGGCCCTCATCACAACATCTTCACCCATTTCAGCAGCCCTGTAAAGTGTTAATCCTTCATTAACAATGGAAACACAGCAGCAGAGATTTATTTAGATGTGGTTTATTAAATCATGCTGTGAGTACATCACACTATATAGCATTGAATGGTACAGTGAATAGTGAATAATGATATGAAATGAAGTGGCCATGGCCTCATTTCAGGCACTACCCTGGCATTTGCTGGAGGTAATTGAGAAAAACCATGAAAAACATCAGTCAAGATAATGAGTGCCCTGCCAAAGATTCAAACCAGTCAGCTCCTGTTGTTATATTGTCCCATGGCTCCTTTTACTATTGCATTTATGTATTTTTGTCTTGCTTTGTACATATTGGTCGATCGTACATATGTTTGTATCCGAGGTTTTGTGCTCTCGGTCGAATCATGTGTGTGCTGTATGACTGAAACTTAAACGAACATTAATTGTGTGTTGTTTGTGATTCTGATTTGTACCTATTTGTATATATACATCTTCATTCTATGATTTCTATTTGTTCCTTTGTATCTATTATGAGAGTTTCTATATCCAATGGATTGTTATCCTGTATATGGATTTTATTGGAATGTAAAATAAAATAAACTGAACTGAACTGAGCTCCTGAATACAAGTGAGAAACACTACCACTTGTGTCACTTGCTTAGTGGCACAAATGGCACTCTATACCCGTGACACAGTTACAAAGAGCAGCACACAAGGCACCATACATCAGTGACACAAAATCCAACAGTCGCACACAAGACACTTTATATCATCGACATACCAACAGTAGCTTACAAGACACTTTACGTATATCACTGACACAGATACCAACCGTGGCACACAAGACACTTAATACTAGTACACCACACAGTGGTAAAACACAATTTATTTATGTCCCACACTATACAAGTCCTGCTGTACAAAGGGTTAAGTAAGTTTACCAGTGGATGCAATATTTTATGTATCTGACCTTTTAATTCCATCCAGGGCCATTGCAATGGAGTCCAGGACTCCTCCAGCAGGTTTACTTATCAGTCCCATTAAGCCCTTTCCAACACCCTTGAAGAAGCCCTCGACACCGTCTTGCTGTGCACCTTAAATATAGCAGTTACAGCAAGCATTAACCCACTGATGCATGGAGTCCATCTAAATAAAAATTAAAAATTCTGCTGCTACCTCACAAGAAACATAATGTGTCATTATAAAAATCAGTTGCATAATGCTGTTTATTGCGAGAACCACACAAAAATCATGTGTTGCTGTGTGAGCAAAATGAAGAGACTTCTAACTTTAAAACATGGGGCACAGTATAAATCAATGTTCTTCAGCCTATGAGTAGCTAAACCAAGTGGGTCACGAAACAGTTTCATGAATCTACTTATTACTAACTCACACTAATTTGACAAGTAGTGAAAGCACTCTTGTTAGTGTAATCACTTGCAGCGACATTGCAGCAATGTCGGCTTGACAGTCATGTTACAAAACAGGACACACAGTAACGACTACCATGTTTGTCAGGACCTGAACGAAAAGTTATTGGAATTACCAAACAGAACTATTGATTTTTCGGCAAATTTTTCATAAGGATGGCAAATTTTTTCAATTGAGAAATACCTCGCAAAACACGGGGAAGTTCAAATTTACAAGATCATGAGACTAACTTAAGATACAAGAGTCATAAGAGAAGTATCAGTACACAACTCAGGTTCATGCAGAAATATGTAAATGCATATAGGTTTATCTTCATTAAAATCATCAAAGTATCACATTTGTTATACCCATTCATGCTTTTTGTTTTACACCTATCTTTAGTCCTGACTCCTGAGGTCGTTAGGCAAAGCCAGTGGCCTAATCTGGGTTGTGGCTTGAAAAGGCTAAGAAGCACTGCTCACACTGAAGGTTACTTTTCTTTACAAATTAATTGGCTGGATTAAGAGTTGCATGGTTGTAGTTTCTGTTGTAAATCAATCAAGGAAATTCTACATCATGACAATAATTTCATCAAAACTCTCACAGGCTACCAGCCATGTCAGCTGAAATGCAAATAAGCCAATGTTTCAAGTACCATCTCTGCCCTGATAACTAGGACAGAGATGGTTCTCGAAAATGTTGGTTTATTGACTGCTTAACCCCCTGATGCTGCTACTGACCTTAGGAAGTTTTAGTGTCTTCATTCGCTGTGAAAGCTTCAGATTATAAATAATAATTTCATAATTTTGCATTCATATGAACGGAGTGTTTTGTCAGCTCAATTAACAAAGACCAATATTTTAATATATGAATTCACAAATCAACAGTGTTCCTTTCTCAGCATACTTTTATCATAAAAATATATTTCTTGTACTATTCCAGATATTTTGTGGGACATGAAACTGTAAACCTCCCATCTCTAAATACAGAGCTTATATACAGTAGGTGTTTACTGAGAACTAATGGGTTTCTGGACTTTGTCCATCATCCGGAAATCTAAAATAACTAGATAAGACAATATTTCGGAAACTGGATCTCCTTCCATCCTCAGGTGAAGGGGGAAGGGAACACCTACTGTGTTGGGTCCTTTAGACAGAGCTGTGGTTTAACCAGCTTGGTTGTCATGATTGGGTTAGCTCTTCTGGGACTGTCGTGATGGTTAGACTTAGACTCATGATGAGTTACTCTATCTAAGGGACTGTCCAGTGATTGAGGTTAGCTCTATCTAAGGGACCCAACACAGTAGGTGTCTCCCTCCCCCCTCACCTGTGGACGGAAGCAGATCCAGTTTCCGAAACGTCGTGTTATCTAGTTATTTTAGATTTCCGGACGATGGACGAAGTCCAGAAACCCGTTAGTTCTCAATGTTACATACCATCGTCAGAACTTCTTAGAATTTATTAGTAGCTTTTTACTTTAGAAAAATTTACGTAAAGCACTCTCAAAGCACTCAGCTACTGTGGGCTGCATCATTACTTTCTTCAGACAAGTGCAGTTCCTTTCAAATTCTGATCAAAGACACGAAGCATGAGGCACTGTTTATTCCTCAACATGACATACTGTCTGCCACATTTAAACCACAAGCATATTAGTAAATTTCAGTGTTCATTTTCTCCTTCCCCAACCCCTGACCTGCACAGGAAACTATAGATATAATATTTCAGGCACAGTGCATAACAGACACATGCAGCACTGCCATACATTATCCACAGAACTGCCTAATGGAAATAAGAAAAAAAAGTGCAAAAATCTGAAGGCAAACAATGTGAGATATACAGGCTGATTCATTAGTTGTGTACCTATGAAATCATCTGTACAGTAATGTCCACAACTCATGAATCACTCAGTATTACCGTTGTACCAAGCAAAAGAATGGGTAAATTACATAACAATAACATGGCTGGGATCCGTCCCTGTGAATCCATCCCACCCATTTCAATATTCTAAACAACTGATAAACAATAAACACAAAATACTGTTTGTCATACCTGGCATTTCTTGCTCTATTATCCATGTCACACGATGCAAAACGAAAATGGTGTTGTGTGAAAAGGAATGGAGAATGTGAGTAGACTCCATTAGTAAATGGCACATCTGACAGTGATATCATCATCCACTACACATCCATACATACAGCTACACAAGAAGCTAGAGTTACTTGCCAAACACAGACAGACAAGTGAAGCAACATACATAAGTAAAAATACAATGAACAACTGCACGATGTTTGAGTTTCTTTGTCTCAGTAAGGAACAAAAGTTAAAAGAAAGGACACAAAACAAGTTCCATATTCTTTGCACACAATGAAAGTTGAGTTTATGACATGCAATGTTTAATCTCCAAAACTACCTGACTCTGATAAATGTTGGCACAAGGAAGGAAGAAAAAATGTTGGCATAAAATTGCCTCCAAATATATCCTGACTATGTATTTCAGATACAAAATCATCAGACGTCACATGCTATCGGAAACTGCATTTTTGTAGGGACAATAATTTTCAGCAAAGACACTGCAGTCACCCACATAAGGTAAAAATTCTTGACAATTAACAATTGTAAATTTAAAGATTTTAGAATAGGTTCTTACAAATTACATTCAAAGCCAGAACAGACTAAACTGTTTCATCTGTGATGAAAATGAATATCATAATGATGATAACTATTACATTTCTATTTTAACAAAAGTTCTTCATACAGAATTTTTACAAAATGTATTCACTAGGAGTCATACTGATGCATTGTCACAAACTCCACCACAAGACTGTCTATTTTAAGCTACCTATTATGAATACTGAACAGTAAATAAGAAACAGATACATATAACATTTGCCTAAATTACAATGTTTGTTCATGCTTTCTTTCAGATTTTATTATTTACAGTACTTTAAGAATTTTAAATAGCTGAAGCACTGCAATTCAAGCTCTGAACATGACAAGACCCTGACAGCAATTCCTATGCTCTAAAGTACATGTTTGTTCCCACGGACATACCGCTGGACTGCCAACACGCACACTAAAACCATGCAAATCACATAATCAGCTCACCAATGATAGGCTTCATTATGACACCGGATAGACCGAGGGCCACTCCCATCACAAATGATTTTGATGCCTGCAGAATGGTCTCTGGAAGATCACTGGCCTGATGCAGGCAGAACCGCCGCCTCTGTCATCACAAACACACCATACACATCATTAACACAGACATAAAAAGCACACATGTTTATGCTATTTACCATCACCACTAATTTTAACGTTATTCATTCTGTGCACTGTGACTATATTTCTCATTTATAAAACCAACACACGCACATCTAACATACCGAGCGATACAATCTCTTGTTTAATCCCACATGTTTCGGCGGAACTCTGCCATCTTCAGGGGGTCTATACACCAGTATTTAAAAATCACTAGAGTATAATACATTACAATAGCAATACGTATTATATCATAGCGATTTCTGCAGCTGAATACAAAAATTCAAGATTTTGTAAAATGTGGTTAAAATTCTATGCTTGGTATACCATTGTAGGTGTCACCATTGTATACAAACATCTAGTCTTATTCTTGATCTATTTTGCATCTTGTCTCTGTATTCTGTGTCACTGTGTTCTGCGCAGGAGGTAACCATTAATATCAAAATAAGGACACAGAGAAGACAGTCTGTCAGTATAATGATAACAGTGTGAGTATTCAGGCTTTTCAAGTGGTAAAATTGGGATCTATGTTCTTCTGGGAATTTGTTCTGTCACTGGATGTTTATTGCCCAACATTTTGAGACCATGTTGTGCCCTCATCTTCAAGGGTCAGGTGCCCAGTAAAGGATCAGACATCTGACAAATCAAGATTTCATAATGACAACCAGTCCCCTAAAGGTGAGATTACAGTCATCTTCTGAAATCCTGTTTATACCAAAACACACCTCAGACAATGGACAATCACCAACATATCACTCCAACACAGATGCTGTTACCAGTGGTGCAGTTATACATTACTTACTTTCTTGTAGTCCTCATCAAAGCTGAGGCTGCTCAGGAGACCTCCTAGAGAGGATGAGATGAGGGAGATTGAACCAGCAGTCCCACCCACAACATGGCCCAAAAGGCTCCGGGCACCGTATCTCAGGCCATCAGCAAATTCATCTGGTCCTTCCATGACTCCCTGCAATGAGATGGGTATCATGCAGAGGGAACAAAATATTATTGTGGCTCCTTTTTGGATAATTGGCAACAGATTAAAAAACAAACCTGTTAGCTTCACCATGTCTGTCTGTCCAATTCCAGAAACACTGAATGGATGTTCATAAAAATGTGAATTTGAGTACTCTATTAAAATTTAAATACTTTATGCTCTATTAAAATACATTCCAAGTCTGGTTAAAATCATGCAAGAAGAAGATTGGAAAGGTGCACTGGAGTACACATAGTTCCTCCATCAAAATTCTGCATGCAGTTTATAAATATATGAATCCAGCAGACACTTAAGTTATCAGCTTACTAGAAATGGCTCATAGAAGAAATCTCCAAAGCCTTCAGTGAAGTCAGTGATGAGTCCATACGGATTGCCAAGTACATCAAGCCCCAGCACTAGCACATAGAACTGCTGGATCAGCTGGCTGCTGTAGTGCCGATACACTTCAGTCAGGTGCTGACTCAAGCTGATGAGGCTGCCTTTTTGCTCCAGATAAGCCATCCTACACAAATGTCAGATCTGAGACTATCATGGCAAGGGCTATGAAGATTACTGTCCTTTGGAATGCGTTGTTCTACAGTGTTGCCACTAGGTACAAATGTTTTGTAGGAAACAGTTGCTTCCACCTTCACAGGCAAAGAAGGAAGCAAGAGGTGTCTCCAAAACATTGATACCTTTCCACCAAACTACATAGTGTTACCTTCAAAGAGATGGCAGTCTTCATCCTACACAAGGCTCACAACTGAGTATCATGTACATTGGTTCATCATCCTCAATTTCACTGTTGCCAACTGCCATGTAAATACTGCAACCTAAGGTAAATTCCATTCCACAAGTCAAGACAGTCAAATAAGGACATTGGTTCTCTGTTCCAATCAGCCGAGTCTCCAGTGGGTACTGCGCACTCTCCCATCAGGACCAGGAGCAGCCAAATGTAATAGACTGTCATTAAGAAAAGGACCACAACACAGCATTTGATACAGAAAAAAGCCAGTTTAATCATAATGCTGCCAAATGTTGCAAATAAACAACTGAACACACGTTAAAATAATAGAAACACTCCACTATACCAGTAAAGCATATTTCAGGACATCTTTTGTATCACCATCAGTGGCATAGCAAGACTTTGGACGCCTGGGACAAGCAATCACAATGGTGTCCCCTAACAGAAATTGTGAATTTAAAAAAATCACAATCATTTATTGAATTTCCCTTTATTTTTTCAATTATTCAAAATGTAATGCTAAAAATCAATTTTTTTTTCACTTAAAATATTCATTTTTCTACCCCTTGTGCCCAGAACATGGGGGCACGCGGTGGCACAGTTGGTTGAGGCACCGCGCTACAGGCCGGAAGGTAGCGGGTTCGATTCCCGATGGTGTCATTGGAATTTTTTATTGACATAATCCTTCCGGCAGCACTATGGCCCTGGGGTTGACTCAGCCTCTAACAGAAATGAGTACCAGGAATATTTCCTGGGGGGTAAAGGTGGTCGGTGTGTAGGGCCGACAACCTTAGCACCTTCATGAAATATGGAAGCCTCAACCTCCTGGAATCCTAAGGGCCTGTCCAGGCCCATATAGGGATTGCTTTACCTTGTGCCCAGAACAGCCACGCCACTCACCCACAAACAACCCTCCCCCCCCTCATCTAGCCTCCAATCACAATGATCCTTACTTCAGTTTTACTCCCTTCACTTCTGTAAGTGTAGCTCCAAACGAGTTCAGGAAGAAATCAACAACATCCGACTTGAAGGAATGAGGTCTGTGCTTCTGGTACACTGTACCTCTTGGTGAGAAACTGAACTGCAGCGTCAGTGGTGATAAGTGCAGATACTCAATCATCACTTTGGGACCGTCAGTAGCAGTCTGTAATCATGAGAAGAGAACTGAGTAAGTAAATAACAATATTATTGATCAGTTTAGGTTTGCACCACATTCTGGTGGTCATGTTGATTCTGATTTTGCGTGAGAGTTCTTCTTTAATAAAGATGGAGGTAGCAGGTAACTCCAAAACGTTGGCAACACAGCCCCATGCCCCATCACACATAAACCAGTTCAGCATTATTAACAATAATATTTCATAAGATTTTTCTAATTTGACACACTGTTTGAGAATGTCTGGTGAAGTCCATCGCAGGTAATGCTTTCCATACTTGGCAATAACTTAATTTGAACTGAAATATTCAATTATGTATTGTATTTTACTTTTACTGCTCATTCACAGATGGCAGGGTGGCAGACTTTCTGTATCATTTCTTTAGCTTCAGGCATCTGTTTACAATTTCACACCTTTAAAAATCCTTGGTTTTCCAAGAGACAGACAAGTCAAAAGAGCCATAGAGCAAATTTAAAAAAGCTGCTGCACAAGCTAACCACTTAAATGCCTACACAAGACATTAATAAAACAAATAAGAATTCAAGGTCATGTAAATGTATTACAAGGACATATACCTTCGCAGCAATCGTTGCTATGGGAATGTGGACCAATGCAATGTCTGCTCGTATCCTGACAGATGATTTCTCTTCAACCTGCCAGTTAGACAGAATGTCATATACTGAAAGAAGGAAGCCCTTGTCCAGTTGCATGGAGAATTCCTGAACCAGCACCTTTATAAACCTGCACAACAGACGGAAAACAAGTGTCTGAAAAAAAGGTATCAAATACTTGCCTGTGACATAACACTTAAAACTGTTGTGAGATATATGAATGTGTATCATCTAGCTTGAAGAAGAGGCAGCAGCTCATTCCAAAACAGTGCACCTATCTACTAAACTACACGGCAGCACATCGCAGAAGATCACAATATTAACCTCACTGAGTACTGGTCCCCCAGTGTGAGACCATATTTCATGCCCGCACAAAGAAACAGGACTATATATGTGACATATTTGAACATGTGGTTAAGGCGGAGAGTTAAGTGCTTACTTGTACACATCTTGATTTTGAGCAGGTCTGTGTCGCTTCATCACAGCCAATTCAATGCACGGTTTCATGCCCATGCGACGCACGATGTGCTGAGGCACTGGAGTCGGATACAGAACTGTTGGAAACACTGCATCATGAAGCTGGTTGTCAACCTGCACACATCATACAGATTTTGATGCAAGACTGAAATATTTATAGAACAAGCATTAACCCTCCCATGACACATCCAATACATAGCACAATTTCCATCTTCCCTTGCGTTATGTTGTCGATCAAAAATTCTGTGCGCAATTCCTCTATCTCTGTGTTATATGACACACTATGCAGTCAGCCATCCATTTATTTTAGTTCCTTTGATGGGTCTTAGATGGAAGAAGTGGCTCTTTTACCGTTTTGAACTGACATGGCAGGAAAAACAACCTCTTATAATATCTGAAATTCTGTTGCAAAAAGAGAAGAAGAGAGCTTAGGAATTTTGGTAAATTTCTCTGACATTGGGAACATTAAAGCATAATGTTGGCATGGTGAATTTTAATGTTCCAAAAAATTATGACTTGCAGGTTTAAGCTTTATTGCATCAGAATAGTGGGTTTTAATGTCTGTGGCATGACACGGATGGTGGCTGGATTTTTAACTCAGAAACAACAACATTATTATTCAAGATATGCACATACTCCTTGATGATAATGTAATTCATGGCCAGAAAGATTAAAAATTTCTCATTTCCCTACAATTAATATAGTTCAACCAAAACAAACTTTTCAACAAGAGACAAAGACCCTGAGACATTTCAGCAACTGCAGTACCAATTCACTGCATAGCAGCCACCTAATTACAGTAACAGTAGTAGCCACAGCAAACAAAGGACCCACAGGTAACAAAAATATCCATAGTAACTGTAACAGATATAGTAACCACAGTAACTTAATTACAGTAGAAACCCATTTAAGGTTTATTTGAGGAGCAGCAGATTTTAACAAGTTCAGGACGATCTTAATGCAGGAAATTTAACAGTAACTTAGGATGACTGAAATTGAACGTTACATGACAAAAAAAAAAAAATACATTGAACTGAGGAGAATTAAATGAGAGATGAGGGATATATAGTAATGCTGTCAGTAGCCAGACATGTATCAACAGTAGATGAACAGATATAAATATGGAGCAGTGGTGGAATAACAACTGACAGGGGAAAACCGAAGGGTTAGGAGAAAAATGTGACCTAGTCACACATTATTCAACTTAAATGCCACGTGTATTGCACTGTGATACATGAGATGGCTTATTTAAATGATATAATCAATAGCTCAGAGTGTAAACATGAATGGATTATAGAGACTGGTATCACATTTGAACACTGCTGTACATATTCACCACTCTTCTCTTTGATGGCTGAGGGTCACAAAGTGAAAATCGTACCTGTAACCTATGTAACTTGCAGTGGAGATAGCTTTGCTGATCTGACTTCCGATACTGAAGCCAAAGCCCAGGATAGTAACGCCTTCGCAGATCACCATAGAAAGGTTTGGTCATTTGCATCTTCTCAAAATCTACCTGCAAATACAAACAAGATGGGCAATGTATGTATAATGTAACATTGAGACACATTGGTGTAACCATTGCTGCCGTGGAAAAGCAGTAAGTATTACATATTCTGAGTGTGTGTCTGTAACCTCAGTTATCCAGCATGCAAAGCGCTTGTGCTGTGTTATATTGTTATCTGTGGCCTGTCTGGCTCTACCATGTTTTCACATTATCTCTCAAACGGCATGATTTTTGGAAAAAAAGTTATTGAATATAAAATGTATGTTTTGATTTTCTCTACAACTACTGTCCAAAAAATTTCTCATTCTACGAAGAATTAAGCGAGATATTATCATAAATATACATACCTCTTCATGTAAAGTACCCGTTATTCTTGTCAGATTTTAATGAAACTTGAATTTTCTCAACAGATTTTCAAAACATACTCAAATAACAAATTTCACGAAAAATTGTCCAATGGGAGCCGAGTTTTTCCATGTGGACGGAGGGTGGACAGAGTGACAGACACGACAAAGCTAATATTCACTTTCTACAATTTTGCGAACGCGCCTAAAAACCAATTACAATTTTTAAATTCCATCCTTGATGAGTTTAAGTGACTGAAACATAAATTTTAAATCACCATCAGAGACAAACACACACAAGGGCATAACAACAACACAGGCTATCACAGAGGATGAAGAACTGCACTCACATGAACATAGTCCTTCATTTGGGCTTTCTTCTGATCCTGTCTCCATTTATCCTCTATCCATGAAGCTAGCTCCAACGTCAGCAACTTCCAGCGATGAGCCACCATCACTTCCCATAGAGGCGAAGAGTCAGTGATACTGACATAGGCCAATTCTTTCTGGCAGTAATTTGATTCCAGTGCCTGCAAATAACACACTGGCATTGTGGAACAGCGAACTGAACTGAATTCCATGGAGCTGAGTCCCTCTTGAAAAACTAACAGGTCTTCAGGTAGTCAAAAAATTCCCCACATTTTATGGAACCTGATGGTTCATTACCATCCACAAAAGCCGACGACAAAGAATCAGTCAAAGTCCGACGCCTTGTGAAAGGTCTTGTAACATGGTGAAGTTTTTATGGTGAGGAGTTATTAGCACCTCACCCAAACCCCAAGCTGGAGGACCACCCCTTTTCAGCTGTTCGCGACTGCTTATTCAATATATTTGCAGCTACTCTCCATATTTGATGCCGTTCCTCCATCCGAAACCTGAGAACGCACCACGCTGTAGTGACAGGGACCTACTTATCACAGGAAATAGGGACCTGTAATACTACTGCTGCTAAAACAACAACAGCTGCTGCTGCTTCTGTACTTAACACATTCAGGCAAGGGTGGAAACATCTTGACCAGCTGAATAAACACAGCTTTCTTTCTGTGAATAAAGATGGCAGTATTCATGAAGCAAAGCAGTCCGTTTTTAGCCTGCTTTCCTGCCTTAAACATACAAGATGCCTGTACTGCATAGTACATGTATTCCACACGAACAGGAGACGAGCACTGTCTGTTCAAGAAACATTGTAACATGAGGTCGGTTAGTCAAAATGTGGACCTCGGACAGAAGATAAATTTTGCTGCGTTTCAACATTCACAAATGCATACTCCTAGGTGCTGCGACTATAAGTATATTATTACATGCAGGACTCACCAATGACATGCCTATCCCACTGAGGGATACAAATAGCTCCATGTTGCTCTTCTCTGCATCAACATTGCTTCTTGCCTGGTATGCTACCCGTTCATCTTGTGTAAACAACAGCACCCTCTGGGAGCCTTCCAGATAGCTGACCCAGTACACAGTCACCTTGTCTTTTCTCGTCTTCTTCAATGAGAATGTAACACTCTGTATAATAGAATTCCACATTACTTAATTTTAATTTGAATTTATTTATATTCTATGAATCCAAAACAAGGGGATATAGAGCAAGTCAAGAAGATATTACATGTATACGGTGTTGTTGGTAGAAAGCAATTAGCTTAAAACAGATTTAAGTTACTTTATCATTCTCTATTTACATTAAAGTATTCCTCTATACAGTAGAAGGAATGAGCACTTAAATAATTCTTCAGAGCTGATTAAAATTGTTTAAGGTTATCACTTAAATTTGATACTTGTGTGGGGGGCCGTTAAAAACTTTTATGCCAATTGAGTAGACTCCTTTGATAAATTTGATAATGGTTGGTGAAAACTTATATTTTTGTGTACTATTTACGTTATATACATCACAATTCAGTTTAGAGTTACTTTGTTGTAGTCTGTATTACAGTACACAGAGGTTCCACATGCATACTTTGTAGCCTGGTGTTCTCAGTGTTCAAAAAAATGTAACAATTTGTGAGGCTGAAGTTCACACATTTTCCAAGTATTCTAAGTGTGTAAATATTATTTCATAAAACTAAAAAATTCATGGGTACATTTTCTCTGGTTACTATCATTTTATAGTCACTACTGTTACCATATTCATATTGTTAATGTTATCAATATGCCTCCTATTGTTATAATGGGTACTGCTGGTAACCATATTTACTGCAGGTTTTTGGTAATGTCAATGTTCCTCCCACTTCACCAGTTAATGCCCCTGCCACATTTTTATTACCCCATGCAGGAAATAAAAAATTATAAATATAGAATGGCCTCCCATGATAAAACAAGCAGACTATATATACATGTTTCATATCAAAAACCACTGGTCAGATTTGGGTGATGTTTTGTATATATGTACAGGCCTATATTTTATCCAACAAGCAGGATATCAGATTAAGGACAACATCCTGCAAAATATATCCAATGACATCCCAAAAATGTGAATATAGTAACACACTACAGAGGCAAACTTGGTAAGGTAAATACATCTATATGTTTAAAATGTTTAAGTCTGAGATATTGCACATTTACAAGACACGCATAGAAAACACTTCCTATAACTGGAAATAAAAACATGGCAACCACAAACCTTTGGGATGGAGCAAAGCTAGCACCATTTCTGAAAACCAGTAACAATTGTAAGGTAAAGGTAAAGCAAACGCATTACACGCCTGGACAGGCCCCTAGGGTTCCAGGAGGTTGAGGCTCACAGATTTCTAGACAATCGGCATATGAAGGTGGTAAGGTTGTCAGCCCTACGCACCGGCCGCCTTTACCCCCCAGGAAAGATTCCTGGTACTCATTTCTGTTAGAGGCTGAGTCGACCCCAGGGCCATAGTGCAACCAAAACGATTATGTCAATGAAACATTCCAGTGACACCACATGGAATCGAACCCGCGACGTTCCGGCTTGTAGAGCAGTGTCTCAACCAACTGCACCACCGCGTGCCCCAGTAACAATTGTAACCAATAATAATCACGATATTCAATGTCCTTCGTTATTCAACAGTCATAACCACCTTATCACTGAATGCCACATGTAATAAAACATCATAAATACATCACAGGTCTCCACGCTCTAATGCTCTTTACTGCTAATACCTTACTTTATCAACTTCTGGTGTTAACATCAAAAACTGCAAAAAAATGCACCCAGAAGCTTTGCCATGTTAGTTTGTCTGTCCCTATATTAGACCTTGCGAAATACTTTTAACAGATTTTCATGAAAATTCGATACTGGGAAGTTCTACAAAAATAAATGTGGCAATGGATTGTAATTTTGATAAAAATCAGACAACAATAACATACACTGAACATGAAGGACTATACAGGTTGGTGCAGATACCCGGGACATAGGTGAATCGAGTGACAGAAAAAAAGTTTTAAACAGCAGTTGGACAGAAGAATTAAACATGTATGAGTATTTTATGCCCAATAATTTTTTTTCTGTAAGTCTTTGTTATGCACGGAATTCAAATGCAAAAATTTTAGAAATTTAAAGAAAATACTGTACAAATTGATGAAAAAACAGGTATATTGTAAAATTATAGGTTGCAGAACCAATATTATGAAGCGAATATTGTTTGTTGTTTTGTGAAGATCAGAACAATTGTCGTATGATAATCTGAATACCTAAGTAACTACAAGTAGATTGAAGGATGCAAAAGTCAGCAAAGCAGGAGATCAATGTGAACTCATTCAGAGTTTTAAAACCATGAGAAAATAACAATAGTAAGACAGGCTGACACCAATTTTGGGTATAAAAACACCAGACTACTTCATTTGTCAGGCTTGTATTTATTTACTCATTCATTCGTTCATTCATTCATTCATTCATTCGTTCATTTGTTCATAGTGTATTCACCTGTGTATCAAAGAGAAGAGTGACTGTAATATATTTCTGTAAATATATGTCATACCCTGAACATTTTGGTTAATTAAGGCTTAATGGCTATCTCCTCCTGCCTGTGAACACAAGCCAGGAAGCGTGTAACTACCCGGAAATCCATAGGTTATGCCAATATCACCCGACCTGATCCCTTTACAAACTACCCCTACATTCGTGAAATTGATGCATCATACCTTTCAGCGGCGGGTACCCTTTTAATTCAAACTGCTACACAACAGTCTTTAAGTCTACGAGATATTTGACAAATCAAAGTGAATATGCCAGCATTATTAGATTATGCATGCACTTCCTAATTTGTTGCCTTTAGTACAACTCTTCCCTCCACATCGCTTCAGCTCCGATCCACTTCAGTACAGTACCTGTGGTTTCTGCTCATCTGACTCTGTATCATCACTGCTACTGCTGCCATCTTGTACTGGTGACTTTGGAGTTATTCTTTTAAGACTAGCTGACAGCTTAGCTGTGACAGTTGGCGTGCTGGTGACAACAGACGGCTGCTTCACTGTATGGAAACTGACCCGTTCTTGTCCATAACCATCCTTAAATAAGAACAGAGAAATTTCGCTTTTGTCACTAGGTACATAGTGGCCAAAGTTCCACAAACTTGAAGACTCAAGTCTTCTGGGATGTGATTTTGTGTCACTGTATGAGTAGTTACCAACTTTTTGCTGGATCACAGTGTCTTCATCTGTCTCTTGAACTGTTTGACCCGCAGACAAAGGCACTATCCGTCCAACACAGTGTCATATCCCAGAACACTTCAGTCTTCAGCTACACCACTGCGAGACCCCCAAATCTCACACAATACATCCTTAATTAGCAATTACTAACTGCATAGAACTTCAATTTAAGACAATATCCATATTCTTACTAAATATCTAACCAAATTCCATGAAGCAGAGGCCTTATTTATTTATGGCTTTTTAAGAACAGTGTTAATAGCTAAAATTATATCAATGAGTAGAATGATTTAACAAGTACTGAACAGGACACGATGTGAAAAGAAGTGTTCAGAGGCTAATTTCAGCATTTACCTGCAGGAAATGAGGAAGAACAGAGTCATGGTAAGGGCTGAAACCAGGTTCCTCACAACTGAATGTTTCATGAAAAGCTGACACCTGTTCTGTTAGTCACAATATTCCCAATTGTTTATACAACCAGAAGGTTCATTGTCATGGTCCAAAAATTATAAATAATTAACTCTCTGGTAGCAACTCTGGTAGGTCAAAACCACCAACACCAAAGACCCGTTCTCCAATCCTTACAACTTAATGACACAGAATCTACTCACCATCATCCTCTCATCTGTTAAGTCTTGTAAATTACCAAATTCCAAGAATTTTGTCCATATATTCTGTAAGCTTGTACTACCTTTTTCACATGAGTAACATAATCATCTTTGGAGTCAAAATTTATTCCAGTGTGCCAATTTGAAAAGTGGGACAACTGTGTAAATCTGTCTATGCCCAAGTTATAGCATCTCTGCCCTGCTAAAATTGATAGGTAATTAATGGGTAACAGCAAATTGGACTAAACTACATGTTAAGTGTCTGTAGATTTGTGATTTTCACCTTCCAGAACTCAGCAATAAATCCTTTTGATTTCTTGTTGTAGACATTCCAAAGCAGAGATCGTTCTTTGGAGGGATCATCCCACGTATACAACATTGTCTGATATGGACTCAGGAGGACCACCTGAGGAAAAACATGCACGTATGTAAGTCCACTTTATATTGGTAAAATGCTGAAGAATTTCTCTATGGAGAAGATATAAAACTGTCAAGACACAGGTACGTTTAGACATCACAAAACCGGAGTTAATGTCTCTGATTTTCAAAATATATGATGATAAAAATTATAATGTCTTTAAACAGAATTTGCTAGTTTAACTCCCACTGTATACATATCACAGCCACTTTGATATTAGTGACAGCAGTAAATTAAAAATCACGACAGCAAAATGGCCCATGCTGGCATAAAATTCAAAATCAAAGTTCCATACAAATATATAAAAAGCATACAATTCAACAAGGTAAGATACACAATTTTGCAAGTGACAAGTATCCGCGATATTCATATATTTGCACAACTTAGATACATATGAAAGAAAATTCCTGTCATGTTTGACGCAAACCCAATACCATTGCAACGATACTGGAGAAAACACAGGCTGCGCTTTGTCACTGCCAGAATATGGGGAAGAAAATACCCATATGACAAAAAGACAAGAAATGGGAGGACTACATTAAAAAACAGAGAAGGAGGTGAAAGTGTGAAAGAGATAAAGGAGTGAGGGCACAAGAGTGAGGGAACTGTGGTAATGTAAAGGAGTGTGAGAGACAAAGTGGAGAATGGGACATGCAGAATAGGGAAATACTTGTAAAAGGAATGGAAAAGGAGTACTGTATGTTGTGCTACGTGTGTTTTGTTTGTGTTGTGGGCTGGAACGATTTCCGCGTGCACAGGGGTTTGCGCTCCCAGTAGGATTTGTAGAGGATGAATAGCATAAAATGTTAAGTGTAAAAATGTAAAATTATTTAGGCTAGCTTAAAAAAAGGTTTCTCTACAATAATTCATTTTACAGCTTAGAGGAATAATTTAATCACAATTAAATACTTGTATATTGTGTTAGGGTTCATAATTTTGAAGACTGTTTTTATAAGAATGACTTTTAATAACAGACATTGTGTAGGATTGTATAAGGTTTGCCATTGATTCGTACAGATGGTGATTAAATTTATGACACTTACTATGTACTTGTCCACTGCAATTGTATTCTATATTACATGTTATGTTGCTGTACGTTAAGCTGCACTTGTTTTAACTGTATTGTAAACTAGGACGATTTCCACATCCACATGAGTTTGTACTCCCGGCAGGATTTACGGAAAAATGAATACATTAATAAATGAATGAAAGGACAGAAGGAGATAAAGGTAGAAACTGAGTAATAAACCAGAATAATGGGGTGAGGAACTGCTTTAAACTGAAGAGGAAGGTAGAAAGTAAGGGTGAGAGGGATTACAATATGATGGGCAAAAAAAAAAAAAAAACAGTTTGGAAAGTTGGAAGATGAAGAGAAGGAAAGAGTAAGATAAAGGTGCAAAAGGGATGAAAGAGGGATATTGTCATCGTCTTTTGACAGATAATGTGCTAGTTATTTTATAGCAGTGAACTGAACTACCATGCATCTACAGGACATGTATATACAGCTAAATGAATAAAAACAGTTTTATAAAACAAGATTATAACACTGTCTGTGTCCAGTGCATTTACACGTCATGACACCAAATGAATTATGCAAAAGTTAGTTTATCGAATGATGTAGAAGAAAGACAGTCTAGTGCTTGCCAATTCCATATGATACAGCCAAACCCCTGTCATATTCAAAAGCATCTTAACTTACCTGTCCCAGATCCTGCTGATGAATTTTGAGAAACAGGTCTTCACACAGATTGTCGACACGTACTGGAGCGTCGCCCAAACAATAGCAGCGGAATGTGACTGTGAAGGGCTGCTCACCCCCTCCGCTAACATCCACACATAGACCAGCCTGCTAACATACATGTGTCAGCGGCCTTTGGTTAAAATATTTTATGTGGCATGTTCCTGAGTTTACATAGCCAATAACACAAATACATTATGCTGCATGCTACTGGGTTTACATAGAAAGTAACATAAATACATTATGATGCATGTTCCTGAGTTTAGGTAGACAGTAACATGAAAAGATTATGCTGCATGATTTCAGGCTTCTGCTGCTATATTGATGAGATCTGTGCTCTTCTGGGGTGTTACGCAGCGTCGAATGGTCAAGAAGTCCTAGACTTCTTGACCATTCGATGCTGCGTAACACCCCAGAAGAGCGTATATCTCATTATGCTGCATGTTGCTGAGTTTACATAGCCAGTAACATAAAAACATTATGCTGCATGTTCCTGAGTTTACACAGCCAGTCACATGAAAGTGTTATTAATTCAGGGTCTGAATATGTCATAATTAAATATATAGCTTCTACGTGAAAATTAAAATGTATTACAGTCTTAAACATTGCAGACCATTTCCCCATTTTAAGGCCTGATCCTATTCTCAGCACTTAAAGCAACTTTTACACCTTTATGCCAGTCTGATGATATTCTCAGCAACTCGAGCAACTTTTACAAATGTATGCCAGTGTGATCCTATTCTCAGCAACTCAGAGCAATACTTACACCTTTATCCATGCGTAGCACAGTCTGGTGAATGTGCGTTACAGGGAAATGCTGTGACACAGCTTGCTGTCCCGGTACTTCACATACATTCTCATGGAGTCTGTATCAGGCCAGAAGGAACACACTGAAAGACAAATGTTTAAATATAGTTACAATCAATAATTAAGCAATCACCTTGACAATGGCCCATACATGTTGTAGGCTTAATAAATATTTGGAAATCCCAACTTCATTATACAGGTGCGCCAAAAACACCTAACGCTTTTGAATGAAGTAACTTTTTTAGGCAGTGAAAAGTTTATAAGAATATCAGGTCATTCCATGTCCATGAAAATTCATCGAATCATTACTGTTTGAATATGACATTTGTAGGTGACAACTGTCGTTCAATAACTCTGCAGCGCAGAAAGCTGTCTACCTTGTAACATTTCCTTAGGGAGTACACTCACGAATCGCTGCTTTAAGTCATCAATATTGGCAGGACGTTTTCGGTCCCTTGCTTTGACGTAACCCAAAGAAGTAGTCTGGTACTGCAAGATCTGAAACTGCTGTTGGAAACCACCCTGTGTAGCTGTAACAGACTGTTTTGATAAACAGTTCACTGCCGCAATACGGTGTTGTACCGACCAGTGCTCCATCTCAACTAACTCCAAACATGCTGTACATGGTGACGGTCAGTAGGAAGCGCCCGCAGCGGCACGTGATTTTCAAATTTCAAAACCATCAGGTGTTTTGGCGCACCTGTACTTAGTCCGTTTGTTTCAGCGATTCATTAAGCTGTCCAGAGTAAAAAGACAATATTACACTCACGATGTAAGGAAAAAACATGAATTACTCTGTATCAGGCATTTCTTAGGTTTCTGTTGGCTATGCCTGCCATTTTTTAAAGAATTAACAGACTCTTAGGTACAGGGTATTACCAAAGAGAATTAAGCAACTTCCAGAAATAGATTACTTGCATAAAGAACTGGCTACTGGATATACAGTTCTTTTAAAAAATAACTACCCAAGTCCCACGTACAGGGCTCTTTACAAAAACTCACACATATTCCTCCAAGTAAATTATTTTCCGATAAAGTTCCAAAGCAGCTAAGACATGCATACTCACCCTCCCCCCCAACAACACAGACACATTTTTTTTTGCAATCTTGAAACCCCAAGATGGTAAATACCTGGACAAGTCAAATCAAACATGCAGTACTACTCCCTGGCCTTTCACTGTGTTGGGTATGACTTGTCAATAGTATGCACTGGGTTAATGAATTTTATTTGAAGACTGCTGTTTTGTGGGATATGCGAACATCTACCCTGTTGTTGGAGGATAGTAGAATCCTATGAAACAGCAGTATATTTCTACCAGATTACATGATATCATATCCAAAAAGACAAAAATTTTCATAGACACAACACGAGAAATCAAACCTCAAAGATTTTAGTTTGATCACCGATAACATACCAAGTACCAAAAAAGACCCATGTACAGCTTACTTCTTTAAGCAGGCATTATGTTATAATCCCAATTTATAGCAAGACTGTACAGCTGCACTCCACACAGAATCTACACACAGTATCCACACACACACTGTTTATACGCTGACATCCTAAATCTGCATTACTGTGGTTACATTTCTGTCTGTCACTACCATCATTACTACTGCTGTTATAATATTTATCATTCCTACAATCCATAAGCTCCCTTACTGTTTACTATGGTTGCTGCACTTTACTAGATGTGTTTAGTGTCACCCCCACGTCACAAATTCGTCCATCTGTCATGCTGCTATTACCAATTGCACAAACATAAAAAATTACAAATTTGAGGTTGTCTTCAATAGCAAAATGTTCATATAATATTTTACAATTACTGATCCCACAGTTCTGAAGTTTAAACAACTGGAAAGACATGACCAATCTGTACAAGTGTTCTCTTCGTGCATATCATACAAAAAATGCAGAGTAAGTTATGTATTTTGCAACAAATTTTGAGTCCAGTTCTCACAGCAGCAAGTATCAAGATTTTGTTCCTGTGGAACTGATGCCACATGGATAGATAGATAGGTGTCAATGTTGTGGAGAAACTTGCTGCCTGTCTGGAACCTTTCTACCAAACCACAGTATTATACTAGAAGATCATCACCGTTATTATTCTGGACGAATGCTCACCTGTCCTGGTGCCAGATCAATCCACAGATCTGCCCTCTCATTCTCTTCCATGAACCTAAGATGCTTCCTAGTATCATTGACAACCAGGAAGTTAGGCAGGAGAGTTACTATACGTGTCAGATGAGGGCACAGCTTTGACAGTATAACAGTTAGCAGGATTCGATAACGACGCTTTCTTTCCCTGTCCTTACACACAACAAGCCCTGTACAGCCCACTGTATCTAATGAAAAGGCAGATGACCATGATGAGTGATATGCTCGTAAGCGCACACAATGGCGACGATGTTTCTTGTAACAGAACAGCAGTGGCTCCTCCCCTTGCGCCTCATACACAACGTCGGAGAGAGAAGCCTGTCAATAAAACAATATTTAATTCTTATCTGTCAAACCAAAAAAAGAAAATATGCAAATAATTACACACATCTTACAGCTTGGGGATGGCCAAGGGGCTAAGAACTTGTCACTGTAAAAAAAAATTCATATGTTATGAAACTTTACATAGGGACACAGACCACTTGAAAGGCCTAGGCATAAATGGGGAGGGTAATATTAAAATGGATTTTTAATAAGTTTGCAGAGTGTGGCCTGGATTAATGTGGATTAAGATACAGACCAATGGGAGACTCCTTTTATCACAGTAATTAACCTTTTGGGTTTCAAAAATGCGGGGAATTTCTTGACTAGATGAGTAACTATTAGCTTCTCAAAAAGGATTCTGCTCCATGGAGTCAATTAAGAAAATTTTCGGTGTAGAAAAATTCAGACTTATGAAGTTTTGGGTATGTGTGCTCCACATTTTCTTATGATGCAAGTTAACAATTCCAGAGAGTGACATTTGTAAGATACAAATTCTGTTTTCATATCCTGACAAATTTAATGAAAATCAACTTTGTTTATGGGACCACCAGAGAAGGCCTCTATCTGTTGTGATCTACTGGAGAATTGACACATGGTTACTAAAACAGGTTAGAATTTTATATTTTAATTGTATAAAAAATTAAAGTCCAAATAAAGTGCCATAATCAGAACACACCTCTGTCAACAAATTTCAGAATGATGGAGGAGCCAGCATAGCTGTTAGTACAGTGTTTACACTAAAAGCTGGATGATCAAGGAATCAAGGGTACATTGCTGGCTGAGGCAAAAGATCTTTACCTTCTTACAGTTTCTCCCTATTCAATGCATACTTGAAGGCTCCTACCTCAAAAGCAAAGCAGAGAGGGTAGGCTGCTGATAGTTCACCTCCAACTAGTACTGAGGCTAAGAACATGTGGGGCTCTACCTTCATTGCTCCATATGTCTTCAAGGCATGTGTTTAATTAAGCACAGGAACAGTTTTACCATTTATCCTTATGGCACTTACTCTGATCTGCAAAGGCAAGCCAGTCTTGTTAATAATCCAGTACGGGGCATGTAGGAACACATCACATGTTTCAGTTCGCTCAACACGGAGGCTCAGTCCCAGCTGTTTATTGCCTCCTTCTGTGTCATATTCGGTTGCCATGGCGACAGTCTTCTCCTCTAGATCTGCAGTCAAGTTGAAAGACCCCATCCATGGGATTCCCAAGTAAACAGGTACCTAAGTGACACAGCATCATAGCTTCTTTGCATATTCAGCTCAGGCTACACCACTGTTCATATTTCTTACACTCAACCCTATCCAACAAAACAAATGAGACAAAAAATGTCCACACCAAGAGTACATACAATTTCCATATTCATTCTTTGCCACTTCACATTTTCAATTATCCCTGCTGTTCCTAACAATCAAGACCCACAAAACCATAATCCATATTCTCACTGCTTCAAATATCTCGAATTTAATGTACAACTATCAGTAGTTATAAATACCTCGACACATATTTTATGCATCTTGAGAAGATTTAAGAAGTATACGTTAGTCTTTTCTCCTGCTTCAATGCGAACTTCATACTTTATTGTTGGCACTTTTACTTCAATGGCATAAGGCAGTCTGTTGTGCATGGCCAGTGGTGGCAGGATTCGTATGAGATAATTAGGGATGGAGCGCGATGCTCTGTTCATTGGTGCACCTTCAACACACAGCGCCTAAAATGAAATTAAAATTTCCAGTCACATGATAAAGCAGTTAAGTAATTCTTCAGAAAGGCAGTTCACTGCTGCTGCATGTTGTTGTGACAGATGATAAACTGACTTTGAAAGCTTTTACTTCACTTAGAGTCTTCTACTAAATGAGTACCGGGGCCGCTTTGTCCCGGGGGGGTAATGCAGTTGAGGTGTGAAGCTCACCACTCACCTCCATCTACTTCTGAGGTTAAGAATTAATGGAGTCATACTTCCATTCCCCCATTCTCCTTCAGGGCATGCACAGAAGTAAATTAACCACATATATCACTTATTTATTGACATATTTTAGCAGTGGATGGCTATAGAAAACTGACATATTTGGCATTATTTCTCAAAACGTTACCTTTAAAGACAAGAACATTTGTGAGATTTTAGGTTCTCAAGGCAGTGACACCGTGTAGCATGGTAAAAATGTAAATGAAAAGATGTATTTAAATGCAGAAAAAGAATATTTTGCCGCAGTGTGAGCAGACTGTAAGCTTGCCATGAGGGTACCCATAGCGGCAATTATAAACTATGCCAAAAAATAACCAGCAAACAGCAAGTTCCTCCCTGCTGTAATTCTGAAAGGGAAGCCTTGCTGTACCACCAGCTACAGTCAGTACAATCATTACAGTGCTTATTTAATTTGTGCAAGGCTAGGTTCTTGGGTTACTCACATTTCAATTAATAAAGGAGTTAATGTTTAATTTTTCACAATTTATCAGTGCTGCAACAGATGCCCTACCATTCACATTACACAGACAAGGTATAGGGCTCATTGATGTCCCTATTTCCAATGTTCCAGGGTTATTCCTAAATGTTTTCTAGCTTTCAACCCATTAAGCCACAGTGGTTACTACAAGTACCACCTGCCTGAACTTAAACTCAAAATTATGCCCACATGGCTGGTATGGGGTACGTGTGATTGTTGAGCCCAGACAGCATAGTCAGTACAGCAATCAGCTACCGGCTGGATGGTCCGGGGTTCGAATAGCCGATCCCAGTGGCCGCGCGGTCTTAGGCGTGGGTCTACGGCCGCTCGCTTACTGAGATTGTGGGTTCGAATCCCACCGGGGGCATGGATGTTTGTGTTGTGTTGTATAAGGACAGTAGTATGAAGGACAAAAAAGGATTACACAGTACAGAAAATGGATCAAAGGGGAACACCCCAGGAATTAATACAAAAAATCCCGGCAGGGGCAAGAGATTTTTCTCTTGTCCAAATTGCCCAGACCGGCTTTGGGGCCCACCCAGACTCCTATTCAATGAGCACCGGGGTTGTTTCCCCAGGTAACGCGGCCAAGGTGTGAAGTTGACTGCTCACCTCCGTCTAGTGCTGAGGTTAAAGGTGAGTGGAGCTGTACAACTACCCCCCTATATGGCTTCTTGATATGCACAGGGACAACTTTACCTTCTTCATACAATTGTCACAATAAACAGAGATTATTACTCTGAACAGCAATAACCAGTTAACCTTTATAAGAGGTAATGTTAGTACTCACTCTGAAGAAGAACTCAGTTTTTAAATATCTGTTGCACGAGATTTGTGCTGAAAAGGATTAAATTGAATCCTTCAGTTACACAGTTATTTCAGTATTTTGTACTACATACCCTGACTGAGAATACTGTAGCATCCTTCTCTTCTTTAGGAGAACAGTGGATGTCCTTTGGAGTATTCAGGTCTGATGCCAGCTCCTGCCACCACAGTCCTGTCTCACTAACATGGTAACTACTGCAAATGGGAACAAGAGGTAAGCAACAGTCAACATATTCAAATTCTAAAACACGTTAAGCTGGACAACATAAATGTGTTCATTCACTTGCCATGAGAGAGTTAACGGAAACTGCCTGGATGTGTATGCAATCCAAGCACAAAATTTAATATATTAAACATGAAGTGAAAAAAACAGTTTCATAATATCTGAGGCTTGTGGGTCTCACAGAGATGAATATCAAGATTATGGTCTTCTTGGACGTGACACCATGCAATTTCAAAGAAGGATATTTCAAGAAACAGGGATCTCACTTTCCGTTTTAAATACCTTCTGTAACTGTTAGGAATTTTACTGCACACACTCAAGGCATAAAGTTGAGCTAACACATTTTGTTAATGTCTTCATTATCTTCACACATAGCTGCATTCTAATGTCACCCACATCATCCTTCTAAGACAATTAGATGCAAAATACTGACAGATTAAATGCCAAGCAAAAAGTAATGATTATAGACAGCAACAGAAAAGTTCATGCAGAATGGAGACCAATGAATGGAGTGATAAGTGATACAAAGGCATAGTGGAGGACATAAGAATTCTTCAAGCAACCAAAGTGTGAAGAGTCCATGTTAGTTGTGTAAACTAAGTTGTGTTACTTCTGTAAAAACTGAGTTGTGTTACTGTTGTAAAGAATGAGTTGTGTTATTTGTGTAATCTCTGAGTTGTGTTACTGTTGTAAACTCTGAGTTTTGTTACTGTTGTAAACAATGAGTGGTGTTACTTGTGTAAACTCTGAGTTGCGTTACTGTTTTAAACTGTGGGTTGTGTTACTCCTGTTACTTGTGTAAACTCTGAGTTGTGTTACTTGTGTAAACTCGGGAGTCCAAGTAAATGTATAAGTGTCATAAATGTGCAAGGTGCAGACTTCTGCCATTCATATTTAATGCTGGGTTACAAGGTATCTCCTATCACAATGTTTGTACGAAACAAACTGTGAGATTATTGACCAATGAACTCTGTTAAGTGGCCAGGAGATTTAACTTGTCTTCATGGATGCTGTTACAATACTTACTCTACATAGGCTGGAAGTATGAACAGCTTACAGTGGTAAGCCACATACAGTGGAACACTGAAGGTCTCATCTGGCTCCACTATTGCAACCCTGATTGTATCTTCAAACGGATTTGTTGACTCTCCAACGTGCTCCACTCCAAGTGCATCTAGCGCAGACTTTTTATAGTATAGTCCCATGGCATATGATGTTTCATTTTTCACCTTTATCAGAAAAGAAAACAGTCTGATATATTAAATGACATTTGAGGTTCTGACGGTGATAGAAATGTAGATTTACCTTGTGGATTATGAAACCGTGTAGGCTGGTAGGTGGTCACTAATATTTTGAAGAAACACGACATCCCTACATGCACAGTGTCATAATCAAAAAAGCTACAATCTACAGCTGTAAAGCTGTATACTGCAAGTTTTAATAATACTGCATCCTGGAACATGACAATTATCCTTTAAAATGTAACATAAAGGAAGTTCTGGAAAGAACTCATCATGCTGCCCATATTCCTCAAAAACATATGTAACATATTTTTCTTTGTATGGTTCATATTCCATGCATTAATCAAATGACTACAATATTAATCCCAACAAACGCACAATAGTATTTTGATGTAGTTTTATTACAAGGTATTCTCCAACATGTTTCGGCCATTTACGTGGCCATCTGTAGGGAGGTATAAGCAAGAACACAATTACAATTACAAAAGTGTCACAATCACTCCACCATTGGAAATAATCATATAATCAGAGTATGAATTCGTAGTTAAAAGGTAATTATAAAAATTAAGTATAAAATGTAGAGATAAAAAGTTGTTGTGAATTATACCATGATTTAATGGATGGTATGCATAGACAGTGTATGTTGGAGGATCCCTGTAATAAACCTACATCAAAATACTATTCTGTATTTATTAGTATTAATATTGTATTTATATTTTTCTTGTTTTTCACATATTAACATGATTGTGACAAGTACTCATAACATACATGTTTTCAAAATGATTATAACGAACAGATTAAACTGTAACTATAAATGTTTATAGTACTATAAAATTAATGTTCTGCTTCATGGATACTTATCATTTACCTTAAGAAGTATGAACAAGTAGGAAAGCTGCAATCTGCATACAATACACACAGTTTTCAGATGTGTTCTTTATACCTTTGTACCCTCAGTATTTCTACTTGTTTCAAATGATCTTGCACTCACTGCATATAAGGATTTTTCACAGAATAATCAAATCATCTCAATGTACACAATATGAACAATTTTGTCGGTTCCCTGCCGAAAAATTGGAGTGTATGTACCGTATATTCTCGAATCTAATCCGCACCCAGTTTTTGGCGACTTCTTAAACGAAAAAAAGTTAGTTCGCGATTCTAATCTGCACCTTTCCTTCAACCACCCCTTGCCCACGGGGCGACTGATTGAATAATATTGGATGTTACCAATGCGTTAAAATCCGACGCTACGCCTGTGGCCGATGAGTCATACCGATAGAGGCGGGGCCTTTCTCAACAGACGTGCGCAATCTCGTCTGAAGCCAGCTGATCTTTAGTTGTTGAAACGTGGGAGGTGCTTGTTCCAATTTGTCATGTACCATAGTTATGGAAGAGGGACACCTGAAATCTAAACGACTCTCATATACGGCAAAGTTCAAACGTGAAGTTATTCGGTGCGCAGAGGAGAATGGAAACCGCAAAGCCGCTGCAATTTTTGGAGTTGATGAAAGCAACGTTCGACTATGGCGGAAACACAAGCAGCGATCAGCGGGTGTGAGGCGTCACGAAGGAAATTCACTGGACCCAAGAAAGGACGATTTCCTGAAATTGATGATGCAGTCTTCACGTTTTTTCAAGAGAGACGCAAGACTGGACTGTTTGTGAGTTATGATCTACTCGCGAGGAGGCGATAAAGAAGGCCAGATCTTTGAACATTCCTCGAATTATGAGTGATGACGGCGAGTCTGATGAATAATAAATTATAATAATAAATAATAAAATAATAGATTATTGTATTGTATTGTTCTTACGTTGTTTATTAATTACGTTAATTACGTTATTGTTATATTGTACAGCAGCTCAATCATTTTTCCAAAATCCAGCTCTAGACCGCGAATCTAATCCGCACGCGAATCTAATCCGCATCTGATTTTTTAGCCCTCTAAAACTGTAAAAAAAGTGCGGATTAGATTCGAGAATATACGGTACATTTCTTAAAAACGACAAATTTGTTACTGTGGTTATTTTACTTAGTGGTGTTCACTTCTGTCACTATTAACTACTACAGTTACTTGGTTTTGAAAGAGATACAAGTTGCACATTTCTTCAAGGTGTACAACCATACATTATATTAAGACCTCAAATCATGCATCACTTCTACATTCCAATTTAGTGTGTCAATTTCATTTTAATTACCAATTGTAGGTTATTAAGAAGTAAAGGTTTGGGATTACCTCCAATGGCATAATCTTTACATCCAGAGCTCATAACACCCTCACCTGCTAATCCATGAAGAATGAAAGATTACAGCTGTTCTCTGTCTTGACTCCTCCACACATATCACACAGTAAATCTGCACCTGACATGTGTGTGAGTGCTTGAAAATATTACACTGTGGTGTTGAGATGTTCAAATAAGGTTACAGTAAAACACAATTACACCAGTGTTGGTGTGCATTGTTTCTCTTATGGAGAAACATTTGATAAGTGGAATTTTTGTCTGACTACACATCACGGTTGACCAAAATTTACCCAGCTATTCTTGGCTTGAAATGCACAGGAGAAGGGATGGACAAATAAGCGTGGCCTTCCCTATAGGTATTCTTCTTGCAAAAGGCGCCAAGAAGACAGCAATAAACATCTGTTTTATGCAGTAGGCACATATAGTTTAATTGTAATGTCTTCTGTGTTCACCTGTAAAGGAGATCTGACCGATATCTTGCGATGGCACATATGTACATCTACATTCACTACTACATAGTATCGGGTGCTGTTCTTCGTGGGATGCAGCATGTGCAACTTGCTCACCAACCTCTGTGGAACCACAACTTGGAGTTTGTCGAAACCTGAAACAGCATAACTAATTCTAGGATAAAAGTTCAGCCCTAAGCAGTCTCTAATTACTCTGCTGTTTATATATTTCCTTGTTTGAAACCCAAAGATGTGATGTCATGTAGTATGGTAGAATAGAATAGAATAGAATAGAATAGAACAGAAGTAGGGAGGGCACCAGAGCGTCCCATGCACACTGACCATTCCTGATCCTTTGTGCAGCCCTTATATTCATGTGTTTAGTAGCCCCTCACTTTGAACAAAGTGCAGTAACCTGCTTACACAGATATCCTTAAAGTCCCCTGGTTTCAAGAAATAATGTCCCAGGTACCTGAATCTTAATGCAGCCAAGGCCTCACAGTCGCAGAGAACATGTGAGGCCGTTTAATATATTTGCATGCCACATTCACAGCATCTTTTGTCAATTAATTATTAGTTATCTTCTGTAGAATATAATGTTGTTGTCTCTTGCTACAAAATTTATAAACTCAAATCCTGTATGCAATTCTGATTTATCTTGTGCATGTTACATGCTGTCAAACCACAAATGAACAAATACTTCATACATTGCACTTGGACAGAACACAGGACCAGTATCAATGGAGTCAAAAGAGGATGAATGTTTTAAGCTGCGATGGTACTGATAACATTGAGCCTGCAGCAAGAATTGATACCTCACAGCCTGAGCTATTTCATTAACTATTAATTTTATTACAGCAAACCTTTAACACTCAACATCTATGTGACAATTACAGTAACACTTAGCACACAAAATAGTTCAGCAAGTAACATAAACCACATCTCCATAATTAGACCACAGATTACCATGGGACTGAAAACAGCCTAACTATACAATTTTAACATACCTTCCACCTCAATGAGCAATCTTTCATCTGTCACTTTCTTGTAGAGTTTGGTCACAGACTCGCCAGGAAATCTCAGCACAGGTGAGAACAATTCTTGTCCTGTCGTTCCTTCACTATTGTGAGTGTTGAACCCTCCTTCAAAGCTGAAACAGGAAATGAGTTTCACATAAGCAGCAGCAACAGCAGTGACAACAATGACAGTGGCAACTGCAGTGCTTTTTAATGGCTCTTACAGGCACAAACATCTAAACATTTATCTTATTTACTCTTTTGCGCATGATCAGAACCTTGTCTTAGAAGTCTTGTTCCATGATCAAAGCCTTACTCTGTTTTCTGAACATAAACCCAGCACTGAACAGTACACGCGTCTGTGTACATATGTGTCCACACCCAATGCATTCTGCATGCCAATATTGCTGTCTTATGGGATGTGACATCGTGTAGTTTGGTAGACAGGTAATAAAAATTTGGAATAGCCTGCACAGCCTGCATCTTCTACCCCTAACATGGAGGCAGCAGGTTCCTGCAAAATATTGGTACATGTCTGCCATTTAATAACTGGAAATGATGGGAAATGAATTAGTCATGTAGCACTAATTATTCCACCATTCACTCAAATTACCAGTTATGAACCAGGGATACATGAAGCCTCCCCAAAGGTACTCAAGATATTTCATAAATAAATTGTTGAACATACATTAAAAGGACCTGAAGATTTTTAACAAATTCCTTGTATAGTATTTTCTGCGCATGGAATAAATAATGTTTTAAGATAAAAAATTGCATTAATGTGAGTTATCTAATACAACATTACAAACACATATGCAGTTCAAGTTAATAATGAGGTCATCAATGACAAGGGGTATATGAAATCTCACTCTGAGCAAAGTGGTGTGTTGAGTGAAAAGTTTCAAAAACAGACAAAGAAGTAATGAGTAAAATCATCAAACTTCTCAACATGGACAACTGGTGTGTTGGTTTGATACATGACACCAAGACTTTGTATGGAAAACAGGATGCTGCATGGTTAGCTGTGACAGTAACACTCTCATACCTCTCTATGTCGATGTCGGAATCTGTCGGACTGAGGTCAGCTAAGCCAGCGGATGTTGAGGCAGGACTGCTTGGAAGGGAATCAGACTTATTGTACCATGCTGTCATGACAACTCTGTCTTTACCATCAGGTAACATCTGAAACAGAGAAATATGCCAACCCTTTAGCATGCTACTTCACTCTGTCTGCCAGCAATACCTAAATAAATTACATGCAGCACAGTCCCTCCTCTGAAACTGCTATTCATACAGCTATCCATCAAGTCACCCACCTTTTATGGAAGCCACCATTTCTCAACAGCCCACAAGCAGGAGGTCCTGCATAACATTTCATAACATGAAGCCTTCACTCTTACATTATGTTATATGGCATAGGTTGGTTGGTTACTTATGCTCTCGGACAACGTATAAATCCCATTTTTGAGGGCCATGCAGTCCAAGAATAATGTTAAGAACAGGTGGATGTGTGATTATACAGACAGGGGATGGGGTGAGCAGTGATTAGTTCTCAGAAAAAGTAAGGGAACCACTCAGGTTGCTAGAGTGTCAGGTTGCCATCATGAAATGGGGGGAAGAAATGAGAGAACCCAGGAGAAAGGAGAGACAACAGAGTAGAAGTATAAAAGTGACAAAATGAGGAAATGAAGGAGGAAGGGGGGATGACAGAGTAGAAGTATAAAAGTGAAAAAATGAAGAAATGAAGGAGGAAGGGGGGGATGACAAAGTAGAAGTGTAAAAGTGAAAAAATGAAGAAATGAAGGAGGAAGGGGGGGATGACAGAGTAGAAGTATAAAAGTGAAAAATGAAGAAATGAAGGAGGAAGGGGGGATGACAGAGTAGAAGTGCAAAAGTGAAAAATTGAAGAAACGAAGGAGGAAGCAGAGCTACCAACCTACATCGTATAACAGCTCACAAAAGCGAAGGCCTCAACTATACCACGGCAGAAACCTGAAATCTCACATTTTGTAACATGTTTTACATGGTGTTGGACCCACACCAAATCAAACCAATAAGCTGGGGGACTACCACATGTCAGCCAAATGTGACTTCTTAGACAACAAATTCACAGTTAAAGTCTGTGTATGCAGACTGACTCCCTCAACAGCAACACAAGGATGCAACATACCAGCAATGATGCTACATCAAGATTACAATCTTCCATGATATGATTCCATGTGGTTTGGTTGACTGGTCCTGGTACTTCTGCTATCAAAGCATGGATTAAGAACTTTGAGGGAGTTAAGTACAGGCCTAAAAGAAAGCCTCTGGGGAAAGAAAGAAAAGAAAGAAAGAAAGAAAGAAAGAAAGAACAAAAGAATCATTTGTACACCAGAAAACATTGACACTAACAGCAGGTCTGGAGCCGAAACAACAATGTTCTGCATGATGTCATGCAGCTTTGCACAACATCTCAGACAAGAATGTACAACAAACTTTACACAAGGGCTTTGCCTTCCACCACTACACAATCAGGTACCGTGAAGATAAAAGAATGTCGTTTTAATCAGCCACACAGATTCTTGTTGCAAATTCCTGACTTGTGTGGTTGAGCATAAAATTCACTGTCTGTTTATAAATGAGGAAGCTAATTTTTTCCCTCTTTCTCCAGATTCATGACAAACAAATTTTCCACTACTAGGCACATATAAACCCCCACCATGAGAAACCATTACACAGGGTGGTGCACAAGACTATCTTTCAAGATTATTTTAATCATTAATTTCCCATGTGCTCCTCTAGTTAACCATTATGCCAACCTGTAACCATGCACCCCTCTAGTGCCCCTCCTGTATGTTACCATTACAACAACTCGTAACCATGCACCTCCTAACTGTTACCATTACCACCAACTTGTAACATACCTCAGTCCTTGACAGCAGTATGATTTTTGCCCAAGGCCCCAGGTCATTCTCTAGTGACAGGGGTGTTTCTAGTCCATGAAATGCAGCAGCAGGAATATCTGGAATTCCACGAGTAAATGCTGTGGCAAGATTGTGTAACACTTGCAAGGCTGCTGGGGTCAGTGTTATGTTCAGTCGATCCCTTGCATCCATCATGATGTACATTGCTAGTTGATCTGGTGCCTCTGTCTCCAGCCCTGAGTCCATGGAATCATCTATTGATATACAACATATACTGTAAGCATTGCTTTCACTGTCACATCAAATCTGTACATCAACTTGGATGTGACATAATGTTTTTTTGGTAGACAGGTACCAACATTTTTGAGGGACCTGCTGCCTCCATCTTCGGAGCAGTTTGCCATTTATAATTAAATCTAAAGGAAGAACATGAAATTTTCATTATTAAATAAGGTTTACTTATTATTCTGCATAATCAATTTAAGTATTATCTTTGCGTCTAATTTCCTCTCTACAGGAATTCATAACACAAAAAACCTAAAGGAACTCAGATCAATATACAGTAAAACCCCTATTTAATGAATTGCTGGGGATTAGAATATATGTCACTAAATCGAGGTTTTCATTAAATGGAGGTTACATTGTTTATATGGAGCTATTGTTGGGACATGAAAAAATCATCACTAAATCCGGTATTTCACTAAATGCGGGAACATTAAATCGGGGTTTTACTGTGTCAATAAATATTAAATTATGCCACAATGTCTAAACATAGATTCCCATCATTCCTGTGCAAATGAACAGAGATTCCAAGTAAACAAATAACAAGGCTCAGTGACTTACTCTGTTTTTTCAGGAACACTGCCCTCTCATCCCTACCAATAACAGTGCTCCCACAGCTCATGGTTATTCCGAGGCCTCCTCGGTCTCAACTGATGGCTCAGCTCCACTGGAGTCCTCTGATTCACTTGCTTCTCCATCACTGCTGTCTCTAGATGTGAGAAAGTTCATTAGCTGTCTGTCAAGGTGTCACTTCTTACACACTGACCTTAAAACTAAACTGTATTCTTGACCCCTGAGTCTCCTCAGTTGTATAACAGGCTGTGACAATGGAACATGAAAACTGCAGAAGAAAACAAGTATGTAAAGGAAAATCTACTGAAATAAAAATTTTCTCAAAATTCAAGTCTTCTGGAATGCAATGCTGTCTTGTTGGGTGAGTCTTTGCCATTGTTTGGAAGCACCACAGTGTCTGTATGTTCAGGTCAAGCAGTCCAGCTAAAAGGACTGTTTGACACAATGACACAACTTTCTGGGTCAAACAGTCCAGCTAATTCACTTGTTTCCAATACACTGCTGTCTCTAGAAGTCAAGAAAGTCCACTTAGCTGTCTGACAAGTGATCACTTTCTTCAACTGCCACTAAAATGAACTGTATTCTCACACTGATCTCCTTCAGTGGTAAACAGCTAGTGACATGGAACATGAAAACTGCAGAAGCAAGTATGTAAAGGAATCTACTGAAATAAAATTTTCCCAAGATCAGTCTTCTGGATGCAATGCAACTTTTGGGTGAGTCTATGCATGTTTGAACACCAAGTGCTATGTTCGGGTCAAGCAGTCCAGCTAAAAGGACTGTTTGACAAAATGACACAACTTTCTGGGTCAAACAGTCCAGCTAAATGGACTGTTTGACACAATGACACAACTTTCTGGGTCAAGCAGCCCCGCTACAAGACTGCTCAACCAATGACACAGATTTCTGGGTCAAGCAGTCCAGCTACAAGGACTGCTTGGCCCAACAATACAGCTTTCTGGAAAAATAAATGTATTGCATATACCTGATATAAAACTGAATGGATTGGCTGCTCGCTCTGTGGGGCCAGAAGATCAGCAAACTTTCACAGCAAGATTATTGTAAAACTAACAACAATTGATGGGAGCAAGGTCTCCCTCAAAGGCTCAGAAACAAAATTCCTACACCCCTAACAGAAAGGCACATATCAAAACAAGATCAGAAAAGTATAGTCATTACTACAGAGCGCAAAGTTTCCATGTACACTCTGGGTCACTCGGCATTTTAATTCAGTGTATGCACACTTCATAAAGCTGACAAATTCACTGTTGTGGTTACTTTAATTACCACTGTTATTATGTTTACTATTATTACTATAATTCCTGCTGTCAATGTGGTTAATATGCATCCTACGTTTACCACGAACATTACTGGTTAGGATAGTTACCACAACATACATCTGCTATATTGGCAACACACATCAGAGTAAATTAAAAATTACAAATTTGGGGTGGCCTCTAATGGCATGAGGTTCATACAAAATTGTGTCAAAATCTGTACAAGCTACTGACTGTGTTTTGAACCATAAATTAAAATAAACGGAAGAATAAGAGAGACATTACCCTGTGACCAGATGTCCCATGGCACCTGCAAGTTTCTCTAACACTCCTTCCTCATTTTCTGAATCTGAGTCATCCGGATAGCCAATAAGACTCACATTCTCTGCAAAGAGACAATATGGACAGCAAGTGAGGAACAAAATGCTGACCTTTGCTCAGTTAAATATTGTTAGCCATATTTCAAATCCACAGCTCTATAAAGACTTAAATATCTGAATGAGGAACTGAAAAAAATTCAATCATTATAGTGACTTATTTTACTTTTATTTTATAGTCCACTCAGTCACACATATGACACCAGACATGTCAAATTCATTACATAAAGCACACAATTCATCAGACGTCAATTCACAAATCATACATCACAGAAAAGATACAACCAACATTACAATACACATTCATGATTTCAAATATTAATATCTTCCTTGACAGGGCTTCTAAACAACAAAACATGCATAGTAATGAACCAGTGATAGAAAATATTCAATAAGACATATATACGCTACAGGCACACATAATCGGTCAGCCTGACATGACTTCAAAACATCTGACACTTCTGGCCATGACCAAGTCTTGGCTGCAGCACTACAGGATAGACAGATGCCTGCTTTTATTAAAGTCGTTAGCAGCTTCATACAGTTCTAAAAAAACTATATTTATTCATCATTACTGGATTGTCAAACTATTGAAATGCGAGGGTTATCCAGAAAGAAAAGATACAAACGCAATAAAAATTTTGAAAAATAGTTATTAACAAAATTGAGTGAAAAAACTCTTAACACATACCTTTAGCTATTTTTCAACATAATCACCACCTTTGTCAAGGCATTTGTTTAGCCTGGGTATGAGGTTTTGTATTCCAATGTCATAGAACTCCGCCGCCTGTGCAACACTCATACAACACGGGTGGGAGGGAAAGGGAAATCACCGCAGACCATCCCGCTCACAGCCCAGACCTCGCTCCCAGCGATTTCCGTTTGTTTTTGCATTGAAAGAAACATCTGGCCGGCCAGAAGTTTCACGAAGATGAAGAGGTGAAAAACGTAGTCACTACGTGGTTGCGTGCACAGGCGGCGGAGTTCTGTGACATCGGAATACAAAACCTCGTACCCAGGCTAAACAAATGCCTTGACAAAGATGGTGATTATGTTGAAAAATAGCTAAAGGTATGTGTTAAGAGTTTTTTCACTCGATTTTGTTAATAAATATTTTTAAAAAATTTTATTGCTTTTGTATCTTTACTTTCTGCATAACCCTCATACAATGCCAAACAGTCTAGTTGGTCCCTGGTAAGTTTCTGGAGGAACCAGCTGTCCCATATTCAAACCCTTCAAAACACTGGTACCCGTCTACCCATCTACCAGACTGCAGGGCATCACATCCCAGAGGACCTCACCTTTAGTCCTCACTGCCGTAACAACATCAAATCTTAGTAAACATCAAAGTTTTGTTCTGTCAGCAGCCAAGTCATTACGCTAATCACTGACTCATACCCTCACCATGTGTGGTTCTTTTCAAGACATGTGATGGTTGAACGTTGTGTCTCCTTATGAATGTCATCCCATTTTCTGGCTCTGTTTCATCTGCAGACGTTTCCGACTCTTCAGCCTTTCTGCGCAGCGACCGATGTGCTACCTTTACATGACTGTTGTCCGTTTCTGTTGCGGTATCATGATCCAATCGGCTTGAAATTGGAAACGCTTTGGCTTGGAATACCTAAAGTCAAATTTATGTTTTACACTGAATGCATTTTACATACCACATTAGGCATTCATTTATTAAATATTCACATTAATACACCACCAAACTGTAATCTTAACATTTCATTTAAAAAAAAAAACAGATTTCTGGCACACTTTCAATAAAAACTTCCACCTCTTTAACTTCAACATGCCCATGTGCCCATAAACTTCATAATCTGTACTCCTTGCCAAAGAATATTACGCTGATCTACTCAAGGCCAATGAGATGGGCAGGGCATGCAGCACACATGAGAATAAAAATTCATACAGGATTTTGGTGGGGAAACCTGAAGGAAGGAGATTCCTTGGAAGATTTACTCACAGAAAAGAAAATAATATTTAAATGTACCTCAAAGAAAAGGGATCAGATGGCACTGAATTGGTTCATCTGCCTCAAAACAGGGGCAAATGGTGGGCTCTTTTGAATATGGTAACGAACCTTTAAATTCCATGCAATGCAGGGAATTTCTTCACTAGCTGAGGAAATATTAGCTTCTCAAGATAAACTGTCCTCCATAGCATTAGATACACCATATAAATTTTTGGACAAAGTGGCTGACCACGTCTTAGAGACAATGATAGCAAACAGTGGATTATAGAAGTGATCAGTTTTAATCATGATAATCCTAATACCTTCACCAACATCTCCCAAGGTCTGTAGACATTTTCCTCTTCCACACAGGGCTCAATGAGGGGCTCCCATGCTCCAACTCTGTCATTATAGTAAGAGGCCTGCATCTGGATCTCGGCTGAAAATAAAACAGTTTTAATTATGAAGTAATCTGAGTCAAGAAGTATTTCTGGTAGACATAAAAAAACAAACACGCCCAAGGACATGAAGATATATCATAAGGTTCACTTGTTGCAAAATAAGAAAAGAAGCACAAATATGTGTTTATCCTTCATAATACACTGCGTCCTCTGCCATGTATAAAGTAGACCAAACACTTATTTCTCCTTCAGAATACAGTACATACTCTGTATATAAAGTAGACCAAACACATATTTCTCCTTCAGAATACAGTACATACTCTGTTGTATATAAAGTACACCAAACACATATTTCTCCTTCAGAATACAGTACATACTCTGTTGTATATAAAGTACACCAAACACATATTTCTCCTTCAGAATACAGTACATACTCTGTTGTATATAAAGTACACCAAACACATATTTCTCCTTCAGAATACAGTACATACTCTGTTGTATATAAAGTAGACCAAACACATATTTCTCCTTCAGAATACAGTACATACTCTGTTGTATATAAAGTAGACCAAACACTTATTTCTCCTTCAGAATACAGTACATACTCTGTTGTATATAAAGTAGACCAAACACATATTTCTCCTTCAGAATACAGTACATACTCTGTTGTATATAAAGTACACCAAACACATATTTCTCCTTCAGAATACAGTACATACTCTGTTGTGTATAAAGTAGAACAAACACGAATTTCTCCTTCAAGTACATACTCTGTTGTGTATAAAGTAGACCACACACGTATTTCTCCTTCAAGTACATACTATGTTGTGTATAAAGTAGACCAAACACGTATTTCTCCTTCAGAATACAGTATGTACTCTGTTGTGTATAAAGTAGACCAAACACGAATTTCTCCTTCAAGTACATACTCTGTTGTGTATAAAGTAGACCACACACGTATTTCTCCTTCAAGTACATACTATGTTGTATATAAAGTACACCAAACACATATTTCTCCTTCAGAATACAGTACATACTCTGTTGTGTATAAAGTAGACCAAACACGTATTTCTCCTTCAGAATACAGTACGTACTCTGTTGTGTATAAAGTAGCCCAAACATCCTTCGTAACAGTGTGTGTCCTCTGTTCTGTATAAAGGAGCCAGAATAGATCGATCAGTACAGTGACTAAGCAATCAGCTGTACAGAAGACAAATCACTGTTTTATTCCCTGCAGAGGCAATAGATTTTACTTCTCCACATTGTCCACACCACCTCTGAGGCCCACCCAGCCTCCTATCCAAAACATAACAAAGCTCTTTTTCTGGGGATAAGTGACCAAGGCCAGAAACTAAACACTCACCTCCACCTATTGTCAAGGTTAAAAATGTGTGGAGTTTTGCCTCCCTTCCCCCCATATGTCTTCATTGCATGGTACTTAATTCAACGCAAAAACAAATTAACCTGTTCTGTGTAATCGCTATCTATCTACCTATTTATCGATTTATCCATCTCTCTATCCACCTGTATATCGATCTTCCTACGCACCTAAATAACTGTTTGTGATTCTATGGAGTATAAATTTAGTAGTCAAGACACTCAGGCAGTCAAAAGCTTCCACACTTTTTGTGGAACCCAATGCTTAATTGCTATATTTATAAGAGACTGTGACTAGTCCTTATTTTCAGCCAGATCAATCCAGTCCACACCCTCCCACCATATTTCATTTAAGATTCGTTTTAATATTATCCACCTCTCCACACCTACTGCTCCTTTGCCTTCAGATTTTCAGGCAAAGATTCTGTATGCGTTTCTCATCTCCCTGATGTGTGCTACATGACCTGCCTATCTTATCCTGCTTGATCTATTCATAACTAACGCAATTACAAGTGTTAGTCTTCAAGAGATACCTTTCATGTGCATTTGTTTGGACCAGTCATTGACACTGGCTTCTGCAGATGACTTGAACAGAAGAACAGGAGTCCTGTGATTTCCGTCTTCAAACTCAAAAACCACACGTATCTTAGGGACTGCTACTGTGAATGTCTGCCTAGGTCTTCCTTCAGGAAAAGCTGGCGGGCCATATAACAGGCTTTCTGAAACAAACAAAATTCACCATTACATTCCTTCAATCACCAGTAATGATATTATTAAGCCAAGGAGCTACCACACAAGTCTAACTCTGCCTTTTCTAATAGTTTTACCTGTTCAGACATTTAAACTTGACATCATTTAAAGGCCTCAAGCCTCAGCAATGTAAAAATTTGTAGTAAATAGTGCAGAAAAAATAACAGGGGAAAAATTTGTGTTACTTGCTGGGTAACCAAATCAAAGTAGAGTTGCAGAAAGGAAGTACAGACCGTCAGCTACTACTTCATTTTTATTGGTTTTAATGCTTGCTACACGTTTCGGCTTTACACAAAAGCCGAAACGTGTAGCAAGCAATAAAACTGACATAAATTGTGACTGACTGTCTGTACTTCCTTTCTGCTGTCCATATATCACAACGGGATGTCATTGATTAATACGAAGTAGAGTTGCTACCACATTAGTACTGCAGGCGACAAGCAAAGCTGAACCAAAGGTTTGAAAGTTAACGATCACACTACCGAGTTGAAATTACAGTCATCTGAGACACGACCTGCAGAAATGACTGCTATGTCATAAAATATTTAACACTTACCACAGGTTTCAGGAAAAAATGTACGGCTGAATTTTCTTTGGTGACCAGAGATCATCAGAGTCAGTATTGTGACACCCTGATCTTGTTGGTGGTTCTGTCTCTTCAGCCTGGAGTGAGCCACGGATATCTTCAATCACCTTTACAATACAAATAATAAACAATGCATGAAACTCAATATATTCAAAAACATATGTTTAACTGCTTAATATAGGTCTTATTTTACCCACCATTCTGTGTGGGTACGAGACTTTGTCTCACATCCTAAGCAGAGAATGTGAACTGACAGTGCTTGAAAACTGGGTGTTGATGTCACTATCTGGAGCTAAGAGGGAGGAGTGACAACAGCGCAGAGAAAAGCTGCATAATGAGGATCTTCATTGTTTGTACTCACCACCAAATATTGCAGGAGTGGTCAAATAAAAGAAGATGAGATGAGCAGGGCATGTGACACATATGTTAAAGACAAGAGAAGCACACAGACTTTTTGTCAGAAAGCCTGAAGGAAACACACTGCATTGAACTGTTATGCATATGTAGAAGCATAATATTAAAATGAATCTGTGGACTTAATTCACCGGGTTTGGGACAGAAAACTGCGATTCCTGTAAATGAATAACATTTCAGGGTTCAAAAGGACAGGTTATTTATTTATTTGTTTATTTATTTATTTTTACTTAGACAGCAGGAGCTACAACCAGTCAGTCATGCCACGTCAGGTTGTGTCAGATCGGGTCACGTGAAACTCCGTCAGATTACATTGGGTCAGATAAGGCTAGGCAATGGCAGACAGGTCATATCAAGTCAGTTCAGATAAGGTTGTGTTCGGCTGGGTCAGGTTAGGTCAGGTTGAAAATGCCAGGTTGAATCACGTCAGGTGGGGTTAGGTCAGGTTGGGTCAGGTATGGGCGGTTAACCAGTCACCAAGTCGAGAAGTGCACAGCAGTTCTGTAGCTCACAGCAATTATAAATACGTACTCAAATGGGATCTCAACGAAAATAAATCAGTTAAGTTTCATACTGGTGCCAGGAGAGGGATTCTGGTGGTCATAACAGTAAACCACCTTGATTTCAGCAGTCATTTGTAAACAACTTATTACATAGAGAAATGTACACACTATGGTTCTGGTCATCTACTGGAACATATTTTACTTGGAGTACTCACACTGCTGACAGTATGCACAGCGCTGGCTGACAGATGCACATCTATAGTGCTCACTGTTGCTGTCATTTTTAGTCCATCTTCCACTGACTTGAAACTTTTCACAAATTCTATATCACATGGATGTAAGACCTGTAAACAAATAACACAACCTTCACACTTCTTCGGTGTATTCTGCAGCACAGTCAAAGAGTTCAACATACCAAGCTGTATGCATCACCAAACAGCTCACACACACACACAAACACATAATGTTAATCCATATCAAAGTCTCTCATTTTCTTAACCTCTTCTAAATTAGCACAGACTAAACATACAGTTTATTTTAACATTTAAGAGTACTGTGCAGAGGTCAGTAGGAAGTAGAAAGAACAGAATACAGACAATCAAAAACAACCATTTCTCAGAAAAACCAAATTAAAAAAAAAGAGATCCAAATTACTGCTAATGAGATATGGAGTTCTCACAACAGTGACCATGAATTGTAATTGTAATTGTAATTTTATTTATCCTGTTGATCAAAATACATTGATACAGGGCATGTCAATATAAAATTACACATTATTAAAATAAAATAGTATATTATCTAGACTCGTCTTTTAGGACGTGACATCATGTAGTCGGTAAAAGTGTACTGACACATCAGAGGAACCTGCTGTCTCCATCATAAGGACAGATGTCCTTTCCACACACACACGTGTGCGCACATACACACATTCAGCTTACTAATCTACCTTGAAGATGAAGACAGCAGATTCTTCTGAAACGTCAGCACCAGACCGCATGGCATCACATCTTCAAAAGGAACTAGGTAATTGTGAAGTAATATGGTGAACCTTTATAAATTTGAAGACCCAAAAAAGAAGACAAATGGAACACAGTTGTTACCAGATGTGGAGGCTGTCTGTTGTGTCCCTGAAGTTTAGATAGGATCTGCAACCCTGCCAGGGAACAGACCAATGAGTCGCGGCCTGGGTGGTGACTGTAGTCGATGAGAAATTCAGTACGGAGCAGCAAGGCATGACCATTGTGTTCCGACAAGTCCGCAAACAGCATGATCTCTGGTTTCCTCAGCTGCACTGACACGGACAGTCCTGCAGAACAAACACTGTGTCAGTTTAGTCCTTCATTATGCTCACTATAATAAGACATAATGCAACAGATGTGCTTATATTAACTGTGGAGCTCAGGCTGTCAGGGTTTATATGTGTCAAATGTTGACGCTGTCGCTGGTGTTTCAGAATATGTTACAGTTGCTATCATCAGGGCTAATGAGGTGGAAGCGTAAATGGCCTGATATAAATGCCCCACAGTGGCAGTAAAGTTAGAAACGCCAAAATTGGTGCTGTCCAGCGTGAATGAACAATGTAGTCAACTGGCATGATAGCATTATAGTACAGTGCAGACCATAATATTTATAAATCTGTTCTGCCAAATGATTTTGTGACTCATAAAACTTCAGAACAAAAAATAACTACGTGGTGTCATGCCCCGAGAGAACCAGAATCTTTATACCCTGCGCTTTGCTAAAAATAAACTTCTTTTCATCAGAATAAAGTGCTGATACACATAAGGATCTGGTTAAGACAAAAACATACACAATTTTATAGCTGAAGAAATGAGCATTACCGGCAAAAGGAAACAGACACTGTGAGAAAAAGACATGCCAAATTATTGTGCACTATATTATACATAATTCTTTTCCTGTATTCTTGCATTGGTTAAGGCTTTTATATTAAAAGCTGCACTCAGTCTTGGCTGGTTTAATCAGCTGTCCTTCCACCATTCAGGAACTTTTTGATATTTATATGTTCTATAACAAAGTAGTGAAAAAACTTGATAAGTGAATGTGGTGTTACACAGGCACAGAGTCATGTAAGGTAATAAAAACAGCTCATTGAACTGAATAAGCTACGCTCCAAACCTGCAAAATGGATCCCGGAGAAATTCAGGTGAACTCATTGCACAAAACATGTTTTAATGAGAACTAAAGAAGAACTTATCACATGAAACATGTCCTAGTGAATTCTGATAAACGTGTCATATGAAGCCTGTTTAAAGGGGAAACTGAGATAATCTTGTCACATGAAACATATTTAATGGAAAAACTCAGATAAACATGCCACTCAAAATGAATTTAATCGAAAAACTCAGATAAACTTGTCACATGAAACAAATTTAATGGGGAAAATCAAACTTATAAACATAAAGCATGTTTAATGGAAAAACACAGATATGCTTGTCATGTGAAACATGTTTAATGGGAAAACTCAGATAACTTGCCACATGATATGCATTCAATGGGCAAATCAGACAAACTTGTCACATGAAATATGTTTAATGGGGAAATTCAAACTTGTCACATGAAACAAGTTTAATGGGGAAATTCAGATAAACTTGTCACATGACACATGTTTAATGGGGAAATTCAGACAAAGTTGTCACATGAAACATGTTTAATTGGGAAATTCAGACAAAGTTGTCACATGAAACATGTTTAATGGGGAAATTCTGACAAACTTGTCACATAAAACAGTTTAATAGGGAAATTCAGACAAACTTACCTGCTTGATCATCGACATAAGATGCACCAGATGAGAAATAGCCACTGGTACTGTCCGCCGAGCTAGGTGGTCTCTGGGGCACGGGCTTTAGGGTTTCTACTGGAGCCTTGCTCTACATATATGGATCAAAACACAATGAAACAGGAAACGTTTATTAAAATAGGGCTTCTAGGTACAACGGCATCCAAATACTAATGCATTAACTCTGTACAACATAATCTACAATTACCTACATCTACAACAGAGTGCACACTTTCCACATACTCGGCATTCTGAATGCTCTTAGCTGTTCCTAGTATCTTCTTACTTCAGTACCTTTGCATTTACTTTGTTGAAAGTTTCTTCCACGGCATAACCAAGGTTACCCAGTACATTCTGTATTACAACACTATCTCTTCCTCACCAAAATAATCACACTGGAGAACATGTACATTTCTAAAAGCTTTAAAATTACTGTGTGTACTTCAGTTACTATCACTATCATGCCAACTATTGCTCATTACTCTTGTTATGGTTACTGCATCTCATTTGTAACAATAGTTACATTTCCACCTTGCACACTTGTGCAGCTGCCGTGTTGCTGTTACCAACTGCAGGACAGTAAAGATCACACATGTGGGGTGGTTTCAAATAGCAGAATTTTAAGTGCACTTAGGTGCATCATTTAATCACACAGGGAGCTGGAATAGCGTAGTCAATATAGTGACTAGGCTACAGGCTGGACTTGCTCTGGGGCCCACCCAGCTCCTATTCGATGGGTACTGGGGTTCTTTCCCTTGGGTAATGCGGACAGTTCAGGAATGAACCACTCACCTCCATCTAGTGTCAAGGTTAAGAAATAATTAAGCTATACCTCTACTCCCTCCATACACCTTCATGGCAGGGACAGAGACAACTTCACGTTCATTGTCTAATGACACTGTCAATTGTCAACATTACACAGTATCACTGATAAAGGAATGAATGAGTATGACGCACTGGTGGAAGTACTCAGAGAAAGACCTGTCCCACTGCTGCCTTGTGCACCACAAATAACATGTGGACTGGCCTGACATTGAACATGGGCCTCTGTGGCGACTGGTGGGTGACTGAATGGGTCATGGCATGCCCCCTCCCCCTCCCATAATAAAAAGTTCATATCTAATTTCATCAATAAGTGTCTAGTGATTCTTGAGCTGAAATATGCATATAGATGGACAGACAGTATTCACTTATACAGGTAGAGCAAAAAGTCCTTGTACAATTGTGCAGGAAGTGGGGAAGTCCTATACACAAAACAATTTAGGTAGAATATGTGACCTCTATCACATGCCCATGGGGGTCACGTCCAACATTTATTGCAACCACGAGCATTGTACATTCACTGTGACTTCCACTCTAACGTGTATCATACATAAGCCATGGTGGTCACTGCCAACTATGTATTTCTGTAACCATAAATACTGTACATTCACTCTAACCTATATCCCTCTTCTAACAAGAGAACAGGGATATTTTGTTCATCCTGTATATGCTCGTCTTATAAAAATCAAACGTGCAGCAGACTGAAGACTGTTCAATGCGTAACCTCTAATCTGTTCAAATCTGCATGCATTATGTAAAGAACACAGTAAGTAAGAAATTCATTAGCAAGACAATACATGCCCCATAAGATTATCTTTTCTTATATAAACTATTGTGAAAACATAGCACTGCTAACCTGCACTCCTAAGTCTCCTATGTAACCGTGGTTTACAATTCCTCTGTCAGTGGGGTTTTCCGCTGGAAAAGAGTCCATCAGGAACCGCCCTAGATTCATGAAAAATGGAACCGAAAAATTGAGCCTTGTTTTTTCCACAAGGACATCAATACAACGGTCACCACTTTGAGTCTGTTTGAAGGTTACATCAATGATTGGTGGAGTGGACACTGAGATGGGACTAGAGTCCATCTTTGTTTCACCACTGTGGGACTGAAATATTCTGAAACAAATAATCCAGTGTTAACAAATTGCTGGGGTACCATGGCAGCCAAGTGACTAACATACTTGCTTAGTATTAAAAGGGCCTGTGTTGGGTTAGATATCTCCAGAGTTATAAGTTTTAAAACTTTCGCGGCGACATGATTCAATATAGTCTTCTCGGGCGCACAGCCACGTCAACTCGTTTGAATACAACGTCTCGGGGACTAGCTCCGTCCCCATCCTCAGGCAAAACTGAGGATGGGGACGGAGCTAGTCCCCGAGACGTTGTATTCAAACGAGTTGACGTGGCTGTGCGCCCGAGAAGACTATATTGAATCTCCAGAGTTGGTTTCAACAGTAACAGAACTTTGTATTCATGAGGTCCCAGGTTCATTTTTTATGACAATTAGCTGTTTTGGTTGAGGTTTCAACAGTCTTTCTCACTCGCTATGGGCAAATAACTGGATAATACCTCAAATTAGGCCACGATCATTTCCCATCACATTCTTTAAAATTCATTACTTACTAGTCATGATGCCATATAAAACGAGCTGCTGAAAACATCACTAACTAAATCTGACATGGAATAAAATTAAATAAAATACAGTAAAACAAAACAAACTGCTATGAACACATAAATAGCAACTCTATACAAACAAACCACACAAGTCACTAATATGGAACAGAACGTATTAAACTCAGTTATCAGTCATTAATTATAAATTGTTATTTTTCTTGTACAGATCAAGCTCTCTGCCCTATTCCATTTCAGAACTGACTTCTGAAACTAATTATTCCAGAAATGTGGTATGACCATTCAAATGGCAGAACAGCCTGTCACAAGACCAATGCAAACACAGAAAAACGAAATTTTCACTCTTCTGGGATTTTACACAGTGTAGATTGGTAGTTTGTTACCAACATTTCGGGACAACCTATCGGGTTCCTTCTTCAAGGGTCAAGCAGTCAAAGAAGAATGACCAGACTGCTTGACTGTTGAAGATGGGACAAATAGGTTGTCCCGAAACGTCGGTAACAAACTACCAATCTACGCTGTGTAAAATCCCAGAAGAGCAAAGATCTCATTTACACCGTGGCAGAAGCCTGAAATCACGCACAGAAAAATAAAGACATATCCATGCCATGAGCGGGATGTGAACCAATAATCTCAATGTTTGAATACCCAATTAAGTACAATCATTGGACTATGTAGCCACTGTGACAGGCTTAGTTCTTAACTATTATTCATTATGGCCTTCACACTTTAAATGCAATACTTTCTTCTTACTGAGCAAAAGGGCTTGCTGTCTCTTTACACGCCATTTGTGGACACCAGCAACGCCCGCCCACATGCCCGAACACGTACACATACTCAGACACAAACACCAACAGACCCAAATGAATAGAAATTATTATAACATAAGCTCTATACTGCCTTGTAAATTAAATTAGGCTAAAAAAAAATACATTCAGATCATGAGTCTGCCAATTTAGGAGCTTAGCACTAACTTTCTGATTGTAATGCTGTTGTCTGGACGGATGTCCTCCAGCAAGCAGGACTGTAGAGCCATCTTCAGTTCCAAACTTTGATCTGTGAAAGTATCCACTGACAGCGATGCTTCTCCAATATCCAACTTGCATAGCCCATGATTTAAATCTCTCACAGGAGAACTAAGAACCTGTAGACATATTACACTGTATTTATTAAAATAAATCCAACACAGTACACAGTACAGTACAAAATAGAGTACAAACGGTTTTAAAATTTATTCCTACATGTTTTGTTCAGTCCTGTAGTGACAAGTTTTAATACCGTTTTCCCGTATTTGATATTATATCGTGTATTACGTTTCATTTATTGTAATACATAGTTCAGAAGATGCACAGTCAACACATATTATAAGATTACAGTTTACTTCAAGCCCGGAAAAATTTTAATTACCTCTGTTCAGTGTTAAACATAGTTCTGTCTCATATGAGTAAATGGTTTGCTGTCAATAAGTTGGCCCCAGAAAAATAGATAAAAGAAATGTATAACAGACTTTATGTTATTTGTATTGTACATTTTCTTAACAGTTAACGGCATTTTTATCTACCCAACTTATATATTTTGATGAGTACCATATGTAGATAGCTGGTGTAATAAATAACTGAGTCCCTGAGGATGAACTGTGACATGGTTCGAAATATGTTGGACTATTTTTAATATAGACTATATGAAATAACAGATAATAAAAAGTGTACATTTGTCAGAACATGATTTTTTATAAATGTATAACAGAATTTACAATGAATTGTGATACTAAAAAATATATAGACTAATCTGTACACAGTATTAATATAAGCAATATGTAGGCCTGTCAAATTCCCTGACCAATCACCAAGTTTTCATGTCTCCCAAAATTATGTACTATGTGGGCATCAAAATACTGAACAGTTTACCTTGCACACTAACAAGTCTGTTGAAGGAAAAGTCTCCTTTTAAGGTAGCCTTAAGCAGGTACTTAAACACACTCCATTTACTGTCGATACCTGGTCGCCTTCATTCTACACTAGGAAAGCACAACTATAATCTCAGTAAAATTTGAGGTTTTCACAGTGGCAAAGATTTAGATTGTAGTATCCTTTGTTATGACACCGTGTAGTCTGGTAGGTGCTTCCGAGTGTTTTGGAGCGAGCTACAAAATCATCTGCCAACCACACATCACAAAAGTAACATCCTGCCCAGTAAGCTAATAACACACCTCATCCATGTCATTGAAGAGATACAGCTGCAGTCCATCTAGTGAGAGACGAACACTGGACTCCCGTCGCACCTGTTCACTCTGACAGAAAAATGCCTGCAGTTTCTTCACAGCTGGATCCTCTGCTGGATTTGTGGGTGTTGGTGGTTCGATTGGTGATGAGGAGTCTGAGTTTGACTGCATGTCTACATAAAGCAACCAACTTAAGCATCAACACAGCTGATGTTTGAGTAGCAAGATCATCAGAATCATGCCTGATTTGCATATCAAGACACTACATTTAAATTCTGGCTGAGCCCAACTATCCTCACTAGTAACCTCCCTTCATATTTAGATCAATCTTGAAACAGGGCCATTAACACAACTGTCACTAATACCTTTTGGTATTGCCCATCGTCTTGAGTTTTCTCAAACACTGTAATCTCTTTCAAAGAGGGCCATCTGAGTAAAAATTTCTGCAGTGTCAGAAGTGTTGTGTTTGGAAAAAGACAGGATGATGGATAATGTCCAAAATAATAGTAAATTTATATTCGTTTGGAGTACAAATTCTTTTAGAGGTTAGAGCCCTTTACACAGAATTAGAAAACCAATAAAACAGAGAAGGGGTGCACAAATTCCGGGCACCAGGTTGCTTAACTATTTTTTTGATGGTGGTACCTAATATTTGTGTGTCCTCAGTATGGAACTTGCTTCATATCACCTTTCAGGCACCTAGAATTTCGAGATAGCTTCTCAATTTTTGAAAAATTTCTGCACCCTTGTAATAGAGACAGCTAAAGATATTGTACAATCACTCCATACACTTGTAGTTATGTGAAGTACTCACAGCAGTTAAAACAATGTGGAAATATGGCTACAGTTTGTGGATGCAATTCAAATTCTCATTACCAATTCTTCTTTTAATTACACGAATAAACTTTATATTTGTTTACTGCAAGTGCTACTCCTTCAAGATCATAGCTGCTACATACTGTGTTATTAAAAAGGAAAGCACATATTTAATTAATTGATAAATTATTTATTTAATTTTTTTGTAAATATACATAGGTGTGTCAAATGTAAACCTTAAACATTTTTACCAGCTGATTTAACGCAGATATTTTCGATACAGGTTTGTCATTGTTCAACATACTGCCAGACCTACCACATGCTGTACATACATCTAACCCATGCAGAAAACTTGCTGTGCCTACAGCTGCAAACAGTACAGTCTCAATTTTTCTCCACTCTGTTAAGGTTCGCTTCTCTTCAAGAAGTGGGACTGGGGGCGTGGACTGGATTGATGTGGCTCAGGATAGCAACAGGTGGCGGGCGCATGTGAATGCAGTAATGAGCCTTCGGGTTCCACAAAATGCAGGGAATTTCTCCACTAGCTGAGGTTTTGTTAGCTTCTCAAGAAGGACTCTACTCCATGGAGTCAGTCAGTCAGTCAGCCAGCCAGTCAGTCAGCCAGTGAGTGAGTCAGTCAGTCAGTCAGTGATTGAATGAGTGAGTGTGTGTGTCAGTCAGTCAGTCAATCAGCTTTTAAGGTTCATTTGCCTCATGCTCTTATATGAACTCCCAACACGAAAAACCGAATATTTCCTCCATCCTGTTACAACCTTTTCTTATTGCCTGCAAATAAGATTCTTTATGTTTACTCACCCATAAATCCGCCCTCAGCAAGATTCTCACTCCAGACTGAGAGAATGGTTGACAAGTCACGCTGCCCTAGGTTAATTTGAACGATTTCCACCCCGCCAACAACGTCATACAGCAAAAGATCCCTATGCAGCTGTAAATAGGGTCCAGGCCCAGGAGGCAAAGAGTTTATGGTGTGATGATACGCAACCATCCGCTTCACATCAAACCGTACACTCACTGGTTCCAGAATTGGTTCCTGTTGATTGAGACACACATATGTTAGCTACAAATAAATGGTGCTAAAGACTGTCCACTTACATCTCACCATTTCGCCACTCACAACATGCAGTTCTCTATGGTTATCATTGAAAGCATCATCTGGTAGGTGCCTCAGGCATGAAGGTATGTAACAAGGTGGCCAGCCCAGTTTCTTGAACAGTAACATTCCCAAGGATAAAACAGAAATTAGCTTCTCCACTGGGAAGACATTAAATAACTTACTGACAAAATGCTCATATTTCCATGGTAACATAGATATCTTCTGTGGATATATTCTTATAGTAAAAAACAACATGTACTGTTTCAAAGCCACAAATTTTTAATATAAGCAATCTCATATTGGGATATTTTTGTGATAATGTATGTCTGTTACTAACAGTGGCACAGCTAGGTTCTTTGGTGTCTGGGGCCAGTAACCATAATGGCAGCTCCTATCAGAAATTACAAACTTTAAAAAATCACAATCATTGAATTTCATTTTATTGGCTGAATAATTTAAAATTTGTTGAGTGCAGGAAATCAAATTTCTAATGTAAAATATTCACAGTGTCACCCCTTGGACTCTGCTGCCCAGGGTGGTTGCACCACTTGCCCCAACACCCCCCCCCCCCCAAGCTACACCCCTGATTATTTACAATACATAAATGATCAGCTCAAGGTATTCAGGGATGCCAAAGGCGAAGAGTATATGTGTGTGTGTGTGTGTGTGTGTGTGTATGTATGTGTATATGTGTGTGTGTGTGTATATATATATATATAGAAGAATGGTGTTTATGGGAAAATTGAGAAACACAGGGCATGCTTCGTCACAAGATGAACCACTATGCTGGAAAGGTCAGACAACGTTCTTTCACTGTGCCTGTGAGTCGGCCTTGATAATATTTCACACAGGATTAACCAACTGATATACTATGTAATATCAGCACCATTTGCAAGAACTTTTTTCCATTGTTACAAAAGACTCAAAACAACCAGAATTTAATGTGCATTTCTCTAGTTTCCAAAATGAAAGAAAAACACCATGCCCATAACCGTTGTTTAACTGTAACATGCAGATTTTTGACAATGGTTGTACATGTACAACCAATGTCAAAAATCTATGTGTTACAATTAAACAAATTATATACTGTTACCTTACAATGTAAACTCCTCTATCATCCACAAAACATGAAGTTTTTAAAGTAACTATGCAGACAAAACTTACTTGTATCTCAAGTGAGCCTGCCAGGGTCATGACTGCTCTGGACACTTGCACGGACTCCAAGCGAACCAACACGTTGTCCACTACAGGCACCTCACCGAGTACAGAGGATGATGAACCACTTACCACATAAGGTAAATGGGCATGTGTCACCTCCTTAAAGAAGTTTTCAACACTCAAGTCACCTACAAATACAACATAACGTAGTTAGTCCAAGTAAAGTTAAAGCTGTTCCTACATATGGCATGAAGGCACATGGTGGAGTGGAGATATAATTCGACTCATTCTTAACCTAGTGAGTGGTCAGCTTCATGCCCCAGACTATTAGGACAGTAGGTGGGTCCCAGAGCTGGTCTGGATGCTTTGTAGAAGACAAAAAACTCTTGCCTCTACTGAACATTTACACACAATTTTTTAGTTGTCTAAAAATCATGTACATGTAGACAATCCAAATTAAAGTGGAAACAGCAAACGAAAAAGGAGATCCTCTGCTCCTGTCACTGTTAAGGTACTGAAGATGGTCAGTGTTACTGACTCACCATCTCTCCCCACCCTCTCCCGGCCCCTTACTGCATCAAACTGTGGTCTTACTGACTTTCTTTTTATATGGCAAACATGTGTGGCCCATGCATACATCATCAAACATTAAAATAAGAAGAAAATTGTTACTCAGATACAGAGATACGGTGTGTGCTGTGCAAAACGTAGAAAGGTACATTTAAAACACTCGCAACTTTGCCAATTTTATTAAAATTATTTGCAAATTTAAAATCTAGGGACAATAACAGAGCAATCATACCAGAAGTTTCACACTCCAAGAACATTCCCTACCTTGTCATATTGTTCTCCTAACTCTGTATCTCTGAAGTGCTCTCTTACATTCACAGGTTTACACTAACTCTTGTGGCATTTCTTTATTCCTACATGCATGCTATATATCATGCCTATCTCTTCGGTCTTAATATTCACAAAAAATGTCCAATCTATATCTCTAAACCTTTAATTCAAAACTTTCAAATTGTGCATAAGTAAAACATTTCCAATAAATCTTCATAGAAAAAAACTTTTCTTAGAATAAGTTTCTCATTCTTGTTAGATCATGTACTGAAGCTGTAGCACGTTCTCCACTTCTGAAAATATAGTACTAAAAATCATGACATTTTATAACCATAATCTACTACAATTTCTCATTGAATCTCATACATCATCACAGCCTGTTTTCACAATTTACTCAGAAGAAAAATCTTAATGTGAATAAAGAAAATGGTAAGACACAATTTTTCACACTATTATCACCATGCATTTCTACAAATCAAATTAAATAAATAGACCAACTAATGCACTATTTGACCACTTTAATGTAGTGTCTTTCTTATACACCTTACACGTGTTTCGGACCTAGGTCCATCTTCAGGGGGTCTCAGTATTGTTAAAAACTATCCGCTAATTGCTGGATAATAAATAAAATATTTTAGTTACTATATAGACGACTCATTCACTTTACAGAATACGCATCACGAGACATCAAACAACAAAAGCCAGTATTTCCGCACCAGTGAACATCATACATATATCTCACAATTTTAATAAGGTTTTAACTAAATATATACATATTTCTGTTCTACAATTTTATCCAGACAATTCTACCACAATAGCGGTACGCGAGTGTTGTACGTTCGTTTAAACATGTGCTTGTTTTAGTAGTTTTTAACAACACTGAGACCCCCTGAAGATGGACCTAGGTCCGAAACATGTGTAGGGTGTATAAGAAAGACACTACATTAGAGTGGTCAAATAGTGCATTAGTTGGTCTATTTATTTAATTTGGTAAGACACAAGTTGTAGATTTCAGTGTAATGGCTTTAATGCATGAAAGTGTGTGTGTGGGCAACTGTAAATTACATACCATCATTACGGGACTTCCAGAGATAAAATTAAGTTGTTGATTTATCTGTCACCACCATATTTCCTTTTCAAGAAATTCTATGATTTGTCCAATAACATCAGAATCCCGTGAAAACACAGCCCAGGACGTTGTGTCCCTCTGTGACTGTAAACTCACCCATATTCATAATAATAAGATTTGGTGAGGCTGATTTCTGTGGGAGAAGTAGTGTTGGAGCATGAAAATCCAGGGAGAGATGCAGACGAGTACTCCAGCCTCGCAGCTGCTCAATTTGCCTCTCCACAGACTTCTCAGCTGTGTTCATAATATAAGCAGGTACTCTACGGTGAATAAATGGTTCCATGAAGTGCTGTACACAAACAAGTTACGAAATGTACACACAATGTAACTATTACGGTACAGTCACACCTCTAGAAATCTGATGTTCAACCCGTTGCTAAGCAGACCCAGCCTTCTGCACAATTTTACCCAACTAATAAATATTTGATTTGATTTTAAGTTTCGTGCCCCAGACCCATTGTAGCTTCCCCATACCCTAACAACAGCACTACAATCAGTGTTCTGTCCCTATTTATGTTGGATTGCTGCATTGTTTCTATAACACAGAGGAACAGTGAACCACACAGAGGACCAGACTTCCATTTTTGGCATACAGAATTCAGATAATACAAAGTTTAATTTCATTCTCATAACTTCTCTATAAGCCCACAGCATCACAACTACTGCACATGCACACATCACAGATGCCAATGCTCTGTGCACGTGTAGAACAGGATTGCAAACACTTAGGAGCACAGAAACACATGGAGAACTTTATGTAACACGGCCCTGTACACCTTGTAATGTACAGTTGCTATGTAAATAACTTAGAAGTTTTATCCTCTGTATTCCAACTATGCCATCTTAGTCTCAAACAATTAAATAAATTAAACATTCGAGTCATTTGGAACGTGATGTCGGTGAGTGTGTAGTTCCAAATGCTAAGAAGAATCATAATGTCTTCATTTTCAGCGTCAAAAAGTCCAAGAAGAGAATCGGAGAGTCTTCTTGAACAAAGTCACGTCCCGGAAGAGTTTAATCCTCAAAAATACCACTGTAAGAATCTCAAAACTTTCACACATACATTAACCTATAGGAGATAGATTTAAATTCCAGTCGCATCTCTTGACGGCCTGAGTTTTTGTGGCTTAGCACGGATATTTAAATTGCTAGCAAGCAAACACAAACAGAAGAGCATAGGACATGCTAGGCCATTCACCAGCACTTTTTAGAGACCAGCATGTGATGTCTTATGACGATAATAGTTAGTTTTATCTCACATCATATCATAGAGTTATATAAAAATTTCAGACAGGTGCAAGAAGCCTTAAATGCTGACACACCTGCAAATACACACACACACACACACACAAACATTTGAGCCAACACAGTACACACAGATGAATGCTCGGTATTACAGACAGCTCTGTCCTGCCACTTACTTGTAGATCCACAATGAGTTTGTACAGCAACACAACATGGATCCTGCCAACGTGCAACCTGAGACTGCCATCAGACTTCACATCATCTTTGTTTGATCCAAGGTCAGACTGTGTGTACAGTCTGGGACTGTGTCTCACATACTTAAAGTCAAATAATTTATCTTCCTCAATGGTCAGAACCTGAAAAGACAATTACTTGTCTCTTTAGATAAGCTACAAACATCCTGAATACCACAGAAAAACAACAACCTTATGCGTAACTTTACAGTTGCACTGGTCATCACACTGAGCACTCTACCTATAGACAGAAAATGCCAACACTCTTGTATAAGCTACAAGTAAATAGAGCTACAGGTTGTCCATTTGCTTCTTAACATTCAATATGTACACATTAAATTTCACCTTCCATAATGTGGTAATAACTTACACTGGGTGTATCATATGCTAAAACGAGCTACAGGATGGCCAAAACAGTTTACTCGCCAGAAATACCTGCCAAGGTTAAAATAAAAAATAGTTCCTCTGCTGCCAAAATATTTCATGTTCAGAACTTTAAGATCAATATGTTGCCATTGTAATGTATAACAGCCTGTACTGGTCCATTATATATGGTAAGGCATAACATTAACTGCTTAACTCTTTGAAGCCTTAAATATTCAAAAATTAAATTTCTACCTCACAGAAAAAAATTGAATCTCCATTAGAAAATCAGTTGGTTCATGCAGGTGACATATAGAGCAATCACTGTAATTTAGAGGGTTTAAAGCCACAAATGGTTAACTTCAGGTATTCAAGACATATCAACAATGAGAAAAGAGAGAAAAAAGAAGCATGAATATGTTGTTACTAACACCCAACGAATGCATAAAGGAGATGCATATACCCCCTTAACCACAAAACTAGATTAATGCAAAATTTCCTGTTCCAGCCATTAGGTGCGACCCAACATTGCGAAAAGTCCCACCACCTTAAGGGGAACTAAGTTCTGAAATCCAGTCCATAGGCAGTTGACTGCGCTACATCATACACTTAAGTACAGTAATTTGTGGAAAAACAACTCAGTTAAGATCGCAGTACACCAATTTGACAGAAAATGTTTTAAAAGCAGAGAAGCGTGAAATTCACAAATAAAACAAAATCAGGTTACAAAGACAGAAAAACAAATATTAGGTAAAATGAATAATATAGGAAGTGACAAAATACAGCAACATATTAACTTGGGGGGAAAAAAAAACTGTACATGCAATTAAAAGTGCTGTATAACATTTCAAATCATCATTACAAGTTACATAAAATCTGTACTTCATGTCTTCCTATTTTACGAGTACTTTAAAATTCCCAAAGTGTGACTATTTTCATTACCCTCCACCATTACCAGCCTTCAGCCATAACAAACCTGTGGGTGTGCCAAATGTGGCACTACACAATTATCCACTGCTCCAGCCAACCGCAATCTGTGTTTTGTAGCCAAAAGGTCTGAATTACCTTTCACATGACTTCTTTCTGTTTCTTCTGAAGAACACAGATACAGTACCTTAAACCAGATTCATATGCACATATAACATAACTCAAAACTCTAGTCGTTATCTGCATTCGTGCCACTTTCACACACAAACATTCTGAAGTGTATTGCCATTGGCACACAAAGATCATTTATACGTAACGCTGAAGTGGTCCACGTAATGCTATACATTTAGGGAGAAAACACGTAAATAAGTAAAGTACATTATAAGCCTGACGTCAGTATAATAGCTACACAAATAAATGAGTAAATAAATAAATACATGCATAAATAAGACACAGAAGTACATAAATGAGATGCGAGGTTCTTATGACAGATTATGTTCTTCTAACACGTTATGCCATGTAGTATAGGAGACAGACTGGACATACTGCCTCCACCTTCAGAGTGTCTGCCCACCGTACTGCATCACATCACATCCCAGAAGCCCTTAATCTGTAAGTAAATAAAAGAAGCAGAAGTCCTCAAGGAAAATTCAAAGTTCAGTTTGAAGTATTTGCGTATAGCAATCTACTCTGTTCTTGACGAATTCCATATCCAATCCAACTTGCGTGGATCCTGGATCAGTAAATGTATATGTATGTATGTATGTATGTATGTATGTATGTATGTATGTATGTATGTATGTATGTATGTATGTATGTAAGTATTAAAACAAATTTGACTGTGTTCACATTCCAAAAATTTGCAACATCACACTAACTAACTAACTCCATGGAGCAGAGTCCTTCTTGAGAAGCTAACAGGTCGTCAGCTAGTCAAGAAATTCCCTGTGTTTTATGGAACCCGAAGGTTCATTATCCTGTAACCTGTCCCTATCCTGAGCTACAGTCCAGGTCTGAGGCTTTGTCATATATTTCCTAACATGGTAATTTTTTTGCTGAGGAGTTGTTAGCACCTCACCCAACCCCCAAGCTGAAGGACCATCCCTTGTCGGCTGTCCGCGACTGCTTATTCAATGTATTCGCAGCTACCCTCCATATCTGCAGGCCGTTCCTCCATCCACAACCTGAGGACGTGCCATGCCATAGTGACAGGGACCCACTTATGTTTTGGCCATCTTCAGGGAGGTGATAAAAAGGATAAAAGGTTCGAGGATGATACAATTATACAATTATATAACATTTGTATCATCTTTTACCTATTCATCCTTTGTATCATCTCCCTGAAGATGGCCACATGAGTGGCCGAAACATGTAGGAGGTTACTGTATATAAAAGCTATTTCACTAGTGTGCATTCTGTTGGTATTACTATCATATTATATATCATCCATAAATATTTATTTGTGGCTCTTTCACCTTTAAATGATTTTCACAAGATCTGCCTTAGTTTGCAGTGGCATGTTACTGAAGTTACCTTACCTTTGGATATAAAGTCATGTCAGAGAGGTCATCTACACTCATTGTTGTCAGATATATTCTCAGCACCATTCTTTCATTTGCTTTGAACATACAATCACTCTCCAGGCCAGCGACCTGAAACACACACATGTTAAACATGCTCATTTCTTACACTTTCATCACATTTTAATAATATAAATAATCAAATGTAAAATTATTTAGAAATAAGTACTTTACAATATGATAAAAAAAAAACAAGTACTGGATCCAGGCAAACTTATATAATTTTTAAGTTCATTTATTATTAACTACATATTTATGACTAAATAATTTTTAATGTAATTACAAATATTCTTAATATTGGCAGAGAATTCTGATGATGTTTTATGTAGAACAATTGTGTTAAAAGGCTTAACTTTGTGTTTTATGTATCTGTGTAATCCCCTAGTCATTAACTTTATTGGTGTTAAGAGTGCACATGTGCAGTGTTACAGAGCATAAGTGCAGTGCTGCATTTGTGTAATAGCGCATAAGTGCAACCCAGCAGGCAGAACACTGCATTTTTTCAGAACTGATAGCATCACTGCTGATTTGAAATGTGATCACTAACTGACAGTAGCAGAGAATAACTGCCTATTTGCTAATGATAAATGTTAAACCTGTTGACCATATGGCCATGAGTAAACAAACGTTTTGAAATATAAAACACAGACACGGAATGAGTTGCAAGGTTTGACACAATGTTGTGTTATTGATGCAATACATGTGACTGACTACTCCACCATCTCATTCTTCTTAAAAACTTACAAGCAAAATTGTCCTTGGGCATGCCATGAGGGCATATGGCGGAGTAAAGGTATGGCTCCACTCACTGTTAACCTCGACACTAGATGGAGGTGAGTGGTCAGCTACATGGCCTGACCATTTACTTGCAGGAAATTCATCAATGGCATCCACAAAGCAGCTGGCTTGGCAAGCCCCAGAGTAAGTGAGGGCACTTTTGAGAAGAGAAAATCTTTTGCCTGTGCTAGGAAACATGATTGTTCATTCATCCATTCCATAGCAATGCCACTATATCGACTGAGCTATCCTGGTTCCTCATTTTTCATAAAAACACAACATTTCAGGTCTGGCTCTGGTTCTGTCACCATGTTACACAAAAAAATAATGGAACACATGCAACTTGGTCCTTTGGATGAATGAAAAATACAGACGAAGGATTTCTATACATGCTGACACAAACCTTAACTTCAAGGATGTCCATATCAGTATCACAAAGCTTCACTTTGACCTCTCCAAGCCTTGTTGAGTAGCTAAACTTAGTAGCACCTGGTGGTATGGGTGGGTCTGCTTCACCCGCAAACAGCCATGTCATTACAGTAGGGGACACAGGGACAATAGACTGTAAGTGTGTGTCTCTTGTTTGAACCCTGTAAAACATATGCTGCTTTACACCCATTCTACAAAAGTCATATATGCAGCTGCATCAGACCCTCTTACATCTGGCAGCTGAACACACAAAAATATTAGTAATGTTTACATATTATTCATGAAGGATATTTGAATTAAAATTCCGTTATGGATTAGCAGCTACTGCTTGCACATATAATTCATCACAGCAGAGTCCTTCTTGAGAAACTGACAGTCACTCAGCTGGTCAAGAAGTTCAGAGCCTGGTATGAAACGTAAATTCCCATTACTGTGTTAACAAATAACACCATCAGTTCCAGTCCTGAGCCAAATGTATCCAGTCTATACTCTATCATACCTCCATTTTAATATTATCTTTCCACATATCCCCGAGTCTTCCAAGTTTTCTGACCAAAATTTTGTATGTATTTTTTTATCTCTTCCCTGCATGCTATCTCTTCCACCCGTATCACCGTCCTTAATTTATTGTCATCCTAATGATTTTTGATGATGAATGAAGATTAAATTTCAAGCTTTATACAATTCTGTACAGTGAGGCACCTGCAGAACTTATGCAACATAGCGACTGTATGAATTTATCACTTAACTATTCTGTTCAATTTTGATATGGACTAACAACTCTAAAACGACAAAAAAAAATTCAGTTCCGAGGTTTTATCAGAAATATAACCATAAATTGAGATACAATCTTCTCATAGCTGTGAATATTAATAATATTTTGGTATGCAATGTATGCCATGTACGAGGTCAAGTTATCTCTGTCCATGCCATGACATAGTGGGGTAGGACAGATATAAGTCAACTCATTAATGGAGGTGAATTGTTAACTTTATGCCCTAGTTGCTTTACACCCAGAGAAGAGACCTCTGGTCCCCACTGCATATGAGAATGGACATTTTTGAGAAGAGAAAAATCTCTTGCCCCTGCTAGGAATTGAATCTGAGATCGTCCTGTCCCTAGAATAGTCACTGCATTGTGTACACTATCCTGGCTTCTTGTGGTGCCATGCAGCTTTGTAGATTGGTGATGGTCTATCAGACCTATATGGTGTCACATCGTACAAGACGGTAATCCTAATAACCACAAATTTTATATAAATTTGTGTGTCAAACTTGCAAATTTTCTGACAGTGCAAAACTTTCAGATGACAACAAAGAGATCATACCAGACACCTATATGCTTTTAAACTGTGCACAGATATATCTGACCGAATTGTAGACTTCGTAGTGTATAGTTTATGCCAACATTTCTACCAATACTGTTGCACACAACAGTGTTTGTTTAAACTACTAAGAAGAAGAGAGGAATGCTTACTTCTGCAATAGGTATTGCAAATATTTGTTGAGAGTTGAGAAGGCTTCTCTGTGAAATACAACTGAGACTGATGTGAAGTCCAGAACAAGGGACTGCTCCACATTGTGGAAATGGGACTTGAAGTCCGGGCAGTTCGCTCGCACCTACAGGTCACAAAAACACTGTTTCAGGCACTTCCAAGCTTTCATGGCAGCCAAACATGTCTTACATTTGAACAATATTGTCATGTTCTGACAGGCCCAATTATTCATTCAGCATCAGTCTTCTGGGATTTCATGCCATACAGCAGCGGTGGTCAGCTATCCGAGCGCTGGGAGCCGCACTTTAGGAGGCAAATTAGGCAAGAGCCACACATTAATAAAATAAGACATAATGAGAGGAATGGGGACAGTGAGTCACAGGTATATCTTGTAGTGATTTAGTATATTTTATGTTTTTAGTTAAAGCCAAAACTTGTTGCATAATGTACAGTATATTAAATCACCGCAACGTATTGTTATGACTGCCACCATTCCTCTCTTTATATGTGTATCACAACAGAATGTCACACATAATAGAAAGTAAACATATTTCTTCCTTATTTGATGGCTTCTTATTCCTGTTCATCTAACTACAGCAGGTTAGTTTCAGTTAGTTATGAGCCTCCTTTCTTTAGAAAATCTTTTAAAACACAATTCATGGTCAGCCTCATGTGCGTGTAACATATTTTGTGCAGACAACTTGCGGAATCCACAACAGTGACATGTGCAATCATGCGGCTCCCAAGCTGTGTTATGGTCATCGCTGCCATAGAGTCTTGTGGATGGGTAGCAAAATTTCAGAAGAACCTACTGATGCCTATTCAGGTTGGCAGAGTGAAGGCAGCAGGTTCCTCCAAAATGTTGTTACTTATCTTACTTACCAAACTACACACCAGCTCCCAGAAGACAGCAATCTTGATATCAATGCTTCAGATAATCTTTCTGTGACTGAGCACTGACCTGGTGTCTTAAAAATGGAGAAAATTCTCTTACATCAACAGCACACTTCGTCTCAATGCCACCCATCAGAAGAAATAACAAAATTGACTCTGGAAAACGATGTGGGTTCTACTCTGCTTGCTTTGATTATACCCACACACCAGTACGAACTCCCGATTATTTAGTGGCCATGAACTGTGTATCGCAAACTTGTCTTTCCAAATTTTTATGATGACAATGTTGCTGCTAGCTGGTTTACAAACAATTTTAAGGAACAGTTAATCTCTCTCTTCAACATTAATACCAAAATCTCCAAGTTAACCTTGAAATGACCTAAGTCACATATGCACATGCATGAAAAAAAAAAGTCCCTAGAAATTCATTTTATATATTTAGGCAATAAGGAAGTTTACTGCAGCTTTATGACAAATTGCATAATCTATGTTCTATTTTCCACAATATGCCATTTATTTAATAATTTTATCTTTTTCTGTTCAAATAATACACTCATTTTCCATAAACCATGCATGAAAATTTAAATACCAACCTGGTCGTTTAAAGGTTAAACTCAGGCCACAAGTCTCACAGCACTGACAGATTTCAGCCACTGTCAAGTAACAATGTCCCCCACACATGGTCCTACAACGTATTCAATCATAATATGTCTCCAACACGTTCTGAAGTTCATCCTTAGGTTAAGCTACCATTTTATCGTGCCATCTACAAAAAGCAAATCTAAGACTCTTGAACTTTCCTCTTGGACAAAAGAATGTATTTTATCTATTAGTAAAAACCAAAGTAGGTATAAAAGTAATATAATATTTAAATGTAGCTGCAAGGGAATAAGGTGCCACAAGTCTCCAAAGGATTAAAATCTACTACTCCTGGCATGTGTGAAATTAAGCATTTAATTACATACTGGTTCATGAACATACAAAGGATTTCCCTTTGTATCTTTCAAAAAACAGCAAAAATATTATCATGTTCTTAAATTTGCTGAAAAAGGTGTAGGATGCATCCAGTCACTATCAGTTCTCACCTTTCTATACAGAACAGTCATCATATCTTCTGTACTGTCAGTGGATATTAACTCCAGATATTCCCCAGAGCAGCCTGTGTGTATCTTGTCTATCAGATGGATCCCTCCTATGCTTGCTTGTACGGCCGGACCATATTGCATGAGGGCAGTATCCCAACAAATCTTACTCACTTGCAACATCAAGTATGGTTTGTCCACCCTGTTGTTGGATCGCGCCAGCTGAAGTACCACCTACACAGAAACATCAACATTACACCCAAACTCCCTTGAATATATAATTCAAATGGTCAAAAAGTCCATCATTTATCCTTACATTAATGCAAGTTTGATATCAGTCCATATTCTGAGTCAGTTCAATACAGTTAATAGCTTCAAAATTTATTATTCAAGATCTATCTTAATATTACCTTCCCATGTACATCTATATACCAAACACTGTGACTGAGTTGTACCATTCACACGTCATATTTAGTAAATTCTTGGTTCAAATCTCAGCTCTTATACAAGCAACAATGATAGATTTTCATGGTTTTCTTCAGTCCCTTCAGGCAAACTAACTAACTCCATGGAGCAGAGTCCTTCTTGAGAAGCTAACAGGTCGTCAGCTAGTCAAGAAATTCCCCGCGTTTTATGGAACCCAAAGGTTTATTATCGCACTCACAAGAGCCCGCCACCTGTCCCTATCCTGAGCCATATCAATCCAGTCCATGCCCCCCATCCCACTTCTTAAAGATCCATTTTAATATTATCCTCCCATCTACACCTGGGTCTTCCAAGTGGTCTCCTTCCCTCAGGTCTCCCCACCAAAACCCTGTATGCACCTCTCCCCTCACCCATACGTGCTACATGCCCCGCCCATCTCATTCTTCTCGATTTGATCACCCGAATAATATTTGGTGATGAGTACAGATCATTAAGTTCCTCGTTATGTAGTCTTCTCCACTCCCCTGTTACCTCGTCCCTCTTAGGCCAAAATATCCTCCTCAGCACCATATTCTCGAACACCCTCAGCCTATGTTCCTCCCTCAGTGTCCCTTCAGGCAAATTCATTCATTCATTCTGTAGTCTGTCTTACGACAGGTCCGTAGCCTCTTCCAAAGCGAGTTCTCCACAGGGTGCGATCTAGTGCTTCCTCTTTCAATTTCCAGTATATTTTCTTTTCCTTAAGGTCATCCAGTAGCTGCTTACGTCTTCTCCCTCGTCGTCCCGTCATTTCTATCCTTCCTTCTAACTTTCCTTCAATCACGTGTTTCAGAAGGCAGTTTCTATGCAAGATGTGACCAATCCAGTTAGCCTTTCTTATTTTTATTGTATGTAGTATATTCCTCTCCTCAAATTAAGCCATCACCGCTTCCTTCCACATCCTTTCCAATTCATTATTCACCCATCACCAAACCATCTGATACTACATAGCTTGAGCTACTAACAGCATCGTAAACAAACTCTAAATAAGTAATATATATATATATATATATATATATATATATATATATATATATATATTGAGATGTCAGACCTCTGCCACAGTGCGGACAAGGTTGGTCAGTAACAGGACTACCAACCAACACCGCCCAACATCCCAGAAGAGTGAAGACCTCACCAGAAGTAGGTCTCAAAATGACTTGTGCCTCAGTGTTTACCAACAAAATTTGTATTATTTTGGAACACACTCATTACCTGAAGATTAATTACTGTCTCCTGGGATGCGACACCGTTTAGTCTGGTAATGTGTACCGACGTTTCAGAAAAACCTGCTGTCTCAATCATCAGGGCATGTGTAAGTGGTGTTACCATCTAACCTGATGATTGAGGCAGCAGGTTCCTCTGAAACGTCGGTAAAAATCTACCAGGCTACACAATCTGAGATAAAAAGAGACCGCAACCTTCACAGTCACCATCACAAAAACCTCAAATTTCACCCCCTCTTATGTTCTTTCATCTGAAAATAAAGAAACATGTTTCATATCCATACAAGATGCAGAGTTGTGGGGAAAATGGAATATGTATATAACACATTCAATGCCAACTTACGCACAGTCATAAAGGTAAAAATACAAGTGACTTTCCGTGTTCATTTTCAAAGAATGAAACAGTTTCTTACCTCACCAACAATTATTCTCAACAGCATAGTAATAGCGTTGTGTGGTGAAACATTATCATCAAATCCAGGAAGATCTACAGTACGGGCCCAAAGTTCATATTCCTCATCACTGTGATCTGACAATATGCAACTCCTGAAAAGTATCAATTAAAATTCTTAAATAATAATTATTATACGTTAATTGTAAAGTGTTCTGAAGATGGTACATTACAGTTAGGGTTACTGAGTTTCTTACACATTCTTAAAATGATGCAATATTTTGGAAACTGGGTCATGCTTCACCTTCACTTGCAAAGGTGAAGAGGTACTTAATAAGGTTTATTAGAAAAACATAATTCAGATCACTGACCTTCATTAAAAGATGCTCATCAAGAAGAAACACTGATATGTATGTGTGTGTGTATATATATATATACAGTATATACAATACAAAATATACAGCTCTTCAAAATTTACATCTTATGTTTTACATACTCTTTAGTACTGATAAATGAGTGTCCAACCAAAAAATAGCCAAACAAGAAGCTAACCAAGGACAGGGACTGACACAAATCACAGGTCTGCCTGCCTTGTTTTATTCAGCCATTCCAGCATAGAAGGCACATGGCTGGAATTAAACAGGGACTTTACTTGTGCTAACAGCTTTCTTTTTTTAGACTGAGGGAACGGATGTGGTCATACTAAGGACATCTGTCCTTTTGGAAGGAGGAATTTTGGTTGAATGGTTGTCTGCGGTTTGAGCCCAGAGTGGCTTGGTCATGTAGGCTGAAGCCATCTGCAACCTGGCAGCAAAATTTGCAGTCCCTAAGTGTGTAAGCAAGCACTGATTACAGAAGGCAAGACTAGACTTCATGGATTCTGACTTCAGGTCTAAGTACATTGAATATAACTCTCAACACGCAAGAATTTGACTTAAGGATTTCAGGCCCTTTGAAGGACAGAAAAAATATTTATACATTAACAGCATAAGTAAAAATTAACACAATGCATATATACCATAGGCATAATTAGAAACTAACAACATTTTACTGGATACCAAGTTCCTAAGCATTAATAATTTATAAGCATAAAAGGAAAGACAATTTCTGACAGCTTGCAATGCAGTTAGTTTTGTAGCAACAGATTTACATCTTCAATAGATTCACACCAAGGCCAATGACAGCTGCAATATAGCAACACCATTTGCATGCTCCCTCTCATTATTTAGTCAGTAGTTACATGCAATAGTACTCACTTTTCCACCTCGAGCATCGCCACCTTTGCAGCTGTCTTGTCAAAACACTCGGACTTCCTGTCACGTCGAGACATCTCAGCCATTACAACAGACCTCTTGACCCGCAGAAGCTGACTGCTGCTGAACTCAGGTAAGATCTTATCGCTGTTCAGAAGTATCGCCATATTCTTATCTTCAGCAACCTCTCTTTCTAAAACAGAATCCACTTCAGACACTCGGAGCGTATTGGGTGAAGGTAATGGTAGGTTGTCCAAGAAATCCAATACCATTCCAATTTTACGGTCTGACAAATTCAACTTTAGACTTGAAATTGAAATGTTCAGTTTGTGCCTGTAAAATAGAAATTACGAACACAAAATTTAATACAGGAGCTGTCATGTTACATTTACACATAGAAAAGTTTAAGTGTGTACATCCTAAGTTTACAATTTAATTCTGTTCTGAACTTACCGAGGTAGCTGCCTGTATTCAGGCTTTACACTATTAGAAAACACAACCTGACACCGAATCTTTGGAACCAAATGACAATCTGTGTCTTGCAGTTTCCTGGCATCCCTCCATTCTTCACCTTAAACAAAAACATTGCCCTTAATATAATATCACAACTTGAAATTAACTTTCTACAAACCAGGCTTTTAAATCTCATCCTTCATTGGCAGGCCATTTCAACAACTGAGTTTTCAATCAGTAAGAATAAAATATACTGAAACCAACCAAAAGAACATCAACTTTTCATTTTCCATGTTCTCATACCACACACACATCGTCCTAGAAATGTCTATAGCATTCAGCAGACAATCCTGCACATTGTATGTGAAGTCACAACAAGATCAAGGATGGTTGGTTAAGTCTTCACATGATATTGCACTAGGCCAGGGAAATAGTTAATGTACATCCCAGTCAGTCAGATATCTATATACTCCTTTGCCAATTACCCCATAAAATGCTCTGGTACTGGACCCAAGGCTGTACACTGTGAAGCCAGGGTTTAATCACCAGAAGTGCAGGACAACCATCTGCAGTACAACCATCTTTTCCTGTATTTCATTTTCAGCTCACCACTTAAAATACACTTTGCAGATATTTAATAACATCTGTAGTTAAAGTCATGTACCAGTTTGTGTACTGAGCTACTTATTTAAAAGAGGTAAGGCTGATTTGAGATTTATTTGGACTAGCATAAACCAGAATCAAACTCGCCCAACTACCTACGATGTACACCCTCCCAATACCAAAAACAATAGTGAAACATGCAGACAGCCATATTATAAGTTTATTTGATGCATTTCACATAAGGAATACACAAATTAAGTCCAGGATTAAGTTGTTGGTATACCGATACCTGAATCACAGAAAAGGAGCTGCAGATCTGATAAGTCAACGTGCAGCCTGTCATATAACCTCTCTTCCAATTCCATTTGTGTCGCATCTTCGAGACCTATGTTCTTGGATTGCAAGTCACTCTTTATTGTCACTCGTCCAAAATCCACCACCACAATACTGCCACCTCTGACAAAACAACACAAAACAAAACAGCGTTAACTGTTGAACGAAATAGATCCTGACACGAGACAAGAGCTCTCATGGAATACATATTAAGATGTATGCACTGTGACACTGCGGTTTGATACATAACCTGAAGATGGAGAGAGCAAGTCCCTCTGCAACTTCCACCAAACTACAGGCATCACATCCCAGAAAAATCTGATCTTTTGTTTTGGGCATCCATTACGAAGTAGAGAAATCCTATTTCACTGTTTTGAATACTGAAATTACAGGTGAAATTTTCCCTTTGCACATCATGAAGGCATATGGGGAAGTGGAAGTATAACTTAACACATTCTTAACCTTCAGCAACACTGCTGTGAAAACCTTAAATCTTAGACTCAACCATATTACAGATCAGGATGCAAAACCAGAGAACAAGTTGCACCTTTTGACAGTACAAATTTTAGACCTGACTTATCATCCAAACCATCACATTATCCTTCCTCTTACTACAAGTGGATAATGCCATGAAAACATGACAGCCACCATTTAAAGTTTTTGGAGCAGCACTGGATTGCAACACTGAACTGAAGAAACCCTAAATGGAGCAAATTTAACACTGAGATTATTGGCTTTAGGTCACTGAAATGGAAAATTAAATGAGACAGAACATTATATTGAGGAAAATTACATGGGGATTCCACTGGATTTAAAAAAACTTACTTCTGAGTGGAGCCAAGCTCCGGTATCACAAAGTATGGACCTTTAAGATCCATGTTGACATCAATGGTTTTGTGGCGGGCAATTGCATACTCAACCAATACTTTTCCCACTTCGTTAGCTTTAGGCATCCTCTGTTTAGAAAATTCCAGTGCATCTTGAAGTGTCATAGACCTTGTTTGGAAGAAGTTGATGATTTCTGAAACAGCATGCTAGAGAAAAGGTAAAATAAAACACAGCAATTACAGAGAAGAGACACAAGTGAAAATAGAATGTAATTCACATTGTACTGCCTCCTATGTACGTACCTCATGATACACAATTTCCACAGGTTCTAAACTGACAGCAATGCCAAAGTCGGCTTCACAGTTTAAGGGATGTTTCTCAAAATCTATAGCAAGAAAATTTGTTGATGTATTGCCTGTAATAAAAAAAACATTACAATTAATTAAAATTTAAGAAAACATTTTAAATGAGGTTTTTAGTTCTCACAACAGTGTCAAGATTATGGTATTCTTGACCATAGTTCTGCATAGCTTAGATGATTGGCACCAACATTTGTAAAGAATATAAACCCTCCATATTCAGAGCAGATGATCTGTACACCAAATATGGAGAGACCAGATTTCTCTGAAATGTTGGTACTTATCTACAAAACTTAATATATATTGTCAAATCCCAAAATACAGCATCTGAGCTAGTTTCTGACAGTAAAATAAAGACTGATTATTGATTTCACCTATGTATGTTTATGGTATCCACATAAGACACCCTTTAAACAATCCGTCAATTTTTATCATCACGATAGAACTGCTCTTCTTCCATTCAAGTTGTGAGAAACTGAACAAGACTGGACACCTTCAGTCTTTACTGGAGGACACGCAGTGTCCACATGCGCTCTTCGCACCATTGCATTCTGAATGCTTCTAATGGTAATATATTTGATGTACATTAAAAATACAGTAATAATACCGAGTCGTTTATACTCATTTCTGAGTGTCGTGACCCTACTGGCACGAAGCCATAGGTTGTCATGGGAGAATTTACCAGCGGTGGTTTCCCGTTGCCTTCCGCTGTGTACGATTCTATTCATCCTGATAGGACCGCTAGAGCCCTCTAGCAGCCGATCAGGAGACTTGGGCGAGAAATGGCCGCTAAATTTTGCTTACGAAACATCTCTATGCCCGTAAGGTTCTTTTACATGCCGTAAATCTACGGCTTTACTTCCCTCCGAAGGAAGTGGTTTACGGATTTTTAGCACCCTTAAAAATCCATCTACCTCGGCCGGGATTGAACCCGCAACCTTGGGTTCAGTCGCGAGCACGCTAACCACTAGTCCACCGAGGCAGATTAAAAATACAGTAGTAGGTAAGAATTTGTTACTAGGAAGATTGCTGTCTCCTGGGATGTGACGCCGTGTAGTTTGGTAGATATACACTGACGTTTCAGAGAAACCTGCGACATCCAACTTCTGCCCTGGTAATGGACGTACAGGGTGCGGCAGAGGAAACGCATGTTTTTCAAATAACAATAACTCAGTTGATTTTCAAGTTAAAAAAGGCGGCCAAGGGACATCACCGAAACGGGAGATGACGTGTTGGGGAAACATGCCACGAACCACCTGCATCGATGCTCTCGCCGTTTGTGCCGTGGCACCATCCTGTTGGAACCACATTTGCCGCATATTGACCCTTCGTCTGCCCAGTTCTGGAAGCAGGAAATTGTTAAGCATTTCGACATAGCGCGCCGAAGTCACTAAACTGAGGTATCCCCCTCTTCAAAAAAATAAGAGCCAACGATCCCAAATTTGGCAACGCCGCACCACACAGTTACTTTTGTGCTGTGGAGAGGTCTTTGGTGTAGCTGTCGTGGGTTCTCCGCCGCCCAGTACCTAGTTTTGTTTGTTCACAGTCCCATCTAACTGGAAATGTGCTTCGTCACTCATCATTATTACCGTATCTTCATTAAGAATGCCGAGCATTGTCTCAGAAAATTCTCTTCGTTGCGCGAAATCTCCTTGGCGCAGCTTTTGCACTATCATTATCTTGTACGGATGAAATTTTAAGTGTTTGTGTAGGATGCGACGTACGGACCGATCTGACATCCGCAAAGCTAAAGCTTGGCGCTGAGCAGAACGCCTCGGGCTTCTAACAACTGCCAATCTCACTCTCTCAACGTTTTCAGGGGTACGCACAAACGTGGGAAGGCCATGTGGTTTCCTCTTCATCACAGACCCTGTTGTCCTCAACGCTTCAACCCACCTGAGTATCATGTTACGATCAGGGATGTTTCCACGGCGCTCCACATTGAACTGTTTACGAAAAAGGCGCTGAACGGCAATTACGGATTCACCACTTTTTAAATAATTTTCAACGACAAACACCCGATTCTCTCGTGTCCACGGTGCCATGGCTACTGAAACTGCATCATCTAAGCAAAATGTGTGATCTAAGCTGTCTACTAGCGAGGGGCGGAAATCCCCCACCCTCCTCCTTGCCGAGTACTAGCCATTCGAAAAACACACGTTTCCTCTGCCGCACCCAGTAGCAGGTCACCCAACATCACATTCCAGAAAACTGCTCTCTCCAGTGTTACTTTCATTGCTGTAGTCACCATCATTACCATGGTTACCATCAGTACCATTATTATGATTGTTATTATGGCCATGATAAGCAATGATTACCACAGTTGCCACATTTTGTTGTGATGTCAGTGTCACTCTTATTCCACAGGTTCATGTATCTATCAAGAAGTTTATACTACCAACTGCAGGAAATTAAACAGTGCTAATTGCAGGTGGCTTCCAATAACAGTCAGTTCATACAACATTTAATTAAAATTATTCCCGTGGTTTTAGACTCGAAATATGTGGACAGAGGAACATACTCGTACAGACACATGACTATCCCTATATGGATTTACTTCTTGTACACCATTTTAAGAACATATAAAAACCTATAAATTTCACATTTCATACAAGCAAATTCTCATTTACCTGAAAGAATATTATCAGCTGTAACCATGGGGATGAGGTCATTTTCCATACTTGCTCCTTCAACAACAAAGCTTTCTGCTCGTGCTGAAATTTTGAATGCCTCTGCAGATGGTCTCGTCTCCAGACTTGCAAGAAACTGGGTTAGTGTCATGACAAGTACTTCACTTCTGTGGTTCACCAGGCTGAGTGTACAGTTGGCCAGCGTGAAATTGAATTTGTGCTCTGGAAAAGAAGGCACTAGATAAGGTTATACATGCAGCAGGAAGTATCATTTCACTTAGTTAACAACACAAAGCCGTGCTAGCCACTTACATGGGTGGTGGCACCAGTTTGTAACAGACTACAGGGCTTGAAAACATAAGGTTTTGGATACAAACACAAACCACAAAATGTAAGGTCATGAATATTGAGATTATCATATCCTTGGACGAGATACTGTGTGGACTAGCAGCGAGATACCAACATATCATCTCCAGGGTAGAAAAGGTTTCCCCAAAACCCTGGTCCCTGTCTACTACACTAAAACAGTGTAACATTCCAGAAGAATGTGGTCTTAATACCAGACATCATCATCCTATGTCATAGAAGATCACTGTTCCTCTGTTTCAACTAATACTTCTGATTTACAAAGCATTCAAGTACAAGTACAGGCATGGACAAAATATATTCAGTAACAGTAAGTCATCCTTAAACAGCTTCTTATTTTGGACTGATCTATATATTTTTCTAGAAGGATGACTCAGTTCTCGTCCACACTTTTTGGAAACTGTTAGAGCAATTACTATATTACCAACTTATGTGTACCAAGTTACAAAATGTTCAACAAAACATTATTGTTGTAATTTCCAATTATTTTATTTTCAAGTCACTAATTTTTGACTGTTGTCTTTGTTTTTATCTTAGACTCAGACAAACACAGCACTATTACCATCATACATTCATTTATTTGATCTTGTACAGTTCAGTAGCACGGTAATTCACAGCAATCAAGACACTTCCAGTCTCAACAGAAGCCACTCTGCTGCCAGTTCATACCCCAGTAAGGACACAAATACCTGCAGACATCATTCAGTTCCTAGTAAGAAACTTCACACCATCAGACTTTTAATTTGAGAGCATCTGGCACACACACACACATCAGGTATAAACAATAAAGGCAAAACTACTGCCCAAAAGATAATCCTCAGACTTACAGGGAACATGCAGAAGTATCCATTCTTTGCTCAGTATATGACTGCTTTCATTGAAAATATCACATTATATAGTACCCAAAACTTCAAAGACATGGAACACTCAGCTTAAGAAACTGAAGTTTACTCAAATGATTAAAAAGGACTACAAATTTGGAATTGAATTATATTTAAGAACTCTATCACAATACATGCACATCACACTTTAAGAGCCATGGCTTCTACACATAGTGGCAAGAGCACAGAACAGATGTCTTAATATCCTTGGATATCTTTATTATGTCAGCAATAAAGACAGGAGATTTTTTATGTATGTATATACGTATTTTATGTATGTAAGGTAGTTATTCATTCATCATCATACACACAGCTACACTATTTGGTTCATGGTTACAGTGGAATACAGATCTGGCTTGTTAAACAGTGCTGTGTTCACATATTTGGTAAACAACAGTAATGGTTCCCATTCTTACCAGTATACTGTTTCGGCTTCTCTGGTTTTACAGCTCCTTCCACATAGCCAATTACTTCACACAGTTTCTTCCTTTCTGCAAGTGATAGCTGTGCCCAAAGTCCACGGTCCTTTTCTGTTTGAACTTGCATTTCAAAAGACTTTTCTTGACCCAAAACATCCCACCATTCTGTTTCATTTTCACGCACCAAAATGTGCTCAGGATCCTCATGGTGAAGCTACAAATCAAAACAAATGAAAACTGCTTGGTAAACAATACTGAACTACATGGCACTGCACCACAAAACATCATAATATTAGTCAGCGAGCAGGCTTCTGTAGTCCTAACATTCTAAGATTCATATTCAGGACATACTGGATTCATAGTTCACTACATACTGGCTATCCTGAGTTTTTTTTATTTTCATGACTTTCTTGGAGAATGTCATGTCAGTACCTAGAAATATACCATGAATGCCTCCTTCCAAATAGTCACCTACCATTTATTCATTTCTCTTCCCATTTCATTTAATATTACATAACCTAGTCAGTTGAAAAACCGTTCTTAAATATCCTAAGAACCAATTATCCACGAAAATTAATGACAAAATTCATAGTTTTACATAATTTACCTTATTAATCAACACAATATAATAACAAAATACAGAATTACTAAATTAATACCAGTAATTAATCAACTATATGAGAACACAGAATGGAGCCCCACTCAAAGCTGCACCCTCTCTGCCTACTGTTCCACTCCTCATCAAACCTCTCATTCCTACACAAATAAGTCCAAAGTGCTTATCACTAGCACAGGTCATCATATCGTCATCACTAGCACCATTCACATGAACAGACTGGCCAGAAAACAGTAGGGGAGTATAGGGAAGTATGGAAGTATAACCACTTGAGGTTTATGTGGAGAGAGCTTGTCCCTGAGACTTCTTTCCATGGGCTCAATATAAGCATAAAAAATACTTACATTCTTTCCTTATCTCTAAGTAAATTATCTAATATTGCAATTTTTCATTTATTAAGTATGAGTCCCTAATGATTTCTTATGGTCAAGTGTTCACACTCAACATAGGTTAGAAATTTAAAAACTATTCACCACTGGACATTAAAGTGATAATGAGATTTTCAAGTAACCTACATAACTCCAAATATAGTCCCCACAATGGCCAACTGATAGCAGAACAAGTCTTCAGAAGCACTGAACAGCTCATAGATACATAATATTTTGACTACAAAATTTCTGAACATGGCCAAAACAAAAATTACACGCAGCCAAAACTTTTAAAATTCTACCAACAAAACCAAAGAAAACCTGTCACACACCTCAATCTTGGCATGTTCTCTTGCAACTACTATGTCTAGAATTCCAAGCTGATCCTCCAGCACCTGTAAGTCTAGTTTCAACTCTGTATCATTGGGACTCAACAGTGTTTTTTTGTAAGAATTCTTGTAATTTCGATAATGTTCCCTGAAACAACAAACGTTTTGTGTTAGTAACATTTCAAAAAGCAAGCAGTTCCAAGCAGAACTCACAAAACTTACCTTCTTAGGGCACAGATTCCTAATCCTACAGATCTATTAGTATTATTATTATTATTATTATTATTATTATTATTATTATTATTATTATATGTTTTATTTTTCTCAAGATCATATAATTTAAGTGTAAATTCTGTGTGATGTTGTTAATAACCACATACTATTCCCTTTTTCATTCGGTTATGGCCTATGGGATTATATTTGGGGAAGCTCAACCCATAGTTCAAAAATTTTTCAGATACAAAAAAGAGCAATCAGAATTATAATGGGGTGTAGGAGCAATGACTCTTGCAGGAACCATTTTAAAGAATTAAAAATGTTACCTTGTAAATTACAGTACATATTTTCTTTACTCTTATTTATAAATAATAATAAAAATTAATTTATTACAAATTCAGAAAATCACAGTATACATACCAGAAGTAGTAATAATTTTTATTTACCCCAGACTAACCTGGCTATTCATCAAAAAGGTGTTTATTATTCAGGTGTTAAAGTCTTTAATAACCTTCCACAAGATATTAAAACGTTTCTGAAAATCCTAAAAGATTTTAAAAATTTGTAAAGAATTTTTTTAACCACACACTCTTTATATATGTTGGATGAATACTATACTAGATGATACATGTGTAGATAATTAATCCTAATGATAATTAATTCTAATGACAACTAATTCAAATTTTAATTAATTCTAATCTTAATTCTAATTTTAACTTAAATTGTAATTTTAGATTTTAGATTTTAATTTTAAAATTTGATTGAACTTTCAATTAAATTTATTTTGGATTTGTTTTGATTTTGAATGCATTATCTGTGATGTCTAAACATTACACTTACACTTGTGACAGTTACTTTCTTGCCTGTTTTATCATTTTATCTCATTTTCATTGTAATTATGTTGTGCCTCTTCTCTTCATGTATTGTATGTAACTTTGACTGATATGACTATACACTGTACTTATATTGTACATATTGGACAAATTCTACATCCTATGGCCTGTTTTAACCTGTTTTAGGATCTATTGAATGACAATAAATTAATGTAAATGTAAATGTCAGGTATAACCTCAAAGTGCCATGCTTATAACAGTTGAATTCCACTGTTGCACAAGTTACCTGCAGGTGTTTAGGATCTATCTCCATAACAAATTTCATATGCTTAGCTCCAGAGATTCATTAGCTAAGGCCAACAAACCTTAAGCCAAAGAAAATATTCACACAGCCATGACTTTGTTACTTTCAATTCTACAAAAAGTAACCTTAAGAGAATTTACATCATTTGAGACTCCCAAATTAAGTAACACACCAACATGCTGTTATTAAAGACTGAAGGAAAGTTTATGTATAACATTTGGGGGTCTTTAAATGTCATAATATTTATATTACATTCTGCTAAAATCAGTCACCTGGTGCAAAATTTGAAAGAGGGACACTCAAAGAGGTTGTGACTTCACAAGCTTACTTTCTTTCCATAAGAAAGTAAAGCAGGTTAAAAATATTAAGAGATATTCAGCATTTTGTTTAATTTGTTTCACATTGCATGTACTTTTACATAATGTCTTGCTACAAGGCCAACAGACATGACTGTCACTTAAGTATACATAATAATGAATGCTAATTTACAAAACTGTAAAGGCATCACAGTATACTATCAATACTTAGGAGACTGCACAAGACTACAACAATGCCACTGGAAAAACTGCCCACAGGACACAGTTCAGGAAACCTCAAAATCTGTGCTCAATCCAGAGACTGCACAAGACTACAAAAATGCCAGAGGGAGAAATCAGGGAACCTCATAATCTGTTCTCAATTCAGGTACACACAGAGCAGGAAATTTTGCAGGAGTATAAAATGTTACCACTGTGCCTAGATCTCAGTTTCTTTTTTAATTACTTTCTTTCTCTCTTTCTTCCCTCCTTTCTTTTTATTTATGTATTTATTTATTTATTTATTTATTTATTTGTGGCATATTTGACAATTCTTTCAATAAATCAGATTACATGGCATCAGTGTTTGGATGATTAAAGAATGAATATTAAAGAATAACAATTTGAAAGGATGCAACAGGAAGTGGTCATTATCTAATCTGAGGTACTATCTTGCATTTATGTGCATTTACTGAGGAAATTCTCCAAAATATCAGAATAATTATTATCTGTACTCCAATTTAAACCCAGGACCTCCTAAATAAAAAGACAGAGTGTTACCAACTTAACTCCAACACTCATTTTCAACTTCTTTAGTACATGGCACTGACAAAGTGGAATACAAATCCCTGCTGATGGTATGTTGCATTTAGGATTACTGGATTTCTGGACTTTGTGCATCATCTGCAATTCCAAACAGCACACGTTTCATAAATGGGATCTATTTCCATCCTCAAATGAAAAAGTGGGAGACACCTCCTCATTTAGGCTCATGAATAGATCCAGCTTCTGGAATGTTGTGGTCTGGGATTGCAGTCTGCTGGGGTGTGATGCTGCAACACTAAATGCATGGTTTCAAACGTTTTGATGGATTGTGTCATCTTCAACCATACAAGGTCCATTATATCCCCTTCATCTTAATGTTTCCAGGGTCCATCACATAACCTTCATCTTACTTTGAAACACCAGGAATCATTTACCTGAAAACAAAGCTTCACATCCCAGAAGACCAGAATCCCAGACTACACTGCTCTGAAGCCCTCAAAACTCGCACAGTGTTTTATTAGCAGTACTACTCATACCTGACAACACACAAAGTCCCGACTGATAGCACTGTGTCTGTGAACGTATTACCTGTGTGTTTTAATGTTCTTCCAGGAGTAAGGCCTCACCCTCTGTTCCAAAACAGAGTCATATGCATACTTCCACCATTTGGGTATGTTACTGCTGACCGGAACTCCGGGATGAAATTGACGGAAATTCCTAAACAAACAAATGCACTTGTACATTCTGATCTGTGTCACTGTTTCCTATTGAAAGATCCAGTAGAAGCATTTTACCTGTTGATACTCATACGTTGAAATGATTCAGTAAGGCCTATGATAGAAAGATACTGCTGACGAGAGAGTTGTGTTGCAGCATCCTGAAGAACAAAGTCTACCAACAGCTTTGGAACACGAGCTTCATTTGATTTATTCACAATGATCTTCATCTTAGCAGTAATTGGCTTCACAACTAGACACAAAGAAGAATGAGACCTTTATTAATGTCAGTAATATTCTCAGAGCAGACTTTCAGCTGCCCATCTATGTCACTAATTGGACAGAAGCCAAATGGCGTGCCAGCAGCACCTTGCAGGTGTGCTCAAGTAGCTTCACTCTTGCAATCTGCAAGGGTAAAAAGCAACCCAAGTATAAAGCTAATTTATGTATCATAAACTTAACTTTGCTACCAACAACATGTTATATAGCATTGAACGATCTGGTGATATATCAACAATGCCTTAGGAAAGAGGCACAAGAAAACAAATCATTTCCTACTTGATGTATTACTCTGACATTTGCTTAGAATGACTGAAGAAAACCATGACAAATCTCAGTCACAATAGCTAGTCACTGGCAAATATTCACTCCCAGAACCCTGAGAACAAAAAACTTGAGAAACTGAGAGTTGTATCCACCTGGTGTCAAGATTACAGATCTCTTGTGACTACACAAGGAAGAGAGATCGAGGTAGCAAGGCGGAATATTTACACCAGTTCTCATCAGGTCTTGAACTCCAGACTTTGGCTGAAGCACCTAGTACATACAAGTGATGACAGAGGCACTTACTGAAATCAAAGTCCTCTTTGTTGATGCTGAAGGTTTCCAGACCTCTCCTCAGCTCGTTGCGCCAGCAGTACTGGGTAGATCCAGCACCAACCAAGTGAGTAACAAGACCACATGTACCACAGGACGGGTTCAAATAGATAGAGAACGATTCCATACGAATCAACTGGTACAGAGATGATGCCCCCTGAGGCATAATGGAAGGCTTCCATTTACTATTTAAAAAAAAAACACAAATTTGAGGAAACTTTAGCATCCACAAGAGTTAACAGTTGCATATTTACTCAAAATTTCCCTACTTTAGTGGCACCTATAGATTCATCACCAGTGGTAAAGCCAGCTATTGGGTCCTATGTTTAGCACAACCTCACACTGTCTTTCACTAATAGCCACTTTAATACTTTCCTCCCATCTATGCTTATGTCTTCCAAGTGATCTCTTTCCTTCAAATTTTCTGACTAAAATGTGAATGTATCTTCCACTTCCCACATGTGTCCTGTAAATCCTGCTCAGTTCTCCCTCCTTTGCCTATTCTCCCCATTACTCTCTGACAAGGACTACAATTTATAAAGGTCATTAGCATGCATTGTTCTTACCACTCTGTCCTTCTTGGTTTCAAATAATTTTCATAGCACTCCATTCTCACTCAAGATAATCTTTGTTTTTCTATTTATATGAGACCAAAATTTAATTTCTTCTCTTTCTGTGAGACCAAAATTTCGTAAAACTAACTCTATGGATCAGAGTCCATTTCGTGAGCTAGTCATCGCCCAGATAACCATAAAATTCCCCAACTTTTCCAGATACCAAAGGTCGATTGTTCTTCTCACAGTGGCCTGCTTCTTGTCCCTATTCTGAGCCCATTAAATCAAATCCACACCCTCCCACTCTTTCTTTAATATCTATTTCAGTAAAATCTTCCAGTCTACAACTAGGTCTTCCAATTTTTCTCTTCCTTTCAAGTTTTCTGACAAAAATACCAAGTTTCATTTCCACATATGCATAGAATTTTAATGCCAATAAATACAGAGTGTTGCATAATAGTACTTGTAACAATATTTCAATTTATAGTAGAGCAAAATGCTTGAATCACTGACATAATCTTCTGTCTTTGGACTTTGTCCATCATCTAGTTTTTTAATGAAGCACTATGTTTCGGAAGCCGGCTCTGCTTCCATCTTCAGGTAAGGAAAGCACCTAATCTGGTGGACCCCTTTGACAGAGCTATGCTCAATCACTGGCCCAGTGACTGAGCATAGCTGTATGTATGTCAGTCAGTCAGATACCATCATCAGAGCCCTGTAGGGTTGAAAATGCTTTAATATAAGGTACAAAGTGTTTATGTGAGTTCAACTAGCAGTGGTGCTAACAGCTTACATTAATTTATTTTCCTTGCAGTTTGAGATGGGGGGGGGGATACACACTGAGTACTGAATTATGGAAGTGCTCTGGCTTACTGCTATTTCTCAGTTGTAAGTACGTGGATGTCCTTACTTGTTAGTCGTTTCCACTGATATGCTCTGGATGCAGACACCACAGGCAACAGAACAGTATGCGTTGGTAACCGTATCTTCATAGCGAATGTGAACGTTACGAACATATATCTGGAGATTGTTAATTACCGTTGTTACCAAATTCTCGAGAAATGTCTTGGCATCAGGAGGTCCTGCAAAAACGTGAAGTTAATGGAGCCAACGGCTCAATTTGATATTTTAAAAAAATAATTAAATCTTGTTGGCTTTTATTTTGAGCCCATACAAAATCATATTTTCAGTTTATGTTTCTGTACACTGGGCTCAAATGTACTTATGTTTAAAGATTAATGAGTTTTATTGAACAAAAGATGATATTTCTAACAACTAAGCTCCCTGAGAATTCCAAAGTGCAAGTAATGCATGTGACATCTGTGTACTGTCTGAACCACTTATTTCATCTTCAAAACACATATCTGACAAGTCCTTTGAATAAAAAAGTGAACAAACCTGCTGTCCCCAGTAAACTCTCCCCTTCCAAGTCTTCCAGCTTTTTCTTCTTTGCAGCTCGAATTAACCTCTTCTCCTTTTCAGAATCATATGGTCGATCAATAACAGGCCCAGTGATCACATACACATCCTGCAAAATAATACTGTTCTAACTGAATGGGTACAGACTACTGTCTCAGCATGTGACAGATAATTCAAAATTTATTACATTTTCCAATCTAAAAAAATATTACAGTAAAACCTCAAAATGGAAGACGTCATGACACCAAAATTTGTGGTTTACTTATGTACTATAAAATTATGGATGTGAAATATTTCATGATATTTGCTGAAAAGTTTTAATAATGACAGGAGTTTTTATATCTCAGTATCATTTCATGACAAACTCTAACATCAATGTTATGAGTGGCACTTCTCTACCTGTTAAATGTACAGAAGTTTTATATGTTTATACAGTGGAACCTCGAACTTCGAACACTATCCGTTCCAGGAGACGGTTCGACTTTCAAGTTGTTCGACTTTCGAGTTAAATTTCCCCATAAGAAATAATGAAAATTGAATTAATCCGTTCCAGACCCCCAAAATTTACCCAATATAAAACATTTTAAGTGCCTATTTCAAAAGACCATAACGATAAAACTAGTATATTTAATTTCAATAATTGAAAATTTTTTTTATAATAGTACATACATAAAAATATTGTATAAATAATCAATCAATAATAATAGTAGGAGGGATATTACTGTTCACTGGAAGGTGAATTACCCTTCCTTCATCTGGACCAAGCAGAGAGAGAAGGTGACCACGTGACGACCACGTGATTCTTTGTTCGACTCTTGAGTTTTTGTTCGAGTTTCAAAACTGGATTTTCCTCGAATTTTTTGTTCGAGTTTCAAGTTGTTCGAACATCAAACCGTTCGAAGTTCGAGGGTCCACTGTACAATGTTCCAGCTGCATAGTTCTTCACTCTGCAGGTGCTGTCCATACAGATAACACTAATGAGTCACATCAGCTGAGTCTTCATCAAGTATCATCCATACAGATAACATTAGCAAGTAATGATAGCTGAGTCATCAAGTATTATCCATATGGATAACACTAATGGGTCACAATAGTTAAGTCATGAAGTATCATCCATATACATAACACTAATGAGTCATGATAGCTGAGTCATCAAGTATCATCCATACAGATAACATTAATGAGTCACAAAAGCTGAGTCTTCACCAAGTATCATCCATACAGATAAAATTAATAAATAATAATACCTGAGTCATCAAGTATCATCTATATAGGTAACACTGAGTCATGATAGCTGAGTCATCAAGTATCATCCATAAGGATAACACCAATGAGTCGCAATAGCTGTCATGAAGTATCATCCACACTGATAACACTATGAGTCACAATAGCTGCATCTTCATCAAGTGTCAACCACACAGATAACATTAATAAGTAATGATACCTGAGTCATCAAGTATCATCCACATGGATAACAATGAATCATGATAGCTGAGTCATCGTGTATCATCCATACAGGTAACACTAATGAGTCAATAGCTGAGTCATCATGTATCGTCCATATAGATAACACTAATGAGTCATCAAGTACAGCCCATACAGACAACACTAATGAGACATGACAGGTGAGTCATCAAGCATCATCTGTACACATAGCACTAATGACTCATGATAGCTGATTCAGTAAAGTGGCTGAAAGAGTTTAGTTTAATTCCTAACAACAGAAGAAGTTCTCTTTGCTTCTGTGTCCAGACCAGCTCTAAGACTCACACAGTGTCTTATTCAAGGGCCACCAGCAGCTCCTGTCTCACATCTGGCATTGGCATCCTCACTTCCTCAGCAAATGCCAGGCCAGTATCTCAAATTAAGCCACACCCACTTCCTTCCATATCCCTTCCAGTTCACCTATTTTCCAATCATTCTCCCATTCAATGCTATATATCTCAGCTACTGACAGCATCGTTCACTAAACCATAAATATGTAGCCAGATATCACAGTTACTCGCTGTTGCTCCTCCACATGCATGTGACTGGTTGGTGTTAAAGTCTTCATAATATCCAACTATCCTTACCTCAACTGTCACAGTTACAGACTGCGTGTAGAGGCCAGTCCACGGAATACTCAGACTGATTCTTCCGATTGTACCCACTTTGACTTCAATTGGTATATCAAGCTCATACTGCAAACACATGTTAAAAGAATATTACATGTTGTAAAGAAGAAAAGCCTTGTTATCCACATTCAGGGAAATTGCTTTCTGCCTCTTCAGCGTATATGAACTGCCCTGATACTGGTCCCTCTGTGGTACTGATACACTTCTAACAGACTACACAGCACCACATACCAGAAGACATTGGTATTCATTTAACTTTGCCTGTTGTTTTGTATGGGTATGGTGCTAGTTCTTGCACCCTAAACAAAGGACGCACGTTGTGTTCAGACACAGAGTGCTGAGGGGAATATTTGGAAATAGGAGGGACAAGGTAGGAAGATAATGGAGAAAACTGCACACACCTTCGGGATTTGTATCTTTCACTAAATATTATTAGGGTGAAAAAATCCAGATGAGATGGGCGCAGCATGTAGCAAGCACAGGTGAGTTTCTGCCAAAAACCACCACTCAGACACTATCCCAAATGTGTACTGTCTACCGCCAATCCCTCCCGCCGCCCCCCCAAAAAAAACAATTTCTATAGATTATATCATAAAGTTACACTCCCACATTTTCTTGGTCTTCCAATTGGCCGGTTCTCAAGACATTCATCCAGCAAAGTTCTACATGGACACCTTATCGTTCCCATAAATGACATACATATAAGTGACTGAATAAAACAGAGATGTTGCTGCAATGACAATTGATACAGGAATAAATAAAAGTATTTTAAATTTATTTTAATTTTTGTGGAATTCATCCCATTGTGGTACGTCATATCAGTAGTGACATACATACTGCCATCAACTACAATAAAGTTTAATTACTTTTGAAACATGTAGCATATATTGATGAAACTAGTAAAACTCTGTTGTGGTTGACAGCAGTGCATATGTCAATAATGACAAGTATTTTAATTTAAATGATAACATCCTTATTTTATGTCAATTATCTGTTGTAGGATTAGAGATATGTAAAGCAGCATGAGCAGAAGTGCTTCAGTGGTTAGTCCAGAGGTAAAAATATCGCAGATAAGAATGAAAATTAAAACATATCTGAAGATAAGCACAAGTAATTATATATTAACTAGCCATAATAAACCATCTGTATGCTCATCCACAATGACTAAAGTACCAAAGACAATGCATGGACAAAATCTTTGATTCTATCTCTTGACATTCTCTTCCACTCGCTTCATTAAATTTTCCATGGATTTTGAAATAATAAATATGCACAGTAAATGATAAAAGATTCAAGTCTTCTAGGATCTGACATTGTGTAATTCGGTAAATAATTCCTGAAGGTTTGACAAACTGTACCGAAATCATTTTCAAGATTCAGCTGCTAGACTGCTTGCCACTGAAGGTGTAGGCTGTACGATCCTTTGAAGTGTCACGATCTGCTCCACCGACGACACAGCGTCACATACCAGAAAGACTTAAATATTTGCGAGAACACCACCTTGAGAACGTTTAAAATCTCACAGCAAAAGATAATTGATAAACAAATCATGTAAAACAATCTACCACATAATATTATGTGTCTTTTATGTATGTGATGGTAAGCAAGCTGATATGAGGTGATGAATTTACAATGACATGTGTGTACATATTTTCACAGTGGAGAAACATCTCCAAGTAGAATTCGTTTCTGACCACTGACCTGTGCTAAAATGTGTTCATCCCAGTGTATGATGGGTGCCAAGACACCTAACCCTTTTCCTCTAAATACTATATAAAAATTCAGTTCTTACATCACAGTAAACATGCGCATCTACGTTAAGACCAATCAGATAATGCCATTTACAGAAAAGCCTTACAAAACAGTACAATTATTTGCAAGTACTAACCAGAGCTTCCGGCTTAAGACGCAGTTCAGTGAGCTGCACATTGCCACTGAAGATACCAATATTGAGATTTTCAGTATCAAGGTCCTGGATGTACTTGCCAAGGTACCGGTTCAGAATCGTAGCAACAACGCCCTCAAACATTGTGACGGTGGTGCTTTATTGCGACAGATGTGCTAATGTCGTGCGCTGTTGATGCTGCTGTAAAAGTTGGTGCAGATGAAAGGCGGCATGCTGAAAATTAATTGTAAAAACAACAGTACATTAATGTACGTGCACTGTGATATCTGGGCAGCGACAGAAACATTACAATCTGCTACGCAATATACAATATACATATTTCAGCCCAAGTAAGGTAGCTGAAGGGCCGTGCCATGGCTCAGGCGGTTAGTCACCGGCCTCTCAACGCGGATGCCCGGGTTCGATCCCATGCCGATCCCAGTGACTGCGCGGTCTAGGGCGTGGGTCTACGGCCGCTCGCTTACTGAGATTGTGGGTTCGAATGCCGATCCCAGTGGCCGCGCGGTCTAAGGCGTGGGTCTGCGGCCGCTCGCTTACTAGGATCGTGGGTTCGAATCCCACCGGGGGCATGGATGTTTGTGTTGTGTTTGTTATAAGGACGGTAGCATGGAACGTAAAGTGACATGAAGGACGAAAGGATTTAAACAGTACAAAAATGGATCAAAGGGGAAAAACCCCGGACAGGCCAAAAAAAAAAAATCCCGCCGGGGGGCATGGATGTTTATGTTGTGTTTGTTGTGTAAGGACTAGTATGGATCATAAGTGACATGAAGGACGGAAGGATTTAAAAGTACGAAATGGATCAAAGGGAAATAACGGGACAGGAAAAAAAAAATCCCGGGTCAGTCCATGTGGGATTTGTGGTGGACAAAGTGGCAATGGGACAGGTTTTTCCCCGAGTACTTCGGTTTTTCCCTGTCAATTTCATTCCACCGGTGTTCCATTAAAACGAAAAAAAAAACAATAGTCTTCATCACAGGGTTGCACAATAAGCCTCAAGGCTGCGGTGCGTCCGTAGCATCTGCTGCGGGGCCCTTCAGCAAAAAAAAAAAACTGAAGCTAAAGCCGTTTGTGTCTCAGCAGAATTCAATGAAAAGTAGTGTACTGTAAATTGTATTTCATAGCCTTAAATTTTGTACTTTTAATTTAGCATTCAGGAACTTAATGAATAAATTTCTGTTTGACTGGTGAATACAGTAAATGTTTGTAAATTGACTTAAAATATCCTCACGTTATATTTAATTTTGAGCACAAGGAACTGTTAATTATGAGGATGAGAAAGACTTAGATCACAAAAAGTTATGACCCAGAAGAACATGGAAGACGGGAAAATGGGGCATGAGCCCCATAACATCCACATAGGCTCTGGGGTCCAAGCAGACTCTTATCCAATGTGTATTAAACGTCCAGTGTATTAAACTGACCACGCACCTTTAAGAAAAATATGGAGTTAAACCTCCACTTCCTTATACACCTTCATGTCATGGTACTTATTAACCTTCATTGGCCAAACGGGCCGCCCACCTTCCGTTAAATGTAACGATTTATGGACGAAAGGGACGACGCTGTCACACTCAGGTACAGGGATGGGCATTTAAAATGAAAGTAACTCCGGCCGTCAGCAGCTACATTGGGGTTTAAAGGCCGGAACATGAAGGTTAAATAACAGTCGGAATTTGTGAACAAAGTAATCCACATTCAGGTTCCAGAAAGGCGAGAATTTCTTGATGAGCTGCACAACTGCTAGCTTCTGAAAGAGGACTCTGCTTCAGTACGTTATTTATTTAGTGCATGCGTGTCTTCCATTTATGATTGGAAAAAACGGTCATTTTACAGAAAAACAGAACGAAACTGCAGTCAGTGTTCCCTGGTTTCTGCAAATTAACCCTTCAATTACGAAAAAAAGTGAAACTACTTTTCTGTGCAACGCTCCCCGATTTCCGAAACAGCTCTGCTTTTTGGAAGGCTCGCAGGCTTCACCTGTTTGTCCTTCAGGCAAGAGCAATAAGTAGATGAAGATTAGTATGGTGCAATGGTGGAATGATACTGACAGGGAAAAACCGAAGTTCTCGGAGAAAACCCCGTCCCAGAGCTACTTTTTAAACCACAAATCTCACATGGACTGATCTGGGATCCAGCTCGGGCATCCGCAGTGAGAAGCTGACGACTCCTTCAAAGATGAAATGCAATCTCTTTTATTTAAGCGCTCAGCTCGTACCGCGCAGTAAACACACTCCGTCTCGGTCATAAAAACCAATCAGTTAATGTTGTACAGTGAAATAACCGCTGTTTGTTCTGAGATCCACACAAAACACATAAATACAGTCCGAACCGCGCAGTAAACACACTCCGTCTCAGTTATACAAAACAGTCAGTTAATGTTGTACAGTGAAATAATCGCTGTTTGTTCTGAGATCCACACAAAACACATAAATACAGTCCGTACCGCGCAGTAAACACACCCCGTCTCAGTTATACAAACCAGTCAGTTAATGCTGTACAGTGAAATAATCGCTGTTTGTTCTGAGATCCACACAAAACACATAAATACAGTCCGTACCGCGCAGTAAACACACTCCGTCTCAGTTATACAAACCAGTCAGTTAATGCTGTACAGTGAAATAATCGCTGTTTGTTCTGAGATCCACACAAAACACATACAGTCCGTACCGCGCAGTAAACACACTCCGTCTCAGTTATACAAACCAGTCAGTTAATGTTGTACAGTGAAATAATCGCTGTTTGTTCTGAGATCCACACAAAACACATAAATACAGTCCGTACCGCGCAGTAAACACACTCCGTCTCAGTTATACAAACCAGTCAGTTAATGTTGTACAGTGAAATAATCGCTGTTTGTTCTGAGATCCACACAAAACACATAAATACAGTCCGTACCGCGCAGTAAACACACTCCGTCTCAGTTATACAAACCAGTCAGTTAATGTTGTACAGTGAAATAATCGCTGTTTGTTCTGAGATCCACACAAAACACATAAATACAGTCCGTACCGCGCAGTAAACACACTCCGTCTCAGTTATACAAACCAGTCAGTTAATGCTGTACAGTGAAATAATCGCTGTTTGTTCTGAGATCCACACAAAACACATAAATACAGTCCGTACCGCGCAGTAAACACACTCCGTCTCAGTTATACAAACCAGTCAGTTAATGCTGTACAGTGAAATAATCGCTGTTTGTTCTGAGATCCACACAAAACACATAAATACAGTCCGTACCGCGCAGTAAACACACTCCGTCTCAGTTATACAAACCAGTCAGTTAATGTTGTACAGTGAAATAATCGCTGTTTGTTCTGAGATCCACACAAAACACATAAATACAGTCCGTACCGCGCAGTAAACACACTCCGTCTCAGTTATACAAACCAGTCAGTTAATGCTGTACAGTGAAATAATCGCTGTTTGTTCTGAGATCCACACAAAACACATAAATACACTGTGTGGGCAGAACGTAGAATTTGTGAATGTTAAACCTGGCGGTACGTATAGTAATCATTGGGCTTTAAAGGATTAAAATAATCTAAGGTTTCTCAAACTACATTACGCGTACCACTATTGGTACACCAACTACTGTTGACTGGTACGTGAACTTTATAAAAATCGAAATATTAAAAAAATATAAATTTTCAATATTGAATATAAAACATAACCCACAAACATTTGCTAATATACAGCATTGTTAGCAACATTATACAAATCACCCCCTCTGTCACCCGGTGTTTCCAAATGCCGCTTACAAACGTTGGTGGTAGGCCTATATTGAAATTGTTAAATTTCACTTAGTGTTAAATTTCACTCCTGTTGTATTATTAAGACCCCTAAAAATTTCCTTTTTTTTTTTTCGTATGGCTCAACAGCCCCTAGTGGGCCAGGGCCTCCTCATTATCGAGGCTTCACGGTCACACTCAGACACACCACACTCGGTAGGACTCCTCTGGACGAGTGATCAGCCCGTCGCAGAGACCTCTACCTAACAACACACAACACTCACAACAGACAGACATCCATGCCCCCGGTGGGATTCGAACCCACGATCCCAGTAAGCGAGCGGCCGAAGACCGACGCCTTAGACCGCGCGGCTACCGGGATCGGCCCCTTAAGAATCAAGGTAGTAAAATACCGACACTAGCGCCATTCGGAGACAAACATGGACACTTATTTCCTGATCTCGCAGTGCATGGTAGAAATACTAGAAACACAAATCAATTTCATCTACCTACTGCAAGAATTTCTTGTTTTCAAAAGGGTGTGTTTTATTCGGGTATTAGAATTTTTTAACAGTCTCCCAGATAATATTAGTAGTCTTAGATGTGATGGTGTACAATTCAGAACAGAACTGAGAAAGTATCTTATCACCCACTCTTTTTTATTCAATTACTGAATTTTATGAGTTGAATAAAAATAGAAATGATTTATGATAAATTCAGCTACACATTTTATCTTAATCATTGGACATATTTTTTGTAATAGGATTCAAATCCTGTTTTATATTGTATTTTATATGTCTAAATTTGTATTTGTATTGTATTGATTTTTATGACTTATATCTTATGTTGTTGTATGTATTGTTTGTGTCTGTGTTAGTTTTTATAACTTGTATTTATTGTTGTTGTATACAATTGTGACTTGTTTCATGTCCAGCTGTCGGCAGGCAGAATGTTAGGACCAACGAAACATGTATATGTATGTATATATGTATACGAGGTGTGGTAGAAAAGTAATGAGACTGGCAACGCTGTGCACGAACCGACAACGCTGCTGCCTCCCCCTTCACAAGGCAGTTAGGTTAACCCCTGCCGTAGACTCAGTACAAGTTTGAACTTGCTACAATTGCTACGCGATTGTTGAGAGCGTCTGAAGTGAAGTTGTGTTTGTGAGGTGCGTTACGAAATTGGACCGGCAAAAGTTTGAGCAACGTTGTGCCATCAAATTTTGTGTGAAGCTTGGCGAATCCGCTACTGTGGCTTATGAAAAGTTACAAAGGGCTTATGGAGAACATTCCCTATCCAGGGCACAAGTGTTCAGATGGCACAAGTCCTTTTTATAAGGCCGAGAACATGTGGAAGACGAACCTCATGTGGGAAGACCTTCAACCTCAAAAACGGACGATAATGTGGAAAGAGTGAGGTCTCTTGTGAGGTCAGATCGTCGATTGACGTTGAGAATGATCAGTAGTGAGTTAAATTTGAACCGGTTTACCGTCCATCAAATTTTAACACGGGATTTGGGCATGAGAAAACGCCCCATGTCACACGGCAGTTTCCATCAATGAATTTTTGGCAGACAAAAGCATTCCTGTGGTTCCTCAGCCCCCCTATTCACCGGATCTCAGTCCCTGTGACTTCTTTTTATTCCCCCGGCTCAAAAACCACTTGAAAAGGCGCCATTTTGGTATTTGGATAATATCCAGAAGAGCGTAACCGACGAGCTGAAAGGTATTCCAGCAGAAGCCTTCCAGCACTGCTACGAACAATGGAAACAACGTCTCCGTCGCTGTGTAGCTGCCCAAGGGAACTATTTTGAAGGGGATAACCTTGATTTGTAAAAAGAATAAAATTCATGGTTAAAAGAAAATCAGTCTCATTACTTTTCTACCACACCTCGTATGTATATGAAAGATTTATAAAAAGAAACAGGAATTTCGTTAAAGCGACTCTCGTAAAGGAATACGTAGCAATGTCATTATTTGTGACGGCAGCGACTCAGTAAACACTCAATTACACTACGGAATTCGGTGAAATGACTGAGGATAAACACGCTTAACAGACTCTGTATGACGCTGATTTTCTGTGCACATTACGTGGAGCACGTACCTCCCGGATTCACAAACATTTCCTCTTCAAATAACGCCCGAAAATTTTGTATGCATTTAACTCATGCTCGTTCATACTAACAAGCAGAGTGGTAACTATATTTACCACCTACTTTAACATTTAGATAATATTGTATTTTCCCACATACTTATGTTCCGTACGATTCTTAGCTCAGTCGGTATAGCGACTACGCTAGTAGCTGGACGGTCCGGGGATCGAATCCCGGTGGGGGCGAGATTTCCCGCACACGTCCAGACCGACCCTGGGGCCTACCCAGCCTCCTGTACAATGGGTACCGTGTCATTCCCGGGGGTAAAGCGGCCGGGGCGTGGCATTGACCACCCACCCCCATCTAGCGCCGAGGTTAAAGAAAAAGTAGAGCTATACCTCTACTCCCCCTCTGGGCCTTCATGGCCTGTTATAGGGTGAACTTTACCTTTACCTTTACCTATGATTCTCATAATAAACCGCGATTATTTCGTTAAAAACCATTAATCGGCTGGTCTTTGTAATGGGGACGAGGTGTGTTCTCTGTGAGGTAGAACTGAACTGTATATATTATTTCCGTCAACTCGTCCTCCACAAGCAGTCAGTATAAGTAAGCCTAACGCCTGCTTTAATACTAAACAAGATACGAAATTTAGGCCACCCTGTATAACGTATCACTGAGGCAATTTCGGACCTTTGCATGCTGAACCGTTCTCAGATGTTCACAGCACGTATGTTGATACTGTCTGTTGTTGTTGTTCACAACTGTATATACAGGGTATACACAAAATAATGGTGCGGTTTCCATACTAAATACATAGTAAACCGCACCATTCTTTTGTGTATGCCCTGTATAGGTTGTTACAGAACCTTGTTGCTATTGTTACAGTGTTGTTGTATCACTTTTTAAGATAATATTATAATATTATAACAATTTAAAATATAAATGCATTTTATTTTGTGTTTTAAAAGTCATGTATTTTAAATGCCTGAGGATGGTCTGCCCGACCGAAACATGTAGCATGTATTGACTTAACTAATAAAAGTGTTGTGGTTGACAGCAGTGCGTGTGTCAACTTTGATACGATATATCGCACCGGGATGAATTCCACAAAAAAAAAAATGCGTCTACACTCTTTTTTTTTATTAAATTTATCGGCCATACATAACCTCAAAATTCAGCCCGTCGAAATATTTAGTAATTTATCACTTATAAACAAAAATTCGCACATAATTAAAGGCATATTCGTAAACTCTCTAAACACCAAATTTCATATTACTACATATAGAAGATAAATGCTAAATATTATAATCTCACGTTTCTATTCTACTTGATTATGCATTTTGTAAATTGTAAGAAGAAAAAATCGGTAAATATACAGGAAGGTGACGTCACGGTACAAAGTTACGTCATTCATTAATGTCACACCACCACATTATTTTTATTATATCATATTATTATGTAATTATAATGAACCATAAAGTTAAAAGCTAAAGTTATCCTTGTCCAGGTCCCGGGAAAGAACCCCGGTACCTATTGAATAAGAGGCTGGGTGGGCCCCAGAGCAGGTCTGGACGTTTCGGAGAATAGAAAAATATCTTTATTTATACCAGCTACTGCACACCAATCGAAGGGCCGCAATAGCTCAGTCGGTATAGCGACTAGCTACAGGCTGGACGGTCCGGGGATCGAATCGCCGATCCCAGTGGCCGTGCGGTCTAAGGCGTGGGTCTGCGGTCGCCCGCTTGCTGGGATTGTGGGTTCGAATCCCACCGGGGGCATGGATGTTGTGTTGTGTTTGTTGTAAGGACGGTAGCATGGAACGTAAAGTGACATGAAGGACGAAAGGATTTAAACAGCACAAAAATGGATCAAAGGGAAAAAAACCCCGGACAGGCAAAAAAAAAAAAATCCCGGTGGGGGCGAGATTTTCCGCAGCCGTCCAGACCGGCCCTGGGGTCCACCCAGCCTCCTATACAATGGGTACCGGGTCTCTTTCCCGGGGGTTAAGCGGCCAGAGCGTGGAGTTGACCAGCCACCCTCATCTAGCGCCGAGGTTAAAGAAAGAGTAGAGCTATACCTCTATTCCCCTCTGGGTCTTCGTGGCCTGTTATAGGGAGAACTTTACCTTTACTGCACACCAATCACATATGTTGGCATAAATTAACTTATATATGCATAACAACTGAACGGAATATGTGTAATATTAAGTATAGAAAAATAGCTTGTTCCTAACGGGATCCGAACCCCGGACCGTCCAGTCCGTAGGACGGTAGCTATAGCGACTGCGCTATCCCGGCTCCTAATTAATTATAAAGCAATAATAGTAAGTATTTTGGCACCGTGCAAAATACAAATTAAGCTCAAATGTTTACCCAGTCTAAGTCAATAAGTATCAAACATTACGACTCTATTTTTGTACCTTTGTTTTCACCACATATCCCCCCCCCCCCGTGATGGCCCGCTTGGCTTTGTCATATGTTTTGTAATTACAAAAGCCACAACTTCCGGGGAAAAAAAAACGTACTTGACATGTACCGTGTTTCTCACAGCTAGAAAAATTAAGCGAGATATTATCATAATCGTAAGTGCTCATGAAAAGTGTCCGTTATTTTTGTTCGATCTCAACCAAACTTCAATTTTCTCGACAGATTTTCGTAAAACATTCTCCATATAAAACTTCACGGAAATCCGCCCAGTGCGAGTCTAGCTGACGGACGGACAGACATGACAAAACTAAAACTCGCTATCGCAAGTTTATGAACGCGCCTAAAAACTACACTTTGCTCGCAGAGTATGTAAAAGGTAAAGGTCAACTTCACCCTACAAAAGGCCATGACGGCCCAGGGGGAGTAGAGGTATAGCTCTACTCTTTCTTTAACCTCGGCGCTAGATGGGGGGTGGATGGTTAACTCCACGCCCCGACCGCTTTACCCCCGGGAATGACCCGGTACCCATTGTACAGGAAGCTGGGTAGGCCCCAGGGTCGGTCTGGACGGGTGTGGAAAATCTCGCCCCCCACCGGGATTCGATCCCCTGACCGTCCAGCTCGTAGCAAGTCGCTATACTGAGTCTGTACGGTCCTCAGAATAAACAGCATTAATATTTGTAATCTTTCATACAGAAACGTGTGTTTTCTGAGAAGCATCAACTGAAAATTTAATTGTTTACATAAATTTCTGGCTACGAATTGTTGAACGAAATATTTTCAAGAAAAAAAAAACAGCATATCGGTAATTGACTGAACCAGTACTTTCAAGAATACAGTCTTCTGAGACGTTAAGCGATACACAGTGTCACTGTGACGCAAATACATTGCGTTAAACGGCTGTATCGTCTAACGGAATGCCTTACGAAGAACTACACTTAATGCAACATGGCATATCACCACAGTTTGCGGTTCCTGTTGCGGCGAGACTTGACAACCATTTTCCTGGTAGGTGGATTGGGCGTCGAGGACCAAAATAAGGGCCACCTCGCCTTCTTAGAAAATAAGCGTTGTGTTGTGTGTGGTGTGTGTGCGTGTGTTTCTTCCAGGTTGCAGAGGTGTGTGAAAGATCCTGGAGCCTATATTGAAATACGAAACCATATGGTAGTGTGTGGGCTTTAAATGGTGCAAGAATTGCAGCAACAAGGCATTCCGATCTGCGCTCTTCTGGGATATTACGCAGTGTGGAGTAGTAATTCTGTACCGACGTTTCGGGACTACCTATCGTCCCATCTTCAAGGGTCAAGAAGTTCCATATGGACTTCTTGAATTACCACTCTGCCGCTGCGTAATACCCCAGAAGAGCTCAGATCTCATCTACGTCGCGGCAGAAGCCTGAAATCACGAATAAGGCATTCCGTGTAGGAGATACGGCCATTTAGCATTATGTATTAGCTGCAGTCACTGCGTAGGTTGGTGGAGCGATATTGAATGCTCTGCGTACAGCTGATGTGACTGTCTGTCTTGAATAGTAAGGTAAAGGTAAGGTTCACCCTAGAACAGGCCATGACGGCCCAGAGGGGAGTAGAAGTATAGCTCTACTCTTTCTTTAACCTCGGCGCTAGATGGGGGTGGGTGGTCAAACGCCACGCCCCGGCCGCTTTACCCCCGGGAATGTACACGGTACCCGTTGTACAGGAGGCTGGGTACGCCCCAGGGCCGTTCTGGACGGGTGCTGAAACCTCGCCCCCACCGGGATTCGATCCCCGGACCGTCCAGATCGTAGCAAGTCGCTATACCGACTGAGCTATCGCGGCCCACCTGCTGTCTTGAATGCCTTTAGAAAGTCAGATGAACATTATTAGAGCATTTAACCAAAGGCAGTATTACGAGTGCCCAGTTATTTCTTGGTTTGAGAAGTTCATAAAGATGTTACAAGGATTACACAAACACAGTACTGTGTTATCCTTCGTTAAGTACGTAGGCTGCCTGCGAGATACTGTATACCAGGATCCATTACACTTATACAACTGTACTACAATGAATTGTTTACATTTTAACTGTTTAATTTTTTAGATCTTTCTACTGTGAAAGTTTGCTAGTTTGGTTTTGTGCGGTGTTACTTTGATTTGATTCATCGATGATGATCCCTTGGAGGTCGAAACATGTAGGAATGTTCAATGTGATATTGTAATACAAACATGTAACGAACAGTATTGTGCATTGTGTTGGTCTGAGTGTTGTGAATCGGTCAGTCAATGAATGACTGTCCTTACTTTCTCCAGAATTATGCCACTTGAAAGGTGTGGGCCTTTATTAATAATTTGATGACAATTAATATAATAACTCGTCATAAAATGTAAACCTCTACAAAACATCTAACAAAACACAGTGTTACAAATTGAGACATTAAATTTCGCGCCCTGAAGTCGAAGTTTAATAAATGCTTTTGTTATAATGCGGTTGGATATGGCAACTTCTGGCGAATACGATTGAATTCGCCAGAAGAGTGGGTGATATTAATTTAGTGTTAAGAAAATAATGTCTTTCGATGGGCTTTTGGGCTCCCTGTATTTTTGGGCCCCTGTGCTTTGCATATTCTTGCAATATGTTGGCTAGGCTACGCCCCTGAGGATACTGTATATGCTTTCAGACTAACATTCAATTATGTTTATGAAATAATAAGTTTTATGGCTGCATATGGTGAGTAACAATACATAAAACATTATTGTTTAAGAAAATTACCAAAGTTATATCCTACAAATAATGTACTTTAAGAAGGCGGGCACAGAAAGTAGTGGGCAAAAACAAGATCTAAGGGCGTGCATAAATCAAATGACAAATCAGGTAATATAACTAACAAAATGCACTTTATATTAATATTTAAATTATTTATTTAAAGACTGAAACGTCTTCCGGTCTCTCGGCCATCTTCAGAGCTACAATTTAACACAATACTCAAACCATTACGTACTTTCCCAACAATAAAAGAAATAAGTAAAGGAAACAGCTGTAAAGTGTAAAATGTCACGATGTGATAACAAACAAAATATTAACATGTTATCAAGTAAAATTATATTAAAATTAAAATTAGAATTAAAATTACAATTAAAATTAAAAATGGTCATTCAGTATAGTAACATATTTTATTATTATTTCACTTAATGACAGATTGTTAATGTTTTATGTTTCGTATATTTTAATACTATTTTAATTTTTGAAAAGTTTATAATATTATATATTTTTTTTTGTAATCACATCAGAACATTTTATATTTTTCCATTTATTTCCTTTTTTTATTTCTCTTAATATTGACAGACTATGTAACGGCCTTCAATATTGTCCCATTGTATTAAATTGCGTCCCTGAATACGGCCCATAGGCCGAAACATGTCGCAGTGTTTAAAAAAAAATAAGTCATGTATTTGTGTAAAGTGTACCTTGTTGGTTATACAGGGCATACACAAAAGAATGGTGCGGTTTTAATACTGTTCACTATTAAAACCGCACCATTCTTTTGTGTATGCCCTGTATTGTCCGATTAAATTGCACTACACGGTAACAACACATTACAAATGCCACAATTAATTCGCCGATTCTGACGTGTCATTCGGCTAACGCTTTCTCACTGCTGTATACAAACTAAATAAACGCATATTCCCTACGTTTAAATAATTACAAATGACAGTTCTGTCAGTGGACAGCATTGAAATGTCAAGAGTGCACTACTGACCTAGTTACGTGCCGGCCTGGAATGTGTGGTGCTGGTAGCAGCAAAGCAACACCACCACAAGGTGCATCATACGGTAAGTTAAAATGTCACAGTTCACAGCAACAAACCGCGTTAACGTACAAGAAGACAACACACTTGAGGCGACTGTATTAATTTCATATTCATAACACACGAAAAACGAAGCACTGTCATATTCATCACGAGTCGAAAATGAACGTTTGCGCAAAACAGGAAATAACTACGTACCTCACAGAGTTAGCACAGTTCGATAAAGCCAGTTACCCTTGAACCGTATGGAAGACAGACCCCCCCATTCATACTTGCAGCGTGTAAGACTTACTGGTTTATCTGCTACGTTCAGTTTGACGCACACACGTATTGCCAACCCCCACACACAGCATGTGCTGCCATCTCTTACACACAACGCATTAATAGTTCTAAGAACAAATTAATATGTAAATACACACCAATAAAAGGTACAGAAGTTACGTCTAAAATTGGCCACGTTAATACTAAAGCTAACCCACACAGAGATAAACAATCGAATTCCTCATAATGAAACACTCAGAGTTATCGTATCGATTTCCAATGCGACCCTTATGACGTAACTCACAAAGCGAGATAACGTACCGACATGGTGGCAGTGTCGTTGATCCAGAATGAGTCATTCCCCTTTAAATCTTTCTTGATGGACTTGTCTGTGACGAGATATAAACCATGGAAGGTTAGAAGGGGAAAGAAGGAAGGACGGACCTGCAGCATTGCTCACGCCGTACGTGGGAAGCTAAGGATCAATACCACAACCCCCTCCTCTAAAATTTAATGGGGGGCGCCATGAGAGCTGCTCTGCATCAACAGGTTACCTTAGCTCGTGGGTGCGTTCACTGATGTGTTTAGATCACACCGTGTTGCGGTCATACACACACAGTTACTTACGAATTGAAATTTGAGGTTATGTCGTTGGCGAAAATTTATATTGTGATCTTACTGGTTATGATAACGTGTACATTGTTGTATCAGTTTCGGAGAAACATACTGCCTCTAGCTTCAGCGCACAAACCTACCTTCATACAGGAATTCCATTCGTCCCTATTTTGGGGGGACTTTCCCGGTTTTGTTTGTTTTACATACATACATACATACATACATACATATATACATATATACATACCATACATATATACATTCCATGGATCCATAATTTTGTCACAAGACAAGAGGATGTGCAATAAGTCATAACATACAAAATCATATACAAATGTACATTGCAAAATGCTTTAAACATTCTATGTGCAGTCTTAGACGTCAGTATTATAGGTTAACAGGACTCATAAGAAATTCATCTACAGAGTAAAAGGAGTGTGCGTTTAATTATCTTCTTAGTGCTGCTTTAAATTGTGCCTTTTCATTCTTAAGATTTTTGATATTACACGGTAAGCTATTGAAGATCCTGATACTAGAATAGAATGTACTTTTCTGAAAGCAGGATAGGTTGGCAATTGGTCTATGAAGATGGTGCTTATTGCTTGTATTGATACTGTGTATTGATGAATTTGTTTGAAAGTTTTATTGATTATCAACGAGGAAGTTAATTAATGAAAATATATATTGGCATGGAACAGGCAAAATCTCCAGTTTTTTAAACAGACTTCTGCATGAAGTTCTAGGATGTGCACCAAAAGGTAAAGCAACCCCATTACAGGCCTAGACAGGCCCTGAGGGGTCCAGGAGGTTGAGGCTCCCAGATTTGTAGACAATCGGCACATGAAGGTGGTAAGGTTGTCAGCCCTAAACACCGGCCGCCTTTACCCCCCAGGAAATATTCCTGGTACTCATTTCTGTTAGAGGCTGAGTCGACCCCAGGCCATAGTGCGACCGAAACGATTATGTCAATGGAATTAATTCCAATGACACCATCGGAATCGAACCCGCGACGTTCCGGTTTGTAGCGTAGTGCCTCAACCAACTACGCCACCGCGCGCACCCAGTTCTAGGATGTGCACCAACCATAATTCTGATAATTATCTTTTGTAATGTAAATATCTTCCTGCTGTTGGACGAATTTCCCCCAAAAATTATTCCGTATTGTACAATAGAGTGAAAATATGCGAAATAAATTGACTTGAGAGTGTTAATGTTTAAAGAGCTCTGTCCCGGTGTCCACAAAATTCGGTTCGGGACGTCAATTGTCTCGGTTTTTCTTCCAGTTCGTAAAAGAACGACATGTCTGACAACACGCACGAACATTCTGACTGTCCTACGGTGGGCGAAAACGTGTGTGGCAGTAGGACAGTCATCAACAGGCCACTGACAGGAAGGAACAGGAGAGTGAGAGGAAGATGTGTGGATTGGTGATTGCAGAGTGTGGGCTGACACTGCGAAGGATGAGGAACGGATTTTTTTTCCAATCGCGCAACAGCCCCTTGTGGGCCAGGATCTCCTCACTATCCAGGTTCACAATCACAATCGGTAGAACTCCTCTCTGGACGACTGATCAGCCCTACGCAGTGACCTCTACCTGACAACACACAACACTCACAAGAGACAGACATTCATGCCTCGGCGGGATTCGAACCCGCAGTCCCAGCAAGCGAACTGCCGTAGACCCACGCCTTAGACCGCGCGGCCACTGGGATCGGCCATGAGGAACGCATATGTATAGAAAAATCAGCTAAATGAATTGAGTGTCTCAGTTTGAGCAGGATTATAATTATTATTATTATCATTATTATTAATGCATGTAATAATTTTGTTCTCTGAGTTACCTCGTTCTAGTAATATTAATAAATTACTCTGCTTTTCTCATTGAGAACGGGTTAAAAATTTTGTTTTTTACGAACCCGCACCCCCCCCCCCCCCCCTCACTCCCCCGGCCACCTAAATGTTATTAAAGGCCCCTGTTTTTTGGTTTTTAAAATATGGGATCCTGACATTGCGACCATGTTTATACTCTGGGCAGGGAGGCAGCAGGTTCCTCCGAAACGTCGGTAACCACACACGACACTACACGCTGTCTTAAACCGGAAACCCCGCAATATAAATGCTTATCAATTGTTTAACTGCACACTAAGCCGCGATAAGATTTGTAACATCGGTGTTTCCGTGATCCTCTCTCGGAGTGCTCGCACGGCTCCTAGGCGTCACGTGCAAGAAACTTTGATACACTTTTGGGTTTGATCCATCAAATGTTCGTGCAACGTGTAGACAAAAAAAAGAAAGGTAGACGAAATGTTCATAGAAAACACAGGCACTATACTCGTACGTATAAACGTAACACTGGGACGCGTTCGTGCAACCATTGTAACCGTGGAAAAGTAAGCATTAAATATGCTGAGGGTGTGTTTGTACCCTTTATTATCCAGCATGCAAAGCGCATGCGCCGTATTATATTGTCATCTGTGGCCTGTCTGGCTCTACCATATTTTTCCACTTTATCTCACAAACGGAGCGATTTTAGGAAAAAGTTTTTGAACATAAAATGTGTGTTTTGATTTTCTCTACGACTTTTGTCTGAAACATTTCTCATTCTAAAAAGAATTGAGCGAGATATTATCATAAATGTACGTAGGTCTTCATGTGAAGTACCCGTTATTCTTCTCTGATTTTGATCAAACTTGATTTTTGTCGACAGATTTTCGAAATAGACTCAAATATCAAATTTCATGAAAATCTGTCCAGTGGGAGCCGAGTTGTTCCATGCGGACGGACACGACGAAGTTAACAGTTGCTTTTCGCGATTTTGCTAACTCGCCTAAAAATGTGGACGAATCTTCATGAAAGTGTTTATATTTAAAAGGTAGGTACATTTGGCTGTAAACGAAAATTCAGTATAATCGTGTTGTCAGATTTGAGATTGTCACTGCTGGGCCTCTGAATTTGCTGTAATCTGGGAGATGATACAGCGTTGTGTGAAGGTACCTACCGCCTTTGTTTTCTGTCCTGCAGATACCTGTGTGCCAAATTACATGGCTCCACGCCCTAGAAAACAGCAATCTTCAGAGTTGTTACTTTTTTTTTGGTAATGAAAGCTAATAGGTGGTTGTTCTAAAAACGAATGCAAAAGAAAAATTAACCCTTTAAAGCTCAGTGGTTACTATATGTACCGCCATGTTTAACATTCACAAATTCTACGTTCTGCCCACACAGTGTATTTATGTGTTTTGTGTGGATCTCAGAACAAACAGCGATTATTTCACTGTACAACATTAACTGACTGGTTTGTATAACTGAGACGGAGTGTGTTTACTGCGCGGTACGGACTGTATTTATGTGTTTTGTGTGGATCTCAGAACAAACAGCGATTATTTCACTGTACAACATTAACTGACTGGTTTGTATAACTGAGACGGAGTGTGTTTACTGCGCGGTACGGACTGTATTTATGTGTTTTGTGTGGATCTCAGAACAAACAGCGATTATTTCACTGTACAACATTAACTGACTGGTTTGTATAACTGAGACGGAGTGTGTTTACTGCGCGGTACGTACTGTATTTATGTGTTTTGTGTGGATCTCAGAACAAACAGCGATTATTTCACTGTACAACATTAACTGACTGGTTTGTATAACTGAGACGGAGTGTGTTTACTGCGCGGTACGTACTGTATTTATGTGTTTTGTGTGGATCTCAGAACAAACAGCGATTATTTCACTGTACAACATTAACTGACTGGTTTGTATAACTGAGACGGAGTGTGTTTACTGCGCGGTACGGACTGTATTTATGTGTTTTGTGTGGATCTCAGAACAAACAGCGATTATTTCACTGTACAGCATTAACTGACTGGTTTGTATAACTGAGACGGAGTGTGTTTACTGCGCGGTACGGACTGTATTTATGTGTTTTGTGTGGATCTCAGAACAAACAGCGATTTTTTCCCTATACAGCATTAACTAACTGGTTTTTTTCAATCATGACCATAACCAGAAGCAGTGAATTCACTGATAAAATAACCAAACATTCGTATCAAGCGATTGGTGCCCCCCTTTTCGTATTGAGGGGGTCGGGGGTTCAAATCTTGGCCTTGATCTGGCTATTTAGACTGAGTTATATATGGTTGCTTCCAGGCAAATATCGACATAGTAGCGCAAGTTACGTCACGACAGCCCCTCTCTACAAATTTCCCCTCCACTAATCACCCCATCATCCAACGCTGTGTAACGCGAGCTATTGACAACGTCGTTAAATGAACAATAAGTCAACAAGCACTGCATAATTCGAACAACCTCTGCGCTCACATTCATAGCCAACAGACAGTGAAAGAAATTCGGATGTCATTAATCAGAACTTGTTATGCACATGACGTCACATGCGTCCACCAGGTACACGGCATAAATCCTCTTCCTAAGTTACGCAATTAATGAAATTCAGGTTCCACCAGTTAGCAGGGAGCCGCTTCCCAAACCATACATAACACGTGTAGAAACAGAAACGGTACAAATTTATTGTAGCTTTTTTTTTTCAAAAGCCCAATACAGCTGCAATGGTAACTGCAACAGTCCCCACTCGCATGAAATTGCGCGCCATGAAAACCAAAAACTCTTAGCCTTGTCATTCGAATCAGCTCACGTGGGCGCACAACTGCCACCCCCCATCCCCGCCACCGTCCTGTGGCTGTCTGCGTCACACGATCCCACAGTTTTCCTCAATCTGCGCGCCCCACATTGCTACAGTCCTGCTCGCTCGGTCCCTGGATTACACCCACAATCTTTGTGTTCATTTCTTCAGTTTGTTTCCTGACACAAAACTGTCAGGACGGGTTTGAAATTTCCCTGGATCCAATAGAAGGTAATGTTCACCCTACAACAGACCATGAAGGCCCAGAGGGGGAGTAGAGGTATAGCTCTACTCTTTCTTTAACCTCGGCGCTAGATGGGGTGGGTGGTTAACGCCACGCCCCGGCCGTTTTACCCCCGTGAATGACCCGGTACCCATTGTACAGGAGGCTGGGTGGGCCACGGGGCCGGTCTGGACGGGTGCTGAAAATCTCGCCCCTACCGGGATTCGATCCCCGGACCGTCCAACTCGTAGCGTAGTCGCTATACCGACTGAGGTATCCAATGCAAAAATAAATTTGGTGGTCATACCTGCCCGAATTCCTGACCGGACAACGCAGATACAGCATAGAAACAAAATATTTTTGAAACAAAATCTTAAATATAATCAGCCCTTTCAGGGGGCCCCCGAACTGTGGGGCCCCATGCAGCTACACACATTTCAGTCTTAAATAGGCCTTCAAGATAAAAATTCGAAACCAGTAACATTTGATGTCAAAGATGCAGGTACAGTCCGGGACTCAGAACTGCGACCTCAGAAGCTTGGGGGGAAATTTGGGGGAATGTGCGAGTTGGATCACTCTTGCTAGCATTCGTTACGAACTCGCAAAGCTGGGTCGCGAACTGTAGTATGCGCTCGACTGGACAGGTTTGTTGTAAGAGGTAAATCTTTTACGCTTTATTCCTTCCAAATCCTTTCCGATTCATCGATAACCCTCTCATTTGACGCCACACACATTCTGTTACTGATACGTCGTTAAAAGAGCCCACAAAAGAAAAACCATGGGCTGTGCAGGCCCGTTGTTAGCAATTTTACGTGTATACTCCTCATCAGCATGGTTATAGGTGGCTAGCACAGACGTCCCAACGATCGTCTCCTTATACATCTGCTACAACCCGTTATCTCCATATACGAGTGAAGCGTTTAGCCATTCTAGCTACGCTATACGCTTTATTCTGGTTTGACGTAGACCAGAAGGGCTGGAGGACAATACAATAAGAGGAGGGGGAAGCCTGAGCGACGTTACCCATGACACTTCTTTCCGTGGCCACAGTATAAAAAAGCAATCCCTATACAGGAGGTTCCCCGAATTTCTAGACAATCGGCACATGAAGGTGGCAAAGTTGTCAGCTCTACGCACCGGCCGCCATTACCCCCCAGGAGATATCCTGGTACTCATTTCTGTTAGAGGCTGAGTCGACTCCATGGCCATAGTGCGACCGAAAGGATTATGTCAATGAAAAATTCCAAAGACACCATCGGGAATCGAACCCACGACCTTCCGGCTTGTAGCACAGTGCCTCAGCTAACTGCACCACTGTGTGCAGCATACAGCACGTCTCTTTTTATTGCTGACCAGAGCAACGCACTGTCACGGATTGTTGCTTCGTATGGAGGCATTCTGCGTGATAAAGCTGTCGCGCTCTGGTGAGCGGTAACAGAAACACAGCACTCCGTGTCTGCGATGTTGTGACAGGACTTAACGCTAATTAGACGACTCGCGATCGATCATCAGTCGAAATTTTGGTACTCCGGTCTCGTCTGATGATGACTTTTTGTACTTAAGCCGAAACGTGTTGCGCATTAAAGTTATATAACGTAAACCTTGGTTGTGACTGATGGCCTTCGCCCATTTATTTTGTATATTTTTGCGAAATCAATTAACACCGCGATAAATCCCTGATGTATGGAATATCGGAGCCACAGTCTACGTAATTTGTCTGTATTCTTTGCTTATCTCTGAATAAAAATTATTCACGACAGGATGCCTGCATATAGCAGCGATTTGTCACAGTCGTTTAACACTCGACACGGAAGTTCAAATTACGTACCCCGTCACAATAACAGAAGACTGATTTAAAACAACTTAATTAAACGGAAGTTTATACAGAAACAGCCTAGTCAATTATAAAATTGGCTGCATCAGTTCGGTTTGGAAATGAAATTAAATGGAAAGAAGTCACACTGCGTGATCATCAAAGCGCGACGAAATCACATGTTACAGTAAAAACAACTTACGATCGTTTAGTCAAGTACTAGAGCAACACCACGCGACGCTTTAGTAAGTTCAACATTTTTGTACTTATAAATTCATTTTATTATTCACATTTATCAAGATACGATATTATCTACGCCACTGAAATCTGGTAAAAATGTAAAAGTACTTTCTGTTCAATGCGCCCGATGTCTAAAAGAACACTGCTTACCTCTTGCTCAAAAGGAAACACCGAAGCACACACAAGGTTTAACATATTTTTCGCTCTTGTGGGATGTTGCGAGAGGCGTAGGTTACCGACGTTTCGAGACATCATTCTTGACCCTTCAAGATTGGAACGATATGTTGTTCCGAAACGTCGGTAACCAACTACCAACTTACACCACGCAACATGCCTGAAGAACATGCGTGAAGAGACAAACAATATTTGTCAGATAAAATAAGGAATCTCTACATAGGAGAAAGTGGACGCCATGACGCTAGTGCACTATCACGTTTGGTAAAATGTCTATAGACTAGAAAAAAGGGTTCATTAACACAGCCCAGGGTTCATTAACACAGCCCGCCATTGAGTCAGCACATTATACTTCAGGTAAGCACCGATGAGCCTGAAGCTAATTGTAACGGATTATCTATCTAAGTACCAATCTTTAGGGGAAGTACCAATGAAAAACGGGCATTAACATATGAAACATACATCAAAATATCGTGTTATGTTTCAGTAGCTGACAGGATGTACTAACAGTGACAGCAAAAGGACTCTTGATGCGATCACCAAAAACCCACTAAAAAATGAAAATAAAAAGAAATAGAAAGCCTGTCACATGCATATTGCACAAAAGGCACAGGGACAATGGCGTGGCAGGATGTGACCATAATTATATCTCACACTATGATCTTACTGAATAGAACAGCGAATTAATGACACGATGGATCTGTGACATTCGTACCAACTTCTCTTCTTATGTGTTAGTGTTGTAGATAGGCTCTGACTGTCACAGTCATATATAAATTTGCTTGAAACTTGAAAACACAGTTTATTTACTGCAACTGGGAGACAGGAGCACAATGATTTCTACATGGGCCACTTTAGTGGCTGGTTTAACTCTCGTAAGTTGACGAACATACATCATCTAGAGCTCTGATTAACTATATTAACAATAACTTTTAGGGAAATGAATAATTAATGTACATGCAATTTAAACAATTTTCAACGTTTCAACAAAAGAATAACCAGCGTCAACTTGTTTGCTATGTTGCTGGTTGATATATCTTATGTTACTGCTTTCAAACTGTCATCTTTGCTTTAATATGTTAAAGGATACAATTAATTTTTATTATTCATGGCAACTTTTGTTGTTAAAATGTAAGAAAAATGATTTTTCCCACATCTCATGTTTAAATATACAAAAGGAGACATTATCTACAACAAACTCTGCTTACAATTAGTATATCTAATCTTTTTGCAAGGGAATATTTAATTTAGAACTTCAATAGCTCACTTTTAAGGTTGTAATATTCTGGGTACTGATAAATCCAGCTTCACAACTAACCAGCGGCAAATCCTGATCTGGAGGTCGGGTCTAGCGAAATGGTGCAATGCCACATTGTGTTAACCTTCCACTAGACCTGACCACTGCATCAGGATTCACCACTGCAACTAACATGAAGATGGAGGCAACAGGTCCCTCTGAATTACTGGTAATCATATACAAGAAAACATTACATCATAAGCCAGATAATCACCATCTAAATTTTGACTATCACAAAAACTTCGGATGTCACTGCTGTGAGACTGGAGTTTCTCACAGCAGTCACAACTGAGTCTTCTAAGATGTGACACAAAATAGTGTGATGTGAATTTATTGATATTCCTTTGAAACATCAGTAAATGCCTAAAAAACAACACAATATCACGAAATCTAACGAGAACACACACACAATATAAATAATAGCAGTTATCATAACCCTAATTCTATATATTTTAATATTTCAACAGATAACTGGAACACATGCTGGAAATAGGACCACGCTGCCATCAATTAATAATTATACTATAAAAGATAGTATAATATGCTACTTGATTTTATTGTAATTTTTATAAGTTTTAATAATTTAATAACTTTTAGCAGCTTAACAATACCACAAATTTTACAAAAATTTTATACGATGTGGTAAATACTGACTCACTGTTATGACGTAACCAAAATTGGTCTATGTAAAAACTCCTTAAAATACCCCCTGATGATGGCAGAATAACTGCCGAAATGCGTATTGGGGCATCGTAATAATAAAGAAAACAGTGAAAAAAACTGTCTTAGTGCATTTGTTGGTACAAATAAATCAATTATAAAAGATGCACGGTGAATATAAAGTGAAACAATATCACAGTTCAAAATATGATAATCTTGAAGTGTAATTATCCAGTTTTTAATGTCTGCTTTTGTTTGTTTAATACAGTGGCTCCGGAAATGTAATTTAAATCTGTTGAACACTTAAAAAATTTGCTCTGCCTCAGACCCCATTTTGCTTCATACAAATATTTTTATGGGCCATATTTACAAATTCACTGCTAAACATTAGGATCAGAGGATAAACATACTGCATTGTTTAATTCACTTTATATACCTTATTCTGCATAAATGGATTACTTACTAAATGTTAGCATGTTTACATGTAATTGCCACCAGTTTCAGCTACCTCATGCATGTGAATTCTTAGAGCACTGCTCCATGTGTAGATAGTGTAGGTAAATTTCTATTCACCTTAAAAAACCTACTTTTGTGGTGGCTCATAGCAGTATGCAATACAAGCACTTTTCTTTCCTTAACGAAGGGACGGTAGATAGGTGTAAAACCGGCTTAAAATCATTTATTGTACTTTTGAGAAGATCCCTTTGTTTCTTGGAAAAAGCATTGTGTGTTTGTTGATAAATAAATCAATCATTTCTGCTCAATTATTTGCACTGACTGCAGGTGTCAGCTCTCAGCACCACTGCTCCTGCATCAGATGTACAGCGTGTCGTGTCCCACCTGCAAGGTCTCATGCCACTTCATACAGCAACAGTGTCTGAGCGGTTCAAGCGACAGGTTCAAAATGAAAGCGGAACAAGCGATGACCAACCACCACAGCCACCACCACCAGCACACACGCGTTTTAAGTACAACAAGGTACAATATTTGAAATTTGATGTTCTGATGGTAATGTCTGTGACTTGGCAGATAGGTACTGACGTTTCAGAGGAACTTGCATACAAATTACACGGCACCATATTCCAGAAGACTGTAACTTGATCATTTGAAGAATGAAATTCATCTGAATTATATTTAAGGACTCAGTGTCTAGCCCTCCTGCATCTCCATTATTAGGACCAACCGTTTAATGTTGTTTAAGGAAATAAATACATTGTGTGGACAAAATGTACATTAATGCAGGTACTAAATATGCCATACAAACCACTGTGCTTTAAAGGGCTGAGGATGATATACTAGAAACTGAAAACATGTCGTGTGAGATTTGCGGTTCATGCAGTGGTGACTACGAAAATTACTGTCTTTTGGGATTTGACGCTGTGTATTCTGGTAGATATACAGGGTATACACAAAAGAATGGTGCGGTTTCCCTTTATTCACCATTGAAACCGCACCATTCTTTTGTGTATACCTGTATATCAACATTTCAAGGAACCCGCTGTACATCATCAGGATCAAACAATCTACCAAGTGACAAAGCATCATAGCCAGATGGCAGTGATCTTTTTAAAGATGAGCTTGTTACTGGAAAATAATGGGATGGAAGGGAATAATTTAACTTCGCCAACAAAGAGATCATCGCAATGGATTACAGAAACTCAACTGCTCTGTTACAAGCAGCAAACAACAAGAACACGTTGGGTACATCAATAGGAGAATTCTACGCTGATAGAATAATTTATGAATATGAGAATGGGGTGTGGGGGAACAGAATGAAAATTTGTGCAATGATCTTGAGAACACAAACTCACTCCTTCTTGGACTGTCAATGAGAACTTCTAAAATCTTGAGGTTCAGTACTGTATGCACATAGCCTTATCTGTGGCAGTGTGTAACATCATAGTTGTCATGGTACAGGGTTGTTCGCCTGTACCCAATCCCCAAGCAGAAACTGTTTGTTCAGTATATTTGCTGCTACCCTCCATATGCAGTGGCTGTTTGGTCCATCTGCAATCAAAGGATGCACCATGTTGTGGTGACATGTGGCCCATCCTGATCTACCACTAATTTCCCCATTAGGTGTTCCCATAAGGTTTTCCAATCAAAATTCTGTATATTTATTCTTTCACCTGTGTGGTGTATGTTCTGTTATTTCTACCTACTTCTATCAACGAAATGAATATCAGGTGGAGGGCACTAATTAGGATAACCTTCATTAAGCAACTTCTCTTAAAATACCATCAACTCTCTTATTCTTCCAAAATAAAACGTTTTGCACCAGTACAAAACAGTGTATAAAATTACGGTGCAACATGGTCCAGTACTGTTTAAAAATGAAGTAACTTCTCTCCCGATTAGGAATACCAGAATATGAGGTGACTTGCACGTAAGGCATCCCCCCTTACATTCTTCAATTTTCAGGAAGTATCTACATAATACAAATACAGAGTACAAAGCACATTTTTCCAGACAATGAGCATGAAAAAATTCTAGTTTTATATTCAGACAAATATAATAAATGATTCAACAGCTGCACATTCTGTTTTATGGAACAGTGCTGCAAGAAAATGCCAAAAATAATCAACATGAAGACAGTGAAAGAATGTTTCAAAAGCCTACGACCAGCACCACCACTGGGAAATCCTGGTGGACCTCCTCCACCGCCAGGTAGCCCAAGTGGACCTCTTCCAACATCAGGCAGCCCAAGTGGACCTCCTCCTCCACCACCAGGAGGCGCACCTCCACCTGGTGCAGAAGGTGGTGACGACGAAGAATTTGGTGAAAATGATGCAGGTGAAGATGTTGAAATATTAGGAGATGCTGATGCACAAAATTCATCATCAGGGCAACTACAGCACAGACCAGGCAGTAAAGCCTGTAAAGGTAAATGCTTGGCTATCACTTCATTTAATATACCTTATTTACCGAAATAAAAGACAAGCCCCACTCCCCACAATCTTCGATTTGCAGAACAATACCTATATAGTGCGAGCTTAACTTTGTGCACAACTGTAAGGTGACCCATCACTTTTGAAATAATCAATTGGGGAAAATATTCTTGTCTTATACTCAGGCAAACAAACATGGTACATCATATACACATCTGATACCTCTTGCCTGGTTTCAAATATGAACACTGGACTTGAAGAGATCAGACTGTGTTCTTCCTTTACAGTTTTTGAACAAAAGAATCAAACTGGTGAATGTTCACCAATAATTCTTGAGCAAACTGCCGACTCCCTCTTCATGATACCCTGTTTAAGGCGGTGGCATGTTTCTACAAAATGTTTACACCCTTTCATCATCTTACACAGCATCACATTTCAGAAGATACAGTTCAGTTATAATTTATGTTGTGAGATATTTAGTGTTTATTGATCTCATAATTTCATCATGAACTCTACATGGAGTTTATAGTCCTTGTGCAGTTTCAAATATTCATAACTTAAGTTCTATACGAGATAAATGCCATTTGTAAAAATTTCAGGAAGGTAATTTATTCAAGTTTCAGCATATTTAAAATTGGGGTTATTAAGTCTTAACATGTCCACCATCATTACGGACACAAAGCACGACAAAATTTTGAAGTACTGCATGTGTGTTTCAGTTATGGCATTTTGCACTGTGTTTCAGGTGGCAGACCTGGTGCTCACAGAGAACACATGGCTGTAAGTATCCTTAAATATACGGTCACCATATTTTTATTATGGAGAATTTCTTCACCCAGGATATTTGGCACAAAGTGAAATTCAAAACACCTGTCTCCAGGATAAAAGTCAGATGGTTTGCCACCGAGACCACACAGGACAGCTAAAACTGCAAAACTTTTGACTAGTATTCAGATGTCCCCAGTTTGATTCTCAGCCAGTGTACAGGTCACCGTCATTAGGCAAATCTCATGATATGAGATTTGAGGTTCTTGTAATGGTGAAGATCTAGATTGTGGTCTTCTGGTTTATGACAATGTATAGTCCTGTTATTATCCTGAAGATAGAGGCAGTATGTTCCTCTGAAACCTTAGTGACCACTTACCAGACAAAATTAAATCATATCCCAGAGACCACAATCCAAATCCCAGCCCAGCCAATACCATTTCCCCCCTCCCCCACCCCTCCTCTTCTAGTGAAAGTCACCACCTCATTCAGTCTCTGTAATCTACACGTCCAATGATCCAAGCCCGAATTACTCACTCAATGTTTCTTCACTCCAGTACTGAACACATTCATCTTACATGTTGTTTGAATGTTTTAATTTTCACATCTAGTCAAGGAATGTGCACTGATGAGGTAGCAGGCCTGAAAAATTGAAAGAGTGACAAACAATAAAAATTAAAAACATAATTTGGCCTGCAGTCTCTGACAATAGTAAAATTATAATATATGAACCACCTAATATTCAACTAACTTAACTGGCACGGCATCAATTGACAACTTTAAAACCATTTTACCATTCTTTGTATCAACGTATGTTTATGACATTTTGACTCATCTCTGTTACAGTGTGCTATGGAGTGCGCTTTTGAAAAAGAAAATCTGGTGAGTAACATCGCTAGCTCCGTTACCCACACATCAACACTGTCAGCACGCTTACTGCAGGGCAGTGACCAGTGTGCTGCTGCCACAAGCAAATTTGTTTCTGCTCTGTAACACTTAGCAGCTTTTTACACCAACACCATAAATGCTACATCTTGTGAGTGCCACAACACTTGTCAGTGTCTGTGGTACTTCATAAGGATGTAAAAACAAAATATATCTCAACATTTGGCCTGGATGAAAACCATAAAATATCAGAATGTTGGTCAATATTAGGCACAGTGCGAGGTCTAAGGTTCTCAAAGCGGAGTTCCTAAAGATTCAAGTCTTCTGGGATACTTTGGGGAAGCAGTTACAAACATTTTGAAGGACAATGCTGCTTTCACAATGCCCAAATATTAGGTACTATTTACCCAGTAACACAGCGTAAAATACCAGAAAACATGAATATTCAACATAAGGTACACATACTCCTGAGACATGAGCATGGAAACCCATAAGCTTTCAAATACAAATGGCACATGCGTTGTCACAAAGAGACTGTAGTGTACACAGTAATTTCAGCAATACAAAGTAAAGAGCACAACTGGATAACATGTGTGTCCAGTTATTACAAAAACCTGTATTAATGATATCATAACAACTTCTTAACTTCACTTCACCAAACAAAAGCAATCACATGATGGATAACAAGATGAGTTGGGCATTTTGCACACATGGGGAGAGATCAGAAACGCATACAAAACTTTGGTCTCAAAGTCCAAATGATGGTTTTTCCCCCTCATATTGCGTCAAAGACACTTTTTCTTTTTTTGGCTTTTACACAAGTAGAATGCACAGAGGTTCATGCAATGGCCCCTTTAACACTGAGGAAACGGCCCGTGGGTAGGAGATTCGGTGTGACTCTGCGTGAATTTGGACACGATGAAGAAAAGAAATCCTTTACAGCAGGAATGGCAAATAAGTTGTGCAGCTTACAGCACTGTCATTATACTGGCCAGCATTTGGACATAATGCAATCTGCTTTCTATTCTAACAGATAAAAGAAGGTGCAGTGGACCAAAACGCTTTTGCAGCATATGTGGATAAGTACATACAAGAAAAGAACGCTACAGTATGGAAAGATGCGATTGGCGCAGCTCTCAAAAACTGTTCTGTTTTTGTTCGTAAGTATCTGCACATTTAAATTCAATAGTTTGGTAAATAGGTACCAACATTTTGGAATAACCTACTATGTCAATCCACAAGGCAAAAGACTCATGAGTCTCTCTTATTGAAGAAAGGAACTTACAGCATGGGACACAAATTATGACACTGGAAATTTAACATAACCCATGCAACTGCTTAATTGTACAATATTTGTTCCACCTAATTGCACATCAAATTATAAATAATTTATTTTGTAAGATGCCTCCTACATGTTTTGGCCCATGAAGGCCATCTTCAGGGACAATTTATTTACAAAGGCATACATTTATGATAAAATGTTGTCAAAGATATGCATAAATAAAGTTAATTTACAGTAGTGCTAAAATCTATACAATTATTATAGATGTTTTACATTTCTCTACAAATTTGTACTAAGGTTGCAGCCAAACGTCTTATGTCAATGCTGACCATCTTCCTTCAAAAGGAGTTACAAATGTGTTTCTTGTGGCTGGCACACTAGAAGCTTCCACTCAGTTTACTTTGAATCAGGTTATTAGTGTCTAGTGCTAGGGTGATTAGTGAGTGATGTGGCAAAAAGCAGTCATGGCCTAGTTTGAGATACTTTCACAGCCTTGGTTCAAGGGACTCAGAAACCCCACGAAAAGCAACGTCATGATTGGTTGGCTCTGGGCTGAGATTATGACCTGGGACCTCTTAAGTATAAAACAGGAATTCTACACACTCATCAATGTTTGGAAAAAAAATTTCAGAATATGATTATTGAAGTAATTTAAATTGTGTTTCAGCTGCATCCATTAAACATGAGCAAAACTGCACATCTGGTTCAATGGAGATGTTCCACTGTATGAACAGACACATATTTGTGGTAAGTAACTCTCTACAAAACACTGACAAAATGGCTGATACTGGACACCTTACTTGAACAATGAGCCCTCAGTTAAGTCAACCATTTACTGGAGTACATCAGTTTTCCACTATAACAGACATTCATACACCATATTTTTAGACAAATGACAATATTTTTTTTTTTTTGTAATTCATCATCTGAAAAATGGGGCAGTAGCCTTATAATCATACACAAAATTAAGATGTTCTGTAGAGGTATTTTCCTGAAAGTTGAAGATTGTAAAGGAGGATCATTTTATATTCAGGTAGATATGCATGTCAGTGACCTGTGAGATGTGCAAAAGGCTGTAGCTGTTATTTAACAATGCTGTCAGTAGCTCAGAATACACAGTGTCAAATAATTTTTTTATTTTATTTATTTTTTTTTTATGGCTCGACAGCCCCTTGGGGGCCTAGGCCGCCTCATTTTTCAAGGCTTCACAATCACACTTTTTAGACACACCACACTCGGTAGGACTCCTCTGGACGAGGGACCAGCCCGTCACAGAGACCTCTGCCTGACAACACACAACACTCACAAGAGACAGACATCCATGCCCTAGGCGGGATTCAAACCCACAATCCTAGTAAACAAGCGGCCGCAGACCCACGCCTTAGACCGCACAGCCACTGGGATCAGCTGTGTCAAATAATAGGACGACTAATTAATAACAAATTGCAAAGGGTGTTGAAGGAAGTGGAAGTGGTTTAGTTTGACATATTATTCTCCTTTCCTGGAGGGAACCAAAAAATGTTAGCCAGAACAGCTGGTCTCCTGAACCTCCCAGTTCTCACCACTCGACCACAACATTTGGTAGCCCGATATAACCTTAGACCTCAGTTACGACTTGACCTGGACTCCAGACTATGAGAGTTTGTATTTTAGTTTTCTGCCATAATGTTTATCTAAGATACATTTCACATCACCCTTCCATCTATGCCTAATCTCCCAACTAACTGGTCTCTTCGCTTTGCATTTCCAAATTAAAATTTTGCATACATTTCTTCTCTCTCCCATAGATGCTACATGCATTACCCATCTCATACTCGATTTGATGATTCCAACAATAATGACAATGTGACATAAACTGAATAAATATTGTCTTTTTCAGAACTGTCCTGAATCCAACTGGAAAAGCGGTAAGTGCAATATTAACAACAGCTCGGTATTATAATTCACTCTTCAACTTGTCAGCATCTTTCTGCCCAAATTACAGAACCAAACTAACACATTTTCAACACAGTTTCACTTTGACATGCAAGCGTTAATGCAAATGGTTTCTAGACAGGTGATGTTCCCCTCCATCTTGTTCTTAAGCCTTATTCTAGCATCATTTCCATTTTATAAGGGTTGGTGGAAGCCTTCTACACCTCTTTTTCTCCACCCACAATCTTTTAAGTTTTTTACCAGATGTTTCCTCATTTCTTTGTGTCTTCCAGTACCCATCTCATCCACCCTGTTTGAGGTCATCCTGCAAGTCTCTCCTTTTATTATTTACAAGGCTTGTTTGAATAAAACTTATTTCAGATTGGTCAGAATGAAGGCTGTTAAAAAGTGCCCAGAGGCATCCCATTGATACAACAGCTGATGTGCCTCTTCTGCAAAGAACTCCCCAGGTACTGTTGGAACCATTCCACAACCAGAGCCTTGACATCTTTCTCCAACCTGAATATATTGTCTTTAGTGCTTGTTTGAGGGGGCCAAACATATGGAAGCCACACAGTGAAATGTCTGGGTCATATGGGGAATCGTACACCTTCCGGTGCAATGAAGCGAAGTGTGTACCAGACAGCACAACTACATGACAATGGACACTGTCACATACCGTGATGACATCCCTTATGAGCATAATGGGATATTTCTGCTTGATGGCAGTGTGCAGGTCACAGCAGGTTCCACGGTGGTGCTGTACAATGATGGGCCATAAATACTGGTCACATGAAGATGTCAAGGTGGCAGTGCTACATGGTTCCAACAGCAGCCCAGGGAATTCTCTGCGAATGGCATCCACTGGCTGGTGTCAATGAGGTGCCTGCCTCAGTGCCCTCCAAAAATTGCATAGAAAAATCCCTCCAAAGGTGTAATTCAAACAACCCTCATATAAACACCCTTTCAGCAGCTGTGTTCTATCCATTCTTTTCCCACAGCCACACCAGTATCATTGTTTTTCTTCTATTAACAAATCTGTGATCCCAGTCTCCTGTCTAAAAATCTTATATCCATTGCTCGGATTTGGCTTTTCTTTCTCACCATAAACATACATGTTTTACTGATGTTAGAATTTGGTAAAAATATGCCCCATAAAATGTTCTGCTATTTGTCTTCTTCACTCTCAATCAATTTATTCTCTAACACAAAATTCAAATTAATTGCTAAAAACTAACTAATGGATTTTCTAGTCATTAACTTACTAAACATTGGTTGGCTGGTGCAGACAGGCAGCAAATGCTGAATGTGTCATACCTTTAATAACAGTGACTTTAATACCCTCAGGAGATGAAAAGTGTGATGCCTGCCGTACAGCACCACAAAACTGTTCGCCCAAAAAGGGGCAACGTAAACGGCCGCAACAGTCGCCAAGAAATGAAACACAAGGAGTACAGGCTTAATGGGAGTGAACATCAGACAGGCAACATAATTATACTACAGCCTTCATGTTTGTACCTTAAATAAAACTGCAAAATAAAAATCACGATAATGGTTTCTAATTACAAGCAAATGGCCTATTAAACTAACATACACAATACACTTTTCCTTCCCCAGAGTGAAGCAAGCAGAGTGTGATGCTGACCACTTGCCCTCATCTTGTACCAAGGTTAAGAATGCATGAAGCTATACTTTTCCTTCCCCCTATACCTTCACGGTGTGCTTAACTAACCACAGGAATAACTTTGCCTTTTCATTATAAACTATTAACCTCATTTCACCAATTTACCTGAAGGTAAGAAAAAAGGCACAATGTCATCTCCTTCGTTTTAGCATTAAAAAATAACCACATCAACATAGTTAGAAATTCTTCCCACATAGATTGTGAAATTACACAAAAAAAAAAGCCCACACAGTTTACAGGTGTTTTACCAAACCTTCATGACAATTTATGCAACCAAGCTCCTCAACTGACAGGACATATGAGAGTCCAAAATAGCAAAACTTCCAGCCAAGACCTCGATGACAAACAATTTTTGACATTTGATAAATTTACTATAACTGACACCATTCCCTGTGTAGACTGTGTAACAGTCTTATTTCCCTTATTTTCCTCTCCATGGCTACTGAGTTCCAAACTGTCTGTCGCAGCCTGTTGCAGCACACTCACAACAGGCAGTATGGTACTACCAAGTCTACCACAAATCTTCTTAATTCCAAAATATATTCTCAACTTCCATGGGTTTGGGAACTGGCTAAGCTGTTTCTAGGATGAAACATTTTAATGACCTTGGTTGCCAGGTTGATATAAACAACAGCAGGTATAATAAAATTCTGAAGATTCAAGTTTTCTTGGATGGTACCCCAAGTTGACTGAGAAAGACAGATTTCAAAGGATCGTAGTGCTTCCATCTACTGGCTAAAGCATCCAAAGAGAGTCAGACTTCAGTAATCATGCTGTCAGAAACTCGAACATTGCAAAATAAATTTTCACTGCCTTATACAACATAAAGAGGATAAAATAAATAAGAAACAAAAGAGGATAAGCCAGATTAGCTCAGTAAGTATAGTGACTAGGTTATGGAACAAAAGACTGAGAAAACAAAGAGTTCAGTTCCAAATATGCTGCAGGGAGACCACACTCTAAGGAAACAAGAAAGGAGTATGGAAACTTTAATGTAACAGCTGGTTGGTTCATGTATTCATGCATAAACATACATACAACTACACCAACACTACATGCACACACATACTGAAGGAGATGTAACTTTTCTACAGTTAGTTTTCATATTGTGCAGTGCTGTTCCTTCAGAAACAATAAAATTACCATGACAACTGTGAAGAAAATCATGTTTGTGGCTCTTCAGTTTTATCACTAGACCAATTACAAATTTAAAATTACAATATAATCACAGAATTACAAACTTTCCTATAAAACAGACCTCTGTTCATGCTTTGCTTGACAAAGAAAGCAAACTGCACTGAAGAGTCATGTGGACAATGAAGCTTCAGCCTGCTGGTAAGCAAGTCTGTCCATTTCGGTAATCACCAGTTCATGTGCTTTCACATTTACCCACGCGAAACTACAGCATGACATGGAACTTTCAATTGTTTTCATTGGCAATAATAAATACCATACTGTATGCCTGTAGTAACTGAAGGAGGAGGAATCACAACCGACATCACAGAAACGACCCGAAACAGAATGTCCTCTTCATTGCTTCCCAGTAGTACCGGTTCCAATTCTCCTTCGTTGAATCGGCTTCACTGCAATTGAAGCACACGCAATAGTACAGTTGCATGTCTGTTTAATGTAGTACTTACAGTCTACTTAATAATGCTGTCAGTACGTCAGGCTACACAGCATCAAACGATAGGAAAATTGAATGATGAACTGGAACAGATGTAGAGAAGCACAAGAAATCTCAGTCACGAGGGCCAACACAGAAGTAGGAAGGACTGCTGCTGGAGCTAACTTGTTTGGTAGACTGGAGTGTAAATTGATCTTTGGAAAATCAGGTGGAGCTGACCTGTGACCAAGCAGCACACAAAGGCATATAGGGAACAAGGAGGCACAGCAAAACAGTCTTCATTTTAGTACCAGACAAGACATGTATGGCCAGCTCCACTCTCCAATAAACAATATTCTCGCATCCACTAACAGAAAATTAGGTGAATTCCAGAGCAATAAACAAGTCCACTGATAATACTACAACCAAACGCACTCAAATACATGACAAATGAGTTGAAGCAATCTTGCACCAGTCATACAGTGTCACATGCTGTTCTGTATCACTAGGTACCTCTGGCGGCATACCTTTGAGGAACACCAGACTGCACGACAGTCACCTCCGTGTGATCTTCTTGCTGATCTATGTTAAAGGTTACATTTGAATAATGTTCTGCAGGCCATCTCTTAAACCTCCATCTTTGCACAATTTTCTTGTTGGGAACCTATAAGACAAAAACACAAAAGAAAGAAATGTGAATTCCATCTATGAACTGGTTTTAGCATTGTTCATTGCATCCTGAAAATTATAATAAATGTTTCTAAATTCAAATATTTTTGACTGCTTTTGTGACTGACTAATATTTAAAGGCCAATGGTATATATCCAAACTTCACTAATAAAACCACAAGAGAAGAGACCACTCCGGAAACCTAAGCATAGATTGGTGCCTATTAAAGTTCACCCCAAAGACAATGGCCTAAGTCGCCCTCGGTGGACTAGTGGTTAGCGTGCTTGCCACTGGACCCAAGGTTCGCGGGTTCGATCCCGACCGAAGGCGATGGATTTTTAAGGGTGATAAAAATCCGGAGCACCACTTCCTTCGGAGAGGAAGTAAAGCCGTCGGTCCCATGCCATTTACGGCATGTAAAAGAACCTTACGGGCATGAATAGAACTAGTAATGCTCATAAACAAAATTCAGCTGCCATTTCTCACCCAAGTCTCCTGACTGCCTGCCAGATGGCTCTGGCAGTCACATCAGGATTGAGTAGAACTTGTGCTGTCAGTGGGCTGGTCACTCACTACATCAACGCACATGACCATAGAAACCTCCGAAAGGAGGCCCCTATGCTCCGCATTGGAGCGACAGGGACAAAACAAACAAACAATGGCCTAACCTGAGGTACTACCACAGTTACTGGGTGAAAGAAAACTGGGAAAACTTCACTCAGGATAATGGGTTTCCACACCAAAGTTTGAACACAGCACCTCACATGAGCACTTCTGCAATCCCTTTCTTACCAGTTCTACGAAGACTCCACATATATTTCCACCAAACAGTTCAAATTCTCCACCTTTTGTTGCGTTTAGTTTTACTGGACCACGTGTAAATGCTTGCACCATCTGCAATGGGACAAAAAAGGCTATTAAATTACTCTTTCATCTGAAAGGTAAAAAGATCTCAAATCCTTTGTCATTTCCTGAGAAGCCTGAACTGAAAATTGAACATGTGCATCAAAAATAAATATGCATATCATCCTGGATATGATGGAGTGTTATCCACTCCAGCATGTGTCCAGTTCTGTGTTGTCCAACTAACAAAAGGGCTAACAGCTGCCATGCTGTCTCCTTTGTCAACAACGTGCATGTGCCAACTGGAATCTTCAACAACTCTGCGATACTTTCCATGCTCATCACAAAAGCTGACTTCTGATGACTTGCTGTTAAGTTACCACTCACCCTACGATGAGTGTCACCCTGACTCAAATTTACTGTCTGACTGCCCCCCCAGGCACTGCCATATGACTCCATATGACAGTTCCATGACAGCTAACAGCTCTTGTGTACGTCTCATAAAACAAATCTGGACAAGACACAAAAATGGCCACGTACATTTGTGGCCTACTCCTTGTATTCTGCTCATCAGACTTCTCACTATCACATGCAGTCACGTTCAATGCTGCATTTTGCCAGTCCCATCCCAAACACCCTCATTACTTCTAAAAGGTTCTGACGATGGTATGTAACATTGAGAACTAATGGGTTTCTGGACTTCGTCCATCGTCCGGAAATCTAAAATAACTAGATAACACGACGTTTCGGAAACTGGATCTGCTTCCGTCCTCAGGTGAAAGGGGAGGGGAGACACCTACTCTGTTGGGTCCCTTAGATAGAGCTAACCTCAATCACTGGACAACCTAAGCCAGTTAAACCACAGCTGAGGATGGAAGCAGATCCAGTTTCCGAAACGTCGTGTTATCTAGTTATTTTAGATTTCCGGACGATGGATGAAGTCCAGAAACCCATTAGTTCTCAACCCTCATTACTGTTAAGTATAAAGTCACGTCACATGGCTACCTCAGCCCTCACTCCCCACCGCTACAAACACGTGACAAACTTATTTATTTCAGTTATTTTCCCATATGTATAACACTTTTTGCAGATCACAATTAAAAGCATAATGGCAGTCTACTGCCACTACATTGCATGCCACAAAATCAGCACCTAGACATGTGATCCTTCCTCTTGCCTGATTCAGACGCTGCTGTTTTAGCACTTATAAAACCTCTAAGTACACATGGTGTAATAACAGAACACGACCAGAACCTGATTAGTAACAATCACCATGGCAGGAATGACGCTTATCTATAACTCACAGAAGGAGAGTATATCAAAAGTCTGTCTGTACAGGACAACGTGCCACAACTGCTGTAAGCCAACTGAAAATGAAGTGCTATTCCAGCATCACAAAAATGCGATGCCACACGTGACAGAGCCCCATCAATTTACAGCTTACTGAACATGCTGTATCACCCCAGTGCCATGCTAGTATGATTTCTGCCAGTCCTACTGAAATTTTGTCACATATTTCTGTGCCAAGTGAAATAAATGTCCATTACTTTTTCTCACAAACTTCTGAACACTGTACCTGTACAAGGCCATTATCTAACCTGCAGGCTAGACACCATATCCATATATTATATATGTTTTATACCTTGAGTAGAAGTATAACACCATACTTCTACAGCATTATATACTCTGCATTTATGTAGTTTCTTAATCCCCACTCCACTCCCCCAATATATGCCACCGGGCACACAACTGATACCTCTTGACCTCAAATGACAGATGTCTGAGCGCATTCGTGCACCTATCCAGAATGGGTTAAGCACAGGGACTTCATCTTTACACTGTGGCATCCATTTTGATTACTAACCCAAAATCCACTACAGAGGATTAAGAAAATCACGAAAATTCTCTTATGGATGCCAATCACATGCAAGATTCAGGTCAAGTACCTGACCACGTAACCACGTAACGATGTATCATTTGCCATCCTAGCTTGTCCAGTAAGGACAAAATTGTCCTTGGGCTTATTTAAGCTCCGACATGATGATGTAAGGGGACGTGGAGTCAGAGCTTCACACACTCTGGCCCACAGCTCTTGATGCAGATGAGTGGTTGGCTTCACACCTCAAATGCATCATCTACAGTATCCAATGGACAGGAGCTGGGTCGACACCACAGCCATTCTGGAAACTGCAGAGAAGTGAAGTGTGTCTGCTCCTGCTAGGACTCAGAATGCTGATTCCCTGGTCCTCCTGCCCATAGCCCTGTTCATTATACTGACTGAGCTATAGTGGCTCCTACATTGGCCCCTTACATCTGCTAGCTTCACAGTGTCTCTCTCCTTTACTCTCACCTCTATCATTGTCATTGCATTGTAGAACTCCTCCGCAGTGCACTGGAACTTCTCATTCAACTTCAGAACTGTGGTGTTGACCTGGCAGCCTCTGATCTCACTACTTTCAGTGTAATTCATATGCACCTGCAAAACATACTTATTTTACACAACATTTCGTTACACAATTAACATTACAGCCTTCTGTGAGGTTGTGCTGTGTACTTTGATAGGCAAGCACGAACGTTTCGGAGGAATACCATCATGTTCAGGGTCCCATCCCAGGAGACCATAATTTTAGCACTCCACACTTAAAAACCTCAAACCTCACCTTTTTACACGATGTTTGCACCAGACTTGCAGCTGGGTGGTTATCATTCCTGGTTTGTATTTTGAAGGTCCCAGGTTCAAATCTTGACCACGAGAACAACTACGTTGATGGACGTTTCCAATGTTTTCTCAATCCCTCTATGCAAAATGCTAGGACATCATCGCAGTTTAGGCCACACATACTTCCTTTCAAATCCCGTACAATTCATTATTCACTCATCATTCTCTCATGCAAGGGTATACAGTGTAGGCTCCTCACACAGTTATCAAATAAACCATAAATAAGACGCCAGCATGCATTCACAGCGTCCACCTTGACTACCGTGAGTGTTCCCATGAGAAATGCAGAGCCTGTGCTACAGCACTACAATCAACCTAAAGACACTGACTTTGCAGTGTTACTTATAACAAAATGCTGAGCCCAGGAGGGTATTTTCTGAGTGAAAATGTACAATAACTTCGGGATTCTCAGTAAAGAAGGGGAAAAAGGGAAACTGCATTGTATTTGTAACACATTATTTACTTAATTTATGGTTTATCTGACACCACTGTATTTCAAGCTAAACAGCATTACACAGTAGGAGTGAATACGGAGCTGCGAAGGATGTGGAAAGTAGTCCTGGGGCCTAATTGGAGGTACCGAGGAACCGGATGGACAAAATAAAGAAACCCGTCTATCTCTGGACCAAGATTCCAACCCATCATGTTCAAACAAGCAGTAATGCTACCCACCCATCGTCAGTGTTTGGCATGCAAGCAGATACACAAGGTATGTCCGAAAACTTTTACTTTCAAACACTACTTTACAATTCATACCTGCTTATTGAAACCTGCTGATAAGTTACCAACAGTATCACTCTTGTCTGCACTAACTTCATCTTTCTTTGGAAGAATCATACCTTTTGAAAATTCTGTAAACAAATATGGACAATTATATGTAACACACACTTCACATAAAAATATTTATATCTCAGCTTCAAAATGAATTGGTTCCACTGACCTCAGAAAAATCTTAAACCTTTCCTTTAATCCTTTACCATCGAGGCCTACTGTCAGAAGCTGTCACCAACCTACAAAGTTATTGTCATATTACGATCACATGCTGAGTGTTAAGATCTTTCCTATTTACATCTGCCACAGCTCTGCTAGTAGTTTCAATAAAGGAATAACAGGTGGCATATGTTTTATATTTTGTCCATAAAAGTCCTATTATTTTTTAATTTTTGCACAAATAAATAATTTATAGCTGGTTGGAAAGAAAAGGGCGAGAAATGGTTAATACATATTTCATTAAGCAGTACATTACTGCAATCTTCTTTACAGTAGACACATTACACTGTACGTTACGGGATTCTTCATGTCGACAATTTCCCACAGACATAAGCAAGACACATTCATTTAATCACATACCATAAAATACCTATGTAATGTTCTCAGACTTAACGTCTAGCCTTATTCAAGGTGTTTAAGTATCATTTACTGGCTTTCTAGACTTTGTCTACCTCTGATTATCCGAACAGAGTACAGTGTTTCTGAAAGCCAATCTTTTTACATTCTCCCTTAACCAGTGATGCCGATAACACAACCAAGAGTACAAGCCTCTCCGCCCCATCACTTTACGAAGATAACAGATCCACTTTCATAATTAAATTACCTCCATTAACAGTTCCCTTCAATTTCGTTGTTCAAATCCATTAATTCCAAGAAATTTTTAACTGGGATTTCACTGTACTAACACAAACAGATTCTTTATTATTAACTCAGGCACATATATGGACATCAATACATTAACTTTTACTGTCTGCAAATATGAGTTTCATAACTCCCACTGCTAAATGTCTGGTGGTCAGGCAACAGTATTTGTACTGAAAAATTGCAACACTCAGCACACTGGACCACGCAAAGCACCAACACAATAAGAGAGGTTAAGTTTCTAAATCGCCTCCATCATGACAGACTGGAATGAAAAATCCTCTCATTAAGGGACAGAACAGTTACGTACTCATTTCAGACACAACAGCAGTCATAATGATCCTGATTCCATGCTGTAGCAGCTGCAGAAAGAAGCTAATTTTGTTTGAAAACATTGCATGCAATGTTATAAATTATCTCAATAAATTACAATACTTTAAGTTCAAATTAAAATCCAATGACCAGCACACACTTCTTACCTTCTTTCAGAGCAACTACATATTCATTCAATTGTTTACTAATTACATTCTTTCCATCTTTAGCTAGAAATTCCTTCAGTTTATCAGCTTCAGGATCCGAGTTCTTGACGCTAACTACCACCTGGAAGGATAACAAGTTAGGAAAAATATGCGAAGCATAACATTTCTGAACGTTTGTTCCATTATGGTCTCAGATAGCATAAACATCTCTACTGCTTAAATATCTTGTAAGGTCTGCAGAAAAATATATGGGACATAAAGTGTCTGTTTCATTTTTTGTATAATATTGCCCTCAAACACTTGTACTCCAATAAATACTTAGCAAAATACAGTGGATATTCCAACAGAAGTGCACACTGGCTATTCTGTGACGTGTAAATTACTGCTGTCCAAGTTTAACCAAGACTGGAAAGTCAACTGATTTTAGGAAAAATCCCCAATATCAAATTTCACAAAAACCTATGCAGTAATTCTTGAAATGACAGACAGAAAAACAGGGAATGGCAAAGCTATAGGCACATTTTTGAAATTTTTTCTTGTGAATGTACCAGAAAATGGTAGAAAACCAAATCAAAAGTAAGAGGAAATTTTGTGCACCTCTGATTCATAATTTAACCCACAGAATATGTACAAGACATTCATTCTACAACAGACACTTTCATGTCCAGCTGCACGCACGCACACACATGCACACACAGACACACACACACACACATATCCCTAAAGATATGTGATTTAAAAAAACAGGTTATTTCACAATGGCTGAAGCTATCTGGGCTCCCAAAATGGGGCTACCATATGCATATAATCAAGGAATATTCACAGGGTACACATAAAGCAAAACACACCTAACATGATTAAAATTTAGAACACCTCTTCACCACACTGAAGATCAGCAATGATATTACACACATCCATAAGCAGTCGCCCACCAATGTCTACTTGCTTAGACACCATTTATTGTATAAACTGATCATTGCGCAACAAAACACCAGGGAATAGGAGTGTGCGAGTCAACACAAATACACAAACATACTAAATTAGCAACTTCATTATTTCAGTACAGTTTGTGTGTACATTCAGTAACATTTTTTAGTCCACATTCAAACACTTAACATTTCCTTCATCAAAATAAACAGAATCCAGCAACGAACAGGTGCTTTAGCTAGTATCCTATTTTGGTAAACAGGTACATACATAAACAAGAAACAGCAACAATAAAAAAAACATCATCATCATCATCATTCATTCATTCATTTTCATCATGGGATAGTAATTCAGATGGTAGATATGTACAGTCAACATTGGTTTAAGCGACACCTCGTCTATAGCGTCAGATATTCTATGGTACCAATTAATTCCTCACTGTTAACCATAACATTATACTACTCGGTTATAACAACACTCGTTTATAACGACACAAAATATTCAGTCCCTTTCATGACATTATAACCGAGTTTGACTGCATTTCATACTGCACCTCTCAGGTCTGCGGGTGCCCTCATTATAGCCCTGTTGTTGCAATGCGGAGTAGGCACTTTCAACCAGTTTCAGAACAGAACGGGTTACATTCGTGGAAATAACACTGTGATTACAGGTAACTGAAAAACATGCACACAAGCCATCAAGTTAAATACAAAGAAATCTTAGAAACTTACATCAATTTCTGAGATATCATTTTCTTCACTAAGGTTGGGGATACTTATTGATCCTTCAGCTTCATTTTCCCCACTTTTCAATCTGCCTGTCCACTTCAGTACAATATCCCATTCATAGAAAAATATCAATTTTCCTTTACGATTGTTCGCTACCGCTTCTCCTTCACACTTCTGCACTTCGGTGATCTTACACTTTGCTGAAAACAAACAACTAAAGTTATGTTGAACATGGTAACCCATAATAAACAACACTGCACTGTCACTGGGACTTCTAAACAACCACTTTAAGTAACTTACTCAGCTCTGTGTAGTTATAACCATAAATGGCATGAACAAACAAAATTAAATTTTAACATAACTGCAACAGCACATGTACATGGCTCAGCTGCCATAGCACTCAATGTTTTCAACATGAACATCATTGAGTTAAAATATGGCCATCAGTCTGCAGAAACTGGATACTTAAAACAGATGCTAAACTGCTACTGTGAATTAAGGCCAACAATCCTGTAGCACCAACAGATTTAAAATTCCAGTTCTTGCACAACAAAGATTAAAATTGAATACACTGATGTAGGAAAAACAACTTGTTACATACCTTAATATACCAAATGACACACATTACTTAAAATTTAAGGTTAACCCTATAACCTGCCATGAAGGTACAGAGGGGGAGTACACATATAAGCTCTACTCTTTCTTTAACTTCGGCACCAGAAGTGGGTGGGTGGTTAACGCCATGTTCCAGCCACTTTACCCCCAGGAATGACCCAGTACGCACTGTATAGAAGGCTGGGTGGGCCCCATAGCTGGTCTGGACAGGAGTGGAAAATCTTCCCCCCCACCGAGATTCAAATCATGGACCGTCCAGCCCATAGCGAGTCGCTACACTGACTACACTATCCCAGCCCATCATTACTTAAATATTAAAAATATTAATTTGACAAAGCAAATTCAAAACATTTTGTTACACTGACTCAAACTGTGTTACTATAAAAACTTCATTTTGGTAAGATTGAGGTTTTCACAGCAGTGTTGTTGAACAGCCAGTTCTTCTGGGATTTGTGCTGTGTTGTTGGGCGTGTAGTTCCTGACATGTCAAAGACACTACGATCCTTTGACATGTCAGGAACTACAAACCCAACAACACAGCACCACATCCCAGGAGAACTGAATCTTCAACTTCTTGATTCAACTTGAACTGAATACCGTAAAAATGACATGTATAATTGTACGCTAGAATGACACAACATCTATGAATTTCAGTTTCTTAGAGTATCCAGACATAACACAAACAACTGCCGTCCTTTGGGCTATGGCAGTGTGCAATTTGGTAGCTGGGTACCATCTTCCAGGTAGAAGATCAACTTACAGTATGGTTACTTTCACGAGAGTTACACAGTTGTGCGTGCATGGGTCGGGATTTTTCTGTAATCAGAGAGGAGCAAGTGCTAGCTCAGGATTAGCAGCTACAATCACATGACAAGTAGGACCAAAAAGTAAGGTTACACCACAAGTCATTACGCAAAATGACAGGGATTTTATAGAAGTAATCCACCTATACCTACATATTTCACACAGAACATGTCAATGTATTTTTGTATCATTTACATTTATGAACCCCAACACAAACCCCGCAGTCACCTAATACAAATGGTCACTAGATTGTTAAGTAGTTACTTCAGTTTACAGGTGAAATAAGTTTTACACTTGTACTATAACGGTTCTACATCCTTTGGTTTGGTCCAAAGAAAGATCTGTGGAATTTACATAAATTCTATTCTATTGAAATACTTAGCAACTTCACAGTTTATAATGGATAACAAAAGACATCACTTAAGAAAGAGAATATAAGGACCTTTGATATGGAAGTAAATTTACACAGTGGTCTCCATAAACTTACCAATATCATTCTCAATTTCTAAGTCCTGCAAAAGATCCTTCAGTTTCTCCGTAGACCAACCACAAGCATTTTTTTCAGTCCTAATATACATAAGACAACAACATGAAATGCAATTAAGTGATTATGTTTAACACAGCTTTAACTGCATAGTTTACACAACATTAAATGAGACAGAAAGACAATCATGAGTGGTGGAGATGACCATGGCCTGTTTCAAGGTAAATGGCAAGACAGAAAACCACAAAAATGTCACGTCAGCATACCAGTAATTTACCCTGAACCATACAGCACAAAGACAGTAGCCCCAACAGCAAGCTACGCTACACAACAACCAAGAAATGATGTATGTTCATAACACCATAGTACTGAACCAGACATGGGAAATGAAACAACAATTTACGTAGCAATGGAATGAGATCTTATTGCCTCAATGCTTGTTACAGAAGAACTTATTACAGGTACAGAAAAGGATCAGATCACCACATTTATGTTGGTACAATGAATTTGATTTAATAAACTTGTTAACAGTGCAGATTGCAGGCTAAAATTGCATTTTTTTTGCATCTGCAGGTCCTCTTCCAATACGACAGAAACTCATCTTCTACATCAGTACAGTTTTTCTGTTACTAATTGGTGCGTTACTTAAATTCAATGTAATGCGAAATGCAAAAACCACTTACATCAAAAGAAATGTGATGTTATAAATGGCAAGCAAAGAGAGATATGCAAGAACCAAGCTGTTACCCAAAACTCATGGTTATCGATTTGTACCTTTTTCATTGGCCTGTTTTTTTTGTATGAAATGTACGGAGTTTTGAAAATGAGTTCCATTTCATTCTTCAGATGGAGAGGGACAGAGTGTGAAGTTAATACATTAACCAACTTATGAACTTAATAAATTACATTCAGAAGTATAAAACTCCTATAAAACTCCTACATGTTTTGGCACCGAGGTGCCATCATTGGGTAGTTATTCTGACAAAGGAGTATAAGGCCTTATAAGGCCAAAACATGTAGGAGTTTCATACTTTGAAGGTAATTTATTAAGTGCATAAGTTGCTTAATGTATTAATTATAAGAAATGCACAGTATGAATAACATAAAAAAAAAGAGTTGGAAGTTACCTGACAACTGAAATGAAACCCATTTCTAAAACACTATAGCTTTTATATTAAAAAATCAACAAGCATGGCCAAAGTACAAACAAATGTTTTTCAGTGTTGTTTCAGAGCACTGTCAAATAACTTCACCACTTCATAAACTTGTTGTGGCTTATTTTAAGGTGTTATTCTGTAATTTAACCGAAGGGATACAAAAAAATCACATCATGTGGAACAAGCAATTCTGCATTGAAACCAAGAATCAGATACTTTTCACATGAAAAACACTTCATTCCTGAGCTCAAATGCTTAGTAATCATCTCTGAAGGACAGAAAAACAGCAGCTCTGGCTAGTCTTGAACCCTAGATGTTCTGAACAGAAATCCAGTATCATACTCCTTTACTACCCGGTCCTGCATAACACCAAAAGTGTGCAGTACAATGGGTTATTTTGTGCATAACATTACAAGAGAAAAACTCAGTTTTACAGAAGCCATAATATTTTCCACTATTTATGTAATTAAAGAGAAACTTGAGCCATCTCCAATACAGATACAGGAAGGTACAAAACTACAGCAACATAATACCAGTGGTAAACAAAATTAACCACAAAACTAAATTCTGCCCTTAATTAAACACAATGAAAAAAAAAAACATAACGACTTGCAAAATATTTTACCAGTGCCAATTGTTAACGTTTGTAGCATCAGGCCTCTCTTCCACAATCCATCGAGGATCACCTTCTCCCCACTTTGCCATTTTATATTAGTTTGTATCAACACACTGAATTGTCTGGAAAAAAAAATGACACCCTCTCTTGTAATGTGTGATGAACAACTCTTCTTGACTGCAATACTTGACTTCATGGCACTAAACAAGAACATGGTATTCTTAGATGTCACACAGGGCATCAGGTTCTTCCAAAACACTGTCACCTACCTCAAAAACATAAAGCTGTCCCTGCCCACACTACAGGCATACAGGGGGAGCAGAAGTATAGCTACATTCATTCTTAACCGCAGCGTTAGAGTGAGGAGAATGGTCAATGTCGCACCCTGACCACTTTATCTCCAGGAAACAACCACAGTATCTATTGAATAGGAGGCTGGGTTGGCCCCAGAGCCAGTCTGGAGGTTTTGGCAAAGAAAAACATCTCTTGCCCCTGCCAGGATTCGAACCCCAGACCGCCAAGCCCATAACCTAGTGACTATACTGACTATGCTATACCAGCTCCCTCTGTCACCTCCACACCCAACTACATTTTTCCCACTGTCTCATGTCTGAGAGAAGCACACCTCTTTTTATTTTATCTAATGACACACACAGCTACATTCCAAAATAATGAGTTTTTAACAAATGCGACATACGGAAAAACTGAAATATGTGTATCGACACTATCATCGTATACTGTTACACTTATATATATATATTAACACCTGAAATTGTATAGTTGGTACGCTGTGATATCACACATGCATGTGACCCTGCTGGTCAGAGACAAAAATTCCACTCACCAAGAGCAACCATGCCTATCCACGCCTTGTAACTTCTTAAACTGTCTACTTACCATAATATAACATACCATACAAACTACCTTTACTTATATAATTTCTATAGAAGATATAACTACTATTCAACGTCTATGGGGGAGTCAAAGAAGAGAATAGGAGTTAATATTAATGAATAAAGTCTACAATTTGGCCCTTCACCGGTCTTAATTTCTCAGTCGTCTTCTGGAAGGGCTCGCAAGATTCACTGCACCCTCACTGAAAGTCTCTTGGATTTTAAGTGATTACGTAGTCCTCTAGGTGACTTCTGCACATAACCTCTCTTCGCGTTAATCAAAGAATGTTGCAGCCACAGACATAACTTACCAATTTAAAACAGTGACATGAAACACCAATCTAACCTTACTTATAACAAAGGAATAATCTTTAACTGTGTGTCCACCCGACGTGTATTCGAACTTATAAAGCTACTCAAAAGAAATTTATGAACTGTAAAAGACACGGTGATCAAACGACTTTACCGTATGCTGCCTAACGAATTAAGTAACAACTATATTACAAGATCAGACCCGATATCCACACCTGGAACCAAGAAGAGTACCGACAATTCGCGAGCCTAAACAACGTGCAGGTACCGAATGGATCATTTCGACCCATTTCATTCTCAGCTGTTTGAAGGAATCACAAATACATTTCAATTATGTCATAACCATACCTTGAATAACGTAAAACCCAATGGACCTTTATATGCTGCTTCCGCTCGTACCAATAAAATGACAATACACTTACAAGGGACTGAGAATACACAGCCCAAACGTCGAAATTTCTAGATCACCGCAACGAAATTAACCTTCTAACACATACTGGAAAACGGAAGTGACGAAATTTAATTGACAGAATTGCCAACCACAGTTGAACCCGGTTTAATAATTACAAAATGACACCACTATAACAAATAGTTTCCATCATTTCGACTATTGACACATTTATGGGATTTTAAATATGAAAAAGAAACATTGCGGTGTCCAATCGTTCACCAGATTTATCCTCTTTGCCGTAAGAAAACAGAATGAATGTAATTGTTTAGTTACAACATTCCCCTAATAGATGGCAGACAGACAACAGGCAGACCGTAATCTCGTGAAATTATATCACATCAGTGGTTCCCTAAATTCCACTAACCCCCCCACCCCCTCTCGTTGAAGAAACGGTAATTGCTAAATAACGACGAAAAAATGTAGTGATTTTTAGATCATTATTTAACAAATACACGGTGCTGCAGCTGTAAAACTTCATCAGCTACTTAAAGCGATATGGAATTCAAATTCAAATACTCGTACAACAAAATACAGAAAGAAATAGGAAAACGATATTAACTCAATTTCAAAAACATAAATGTTTCAATGAGATGGCTGTGTCAATTTTTTTGACCACCTGTATTAAGGTTACCGACCACGCTTTGGAAACCTCTGTTCGACGATTCATTTAATCTAACTAAAATTCTCCCACTTTGTTTCACTTATTTATGATGGATGGTGACAGTTCCTTCACTTACCCACTAGTGAAGTGGCACTAATGCTAAGTAAAACTACAGTTTTGTGAAAATAGCAATCCTGCACCCAAATTTAGTATTGTGAACTACATAATTTGGCGTCATACTACGCAGTTAGGAGTAAACCAGATTTTTTGGTCCGCCAAATGTAACTACCCCACGAATTCCCATACTGCAGCATTTTAACTGTTCCCATTTCAAAAAAGAAGCTAACATATTGTTTTCCGGAGGCAGATTAAAGATGTGAGCCTTCCTACACAATTAAGATTCAACCCCTCATCCCACACAACGCCAACCATATAAACAACAAGACTGCTCAGAGATCTGTTATCAATACAATAAATTACAAAAACATGTTTGCTTTATGTTGCTTTGCAAAAAACAAAAACCCTCACCTGGTTGGAAATATGAACGTAGGTTTGGCGAGACATGACAAAAACATAGGCAGTGGTGTTAGAATAATGAGTCTTGTAAAGCAGAAATTACGACATGAGTTGCAGCCTTAATAACAATAATTGAAAACCTGTTTAAAATTTTAGGAAAAATTGATGAATTTCATCGCCGTGATTTTCACCAAGAAGAAAAACTTGTACTGACCCACAATTTGAGGGAAACTTCTAATTCATAACGTCAGCGAATAAACACGACACGAACTTGTGAAGTTTTGGAACTACTGCACAGAATAAGCCGTGCTGCTAATTTGAAATAACCTTCTTGTGGAAGGTCGACACTGGAATACTTACTGAACCCTAGGGAAACTACTCTCCACTGCTGACTATTGTTATCTTCTCTTCCTATGAGTAAATATTAGAAACTCTGCAACATCATGACAAGTTCCAGTTCTTAGACTAAATTGGATTATAGTGAAATTTAGACTGTCTGAAGACAGTGGGGGCCCAGGCACGATAGATTGACACCGCCCCACAATACCTCCTACCCACAGTACGTCCGACCAACAGAATCCCTGCCCCAGAAAAACCCCTTCTCAAAGTACCCCTCCCAACAGTACCCCCACAGTATCCCCGCCTCACAGTACCCCGTCTCGAAGTACCCCCACAGTACCCCGTCTCGAAGTACCCACACAGTACCCCGCCTCGAAGTACCACCACAGTACCCCCACAGTATCCCCGCCCCACAGTACCCCGCCTTGAAGTACCCCCACAGTATCCCCGCCCCACAGTACTCCGCCTCGAAGTACCCCCCACAGTACCCCCGCAGTACCCCCGCCCACAATGACCCGCCTCACAGTACCGGAGGCCCATTCCCCGGAGGAAAAACGGCCCGAACGTTAAGCTGACCGCTTAACTTCATCCAGTGCAGAGGTTAAGAATGAGTGGAGCTCTATCTACACTCCCCATATGCCTTCATGGCGTGCATAGGGACAAAACTACCGTGTGTCTTACCTCCATACCCCACGTCCATCCTCACAGTTCGTGTCACGAGTCGTCTGAAGTCCTTCGCTCCAATACAGCTACCTGTGTCCTTCCACTGCGGCACGCAGTCGTCTGAAGTCCTTCGCTCCAATACAGCTACCTGTGTCCTTCCACTGCAGCACGCAGTCGCCTGAAGTCCTTCGCTCCAATAGAGCTACCTGTGTCCTTCTACTGCAGCACGCAGTCGTCTGAAGTCCTTCGCTCCAATACGAGCTACCTGTGTCCTTCACTGCGGCACGCAGTCGTCTGAAGTCCTTCGCTCCAATTCAGCTACCTGTGTCCTTCTACTGCAGCACGCAGTCGTCTGAAGTCCTTCGCTCCAATACAGCTACCTGTGTCCTTCTACTGCAGCACGCAGTCGTCTGAAGTCCTTCGCTACAATTCAGCTACCTGTGTCCTTCTACTGCAGCACGCAGTCGTCTGAAGTCCTTCGCTTCAATACAGCTACCTGTGTCCTTCACTGCGGCATGCAGTCGTCTGAAGTCCTTCGCTCCAATACAGCTACCTGTGTCCTTCCACTGCAGCACGCAGTCGTCTGAAGTCCTTCGCTCCAATACAGCTACCTGTGTCCTTCCACTGCGGCACGCAGTCGTCTGAAGTCCTTCGCTCCAATACAGCTACCTGTGTCCTTCCACTGCAGCACGCAGTCGCCTGAAGTCCTTCGCTCCAATACAGCTACCTGTGTCCCTTCCACTGCGCACGCAGTCGCCTGAAGTCCTTCGCTCCAATACAGCTACCTGTGTCCTTCCACTGCAGCACGCAGTCGCCTGAAGTCCTTCGCTCCAATACAGCTACCTGTGTCCTTCCACTGCAGCACGCAGTCGCCTGAAGTCCTTCGCTCCAATACAGCTACCTGTGTCCTTCCACTGCAGCACGCAGTCGCCTGAAGTCCTTCGCTCCAATACAGCTACCTGTGTCCTTCTACTGCAGCACGCAGTCGCCTGAAGTCCTTCGCTCCAATACAGCTACCTGTGTCCTTCTACTGCAGCACGCAGTCGTCTGAAGTCCTTCGCTCCAATACAGCTACCTGTGTCCTTCTACTGCAGCACGCAGTCGTCTGAAGTCCTTCGCTCCAATTCAGCTACCTGTGTCCTTCTACTGCAGCACGCAGTCGTCTGAAGTCCTTCGCTCCAATACAGCTACCTGTGTCCTTCTACTGCAGCACGCAGTCGTCTGAAGTCCTTCGCTCCAATACAGCTACCTGTGTCCTTCCACTGCAGCACGCAGTCGTCTGAAGTCCTTCGCTTCCAATACAGCTACCTGTGTCCTTCCACTGCGCATGCAGTCGTCTGAAGTCCTTCGCTCCAATACAGCTACCTGTGTCCTTCCACTGCAGCACGCAGTCGTCTGAAGTCCTTCGCTCCAATACAGCTACCTGTGTCCTTCCACTGCGGCACGCAGTCGTCTGAAGTCCTTCGCTCCAATACAGCTACCTGTGTCCTTCCACTGCAGCACGCAGTCGCCTGAAGTCCTTCGCTCCAATACAGCTACCTGTGTCCTTCCACTGCAGCACGCAGTCGCCTGAAGTCCTTCGCTCCAATACAGCTACCTGTGTCCTTCCACTGCAGCACGCAGTCGCCTGAAGTCCTTCGCTCCAATACAGCTACCTGTGTCCTTCCACTGCAGCACGCAGTCGCCTGAAGTCCTTCGCTCCAATACAGCTACCTGTGTCCTTCTACTGCAGCACGCAGTCGCCTGAAGTCCTTCGCTCCAATACAGCTACCTGTGTCCTTCTACTGCAGCACGCAGTCGTCTGAAGTCCTTCGCTCCAATACAGCTACCTGTGTCCTTCTACTGCAGCACGCAGTCGTCTGAAGTCCTTCGCTCCAATACAGCTACCTGTGTCCTTCCACTGCAGCACGCAGTCGTCTGAAGTCCTTCGCTCCAATACAGCTACCTGTGTCCTTCCACTGCAGCACGCAGTCGCCTGAAGTCCTTCGCTCCAATACAGCTACCTGTGTCCTTCTACTGCAGCACGCAGTCGTCTGAAGTCCTTCGCTCCAATACAGCTACCTGTGTCCTTCCACTGCGGCACGCAGCAACTTCTCTCAAGTCAGCCTCACAGACAGCCACCCTGTACAGACCACATAACACAATTATCAGTAGCGGTAACGCTCGCAAAGTGCGCGGTTCGCGTCTCTGTCGGGGCACCAGCTACCTCTCCCACTTGTCAGATTTCCGCGTTTTTCTTCAGTCAACGTAGGCAAACGCCGCTTCCTTCCCAGCTCTTTTCAATTCATCACTCATCAATCGTACAGGTAAACAACACAAAGAACGCAGTAACAAACAACTATGCCGTGGATCACGCGGTTAGTCGTTGGCCTCTTACCACAGAAGCCCTTGGTTGAACCCCAGGTCACTGCATGTGGGATTTGTCTTGGACAAAGTGGCACTGAAACAGATTTTTCTCCGAGTACTCGGGTTTACCCCGTTAGTTAAAGCCTATACCACTTCATGAGTAACAAAATTTTCATTTCGTTGTAGGTATCTACTTTCCAGTCATTCTGTATAACTTTAACAACTGACAGTGTCGTTAAATAACACACTTATAAATACAGATACCCCCTTTTTTTCAAACTTATGTTAGGCGGAAGGTCTGAAACCCTTCTCACAAAGTTCAGCCGATCCACAAGACGTATAGGCCACTGACACATAAGTGATATTCACGGCTGCGCTGTCTAAAGAACTCCCTGTATATCGCCAGGTGACAACTGTGTGAAATACGAAGTAAGATTTGCAGTATCGACAGGATCTATTTTGTTCACGGATGTGACAAGGTGTAGACTATATAATCCGTGATCCGTGCATTGCTCGAATATCCAATAATGGTTCTAAAAAAATGCACTTAAATACATTAAAATTAGTTTATATACACAACGAACTCCTACATGTTTCGGCAAACCATGTGGCCATCTTCAGGGGTAGTACAGTGTGGTTTACCGTACAATTTACACCACGACACACTTTCTCTTAGATGGTGAATTACTAACTGAAACCTTCTACGTATATCATCCAGTCAAATATCAACACTTTCTTACTGTAAGAACTTATATGTATGTATTTTTAAACTATGGAATTTTGTGGTTGTAATTACACATATAGATTGGTTCTGGTACTTTTATAATTTCATTTTATAATCACTATTTTACACACCAACTGGATGCAACTTTATTAAAAACTGTATAGTTTTTTAAAACATATTTAAAAACCTTTTAAAAACCCGACATATGTTTCGGCTCTTATAGATCCATCCTCAGGGGTTTTATCGTAAAACCCCTGAGGATGGCTCTATAAGAGCCGAAACATATGTCGGGTTTTTAAAAGGTTTTTTTTAAATATGTTTTAAAAACTATACAGTTTTTAATAAAGTTGCATCCAGTTGGTGTGTATAAATAGTGACTGTGAAAAGATGCACGGTGATTACAGAATAAAGTTCATTTGATAAGTTTAGTGTAACTAATCTTTGTGTTTTATATCCTTGAAGATGACCACATGGCTGGCCGAAATATGTAATTATGCATTGTGTATATAAAGAGCATTAATATAATCTCTATAACAACCAACAAATGCAGTAAATAAAATACATAATAATGTACATTGGCCGTGCCATGGCTCAGCCGGTTAGTCGCCGGCCTCCCATTGCGGAGCCTGGGTTCGATCCCGGTTCAGCCCATGTGGGATTTGTGGTGGACAAAGTGGCACTGGGACAGGGTTTTCGCCAAGTACTTCGGTTTTCCCCTGTCAATTTCATTTCACTGGGGCTCCATTACTTGTAAAAATGAAAAAAACTTATCATCTTTCATCTTCATCACAGGGTTGCACAAGAAGCCTTAGGGCTGCGGTGCGTCCGTAGCTTCTGCTGCGGGACCCTTCACCACAAAAAAAAAGTGTATTAAACACCTGTACATATGTTTCGACAAAAAGTTGTCATCCTTAGGGGGTTCATCACAAAGGAATACAAGAACATCACATCAATTTAATGTTCAAAAATTAAACATTAAATCCCCATAACATAAAAAGGTCAAAATATTTTGGGTTTTTAGTGTTTAATTTTTGAACATGTAAATATATGTGATGTTCTTGTATTCATTTGTGATCACCCCACTGAGGACGAACAGACCCTTAGGTTTCCAAGAGATTGAGGCTCCCAGATTTCTAGACAATCGGCACATGAAGGTTGTAAGGTTGTCAGCCGTACGCACCGGCCGCCTTTATCCCCCAGGAAATATGTCTGGTACTCATTTCTGTTAGAGGCTGAGTCGACCCCAGGGCCATAGTGCGACCGAAAGGATTATGTCAATGAAAAATTTCAATGACAACATAGGAATCGAACCCGCGACCTTCCGGCTTGTAGAGCAGTGCCTCAACCAACTGCGCCACCGCGTGCCCACGAAAAGAGCAGGAATAAATATGGAAGTGCCTCAATATATTTTCGCACAGCCGGAATTATAATAATTTGGAGGTAGCAGACCCTGTTACGGTTCGCGGTTGTCCGAATAATTTATTGCGCTGCTCTTCCATGCTACCTGAGCTAAAAACTTAACGATTAAAACGTACAGAAGTATAGCTGAGTCTGTTGCTTTGTCATGTGAGCAACACGCTCCGTCGCATTGCGCGAATACATAGATGTGGTGCAGAAAATAATGCTGGAACTTAGGGGAAAGGAGATAAAGGAAAAACGGGGAAAGTTATGTGTACAGGAGTGCCATAATTTTAAATCTGCCATATTATGAGAAAGATTAAATCAAGAAAAATGATATGGGCGGGACATGCAGCACGTGTGGGAGAGAATAGGACTGCATCAGTGTCTTGGCGGGAAAACCTGAAAAAAAGAGACCGGTTAAAAGACCTGGGCGTAGATGGAAAGATAATATTAAAATGGACCTAATTGAAATAATATGGGACGGCGTGGACTGGATTCATCTGGCTAAGGATAGGGACAAGTGTCGGGCTTTTGTGCCCACGGTAATGAACCTTCGGATTCAGTAAAATGAGGGAATTTCTTGGCCAGCTGAGGAACAATCTGTTTTCTAGAACTCTGCACCATAGGTAAGCTACTTCGGTTGTAATTTTTGTACCATTTGTCCTGGATCGTAGATTCGAAGTGACGTCCAAGACTCCAGCTCTTTGTCCCCCACATTTCCAGACTCCATTCCTTCTTCCCACGCCTTTTCTCTCTCCATTACCTGCTGCTGGTATTTTTATTACGTTCTCTGCGCTTTATTAAAATCTACAAACCTTTCGTAAGACTTCAGCCTACTTTCTGGCCTAAAAAGGAAAAAAGCAGACTCAGGAGATCACCACGCTGTCTGTACATATAACCAAAATTGAAATGTATCGACAAAATTTAGAACAGAACCAGTGTCAAGTCATAAAAATTCGTTTACATGTCCTCCAAAAGTTTCATGCCGACAAAGACAAAATAGGTGCAGACACAACTGTCACTGCTTAATGAAAAGTGAACCTCTATTGCGGTGACCGTTGGTTAGCCCATTGAAGAAGAAAATTAACCTAAATTAGTATTCTTAGACATTGGGTCCGTACCGCGCAGTAAACACACTCCGTCTCAGTTATAAAACCAGTCAGTTAATGCTGTACAGTGAAATAATCGCTGTTTGTTCTGAGATCCACACAAAACACATAAATACAGTCCGTACCGCGCAGTAAACACACTCCGTCTCAGTTATACAAACCATCAGTTAATGTTGTACAGTGAAATAATCGCTGTTTGTTCTGAGATCCACACAAAACACATAAATACAGTCCGTACCGCGCAGTAAACACACTCCGTCTCAGTTATACAAACCAGTCAGTTAATGTTGTACAGTGAAATAATCGCTGTTTGTTCTGAGATCCACACAAAACACATAAATACAGTCCGTACCGCGCAGTAAACACACTCCGTCTCAGTTATACAAACCAATCAGTTATGTTGTACAGTGTATAATAAAAAAAATCCCTGGGGCTTAGGTTATTTGTTCTGAGATCCACACAAAACACATAAATACACTGTGTGGGCAGAACGTAGAATTGTTGAATGTTAAACATGGTGGTACATATAGTAACCACTGGGCTTATAAGGCTCTGGGTTTCTAAGTCTACCATTTTCTATGGAACATGTAATTGTCAACAAGTGGAAAGACAAATGAAACGTAAACTTCAAATTAACGACAAAGACGATAACAACGCATTCTTCACTCGATATTTCCTTGACACAGCAGTCTGCTGAAATCGAAACGCTTCCAGCTTGTGTTATGGAGGAATCCGCTTTGAATTTCAGCAGAAACACTGACTAACCTGAGGTTTATCGAGGTTTTCCGAACACTTTCTTAGTAAATACTGCTACATTACACGACATTAGTTAAAGAGCACTTATGTCGACATTTCTAACCTAACCTAACCTAACCTGTCTTAACGTGACCTGACCTAACTTAACCTAACTTAACCTAACCTAACCTAACCTGACCTAACTTAACCTAACCTAACCTAACCTAACCTAGCATTATGTCGACATCTTCACCACTGGTCACTCACTGTCATCAAATAACTGGACGCTACACTTGAGACACTGACGGCGTTGCTACATAAACGAGGTGTTTACAAATATTTCTCAAGCCACTGGCTTAATTGTCTTGCTTCAAGCTCACACGTGTAGAAACAGACTTTATACTTGTCGTTAAACGTGAGGAATTGGCGATATTTGTAGAAAATAATGACGGACAAAGAAAGAAGGGAAGAAAACACGGTGGTAAGAAGAATGTTTGGACAAAACAAGCGACAGAAGGAAACAGGAAATTGTATAATAAGGAGAGCCACACTATTAGTCAAATCAATGAGAATGAGATGGGCGGGGAATGTAGCACAACTGGAGGAGAAAAATTGCATGGTTTTGAGGATAACCTGAAGGAAAGTGAATACTTGGAATACCTAAACGCAAATGGAGATATATTAAAGCGGATCTCAAATGACTGGGGTTGGAGGATACAGACGACATCCGTATGATCTAGGACAGTGACACGCGACTGGCTGTTGTGAAAATGCTAATGAACACTGAGGCTTTTTTAGCAAGCGGGGGAATTCGTTCAACGGTTGAGAAACTATTAGCTTCTCACGAAGGACTTTATTCCATGGATTTAGTCAATTGAAGAGAGAAGGAAAAGAAGAAAATAGAGTGCATAATAGAAATAAGGGAACACGGTGAAAAAAGAGAGGGAGAGGAAAAAAAAAGCAAAACCAGTACCACGCTTGCTTTATTGAGACTAGAACTGGGGTTAGTGTGTCTCATTTATTCACTGAAGTTACTCGCCTGGGCACTCCAGATGCTGACTTCCTAGTCAAGGTCACAGATACGGCGGCCGTGAAGACGCCAACTCCAGAGTTCGAGCCTTTGTTCTGGTCCTGTGTTCATACACACGACACTGCTTACTCAAGTACCACACCATAAACAGGCACAATGGGGGTGCAGAAATATCACCACACATTCCAAACTATGACACTAAATGGTGGTGACAGGTAACTTTCACGCTCCGTCAGCTTTACCCCTGCATGGGCCCCAGAGCCGGTCTTAATTCTGCACATATGACAATACTAATATGGTCCTGTGTGAGGTAAGCACTGAGGCCGAAGAAACACTTTTTATAATTGAGAAAGAGTATGTTCTCTGCAAGGTAGAGAATAGCAAGTAATATATATCTTCTTCCATGGCGTTACAGCCTGAGGTGGGCCAAAGCCTCCTTCTTTTGGGATTTCATCCCGAAGGTTTTCCTAGTCGGTAAGTGTGCATTCTGTAGTGAGTGACCGGCTCACTGACCGCACAAGTTTTTGCTCAATCCTGATTAGACTGCCAGAGCCATCTGGCAGGCAGTCAGGAGACTTGGGTGAGAAATTGCCGCTTTGAATTTTGCTTACGGACATTACTGGTTCTATTCATGCCCGAAGGTTATTTTACATGCCGTAAATCTACGACATGGGACCGACGGCTTTACTTCCCCTCCGAAGGAAGTTGTGCTACGGATTTTTATCGCCCTTAAAAATCCATCGCCCTCGGTCGGGATCGAACCCGCGACAGTGGCGAGCACGCTAACCATTAGTCCACCGAGGGCGACCAAGTAATATATATAACCCATCCGATATTAGTCTGATAGATGACATTTGTGCTTTGTTTGCTCTAAGAACAGACAAACGGCCGATGAAAAAGGCCGTGGATTAGTATGTGAAGGTTATGGGAGCCCATAACATGACGGACTGGAGGCTAATATACAGGGTGATCCAGGAGGAAAGGTCAATATTTTTGGAGGTGACAGTATCAGTCATTGTAATGAAAAAAGTTCATAGCATCTTGTATTTAATTCTGAACGGCTACCGAGTTGAGCTGTTTGAATCTCCAGACCTAACGCCGTTAGATTAATTTGTGGCATTGGATGAAGAGCGAAGTTTACAAAACAAAGTTGGATACACAGACGTATTGCTCGCTCGCATTTTTGATGATGCATAAATAAACGTGAAGATCAACTCAGACGAAAAACACGCGATCTTCGCACACGAGTTGCAAAGTGCACTGAGGTTGACGGTGGGATTTTCGAACATTTATTGTGAACTGTAACAAATTTTTCATTTATCTGTAACAACTTTGTCATTTAAACATTAAATTAAAATTAAAACTAAATTAACAGTAAGTAATTTCTCTTTCTTTATTACCATTCACAACGCTTTTGTATTTGTAGATTCAAACAGTTCTATCTCGGTAACCATTCTGAATTAGACACATGTTCATACGAACTTTTTATTTTTCTTCACAATGACCGATAATATCACCTCCCAAAATATTGACCTTCCTTCTGAATCACCCTGTATGTCATTACACTTAAGATTGCTTTGTTTCTGGACTTGGCACACGGAAAGTTGATTTTCTGCTGTCCTCAGGTGACAGCAAGGTTTTATTTCAGCCAAATTATTACAGAACATCCCAGTCATAATTAGCCTATGGGATGATGGAATTTACTTAAGTCGTCCTGTAATATATGCAGCCATGAGTTCCTCAGGTTTAAAGTAAATCACGGGCTTAAGTTGGCGTAACATTTGTGCATTAATGGGGACTTTCACGTCGTCTCTCTGTACGATATGGTAGGTTACACTTAGTTAGACACACACGCAGACACCCACAAACGATAAACATTTCAGTATAGAGAGCTGTCGACGCATAATGGCCCCCACTCTAATGTGCATACACACAGAAACTACGTAAATACCACACGAGTGTTGTTTGTTACCACAATGTAGCGTCCCACGTTCCAGCTGCTGGAGTTAGGAAGTTGCTGTAGACAAATGATCACGTGACACGCGGTCTGTAGCATCTATAACCATCAACGTTCTGAAACACACAGAAGCTGTACAGGCCCTGAGGTTTCCAGGAGGTTGAGGCTCCCATATTTCCAATCGGCACATGCACGTGGTAAGGTTGTCAGCCCAACACACCGACCGCCTTTACCCCTAGGAAATATCCCTGATGCTCGTTTATGTTAGAGGCTGAGTCGACCCCAGGGCTATTAGTGCGGCCGGAAGAATTAAGACAGTGAAAGTTTCCAAATACTCCATCGGGAATCAACCCGCGATCTTCCAGCTTGTAGTGCGGTGCCTCAACCAAATGTGCTACCGCGTGCCCCCTGAAACATACAGGATCTTTATTTTATCTGACGACTAGCGGTTGCCACTTCCCGTCGCTATATCACCACGTGTGTGGGCGATCGACTGAGTGGGCTAAGTTAATATGAGAAGCGTGCCGATAGAAAGTGGCAACGCTAGTTGTCAAATAAAATAACGACCCTTTACAAAATAGCAAGGTTCCGACCCATAACTGAAGCCTAAATTATGTCGTTCATACTTGTACTGGAAGCCAGCTCTTGTCTGTAAGGCTAACGCCATTCTTCCCAATTTGTTGTACACAATGATTCTAGATTTTGTGTTTATGGTCTTCAGAGATATGAAGCAGCGGAATTCAGCACAACGAGCTCCCTCCATATTCATGGTGGAAGACAGAATATACAGCCTTAACAAGAGATGCAGCAGGTTCCTCCGAAACGACAGTGTCTATCAAATTATACTGCATCACATCCGAGACGGTAAGCTTCATAACAAGCGCTGTGACAAATCCAGATCTCAAAGTCTTCATCTTCAAACCTAAATGGTTTCTGGAGTTGATACGACGTTGTTAACCCTTTCAGGTATAAATTCCATATGTATAACTTCAGAAATTCAGTTCCTACCTCACAGTAAACACACTGCGAATCCATTACAAAACAGATATGTGTTTCCTGTTTGAGAAAACAATCGTTGTTTAGGACGTACAGACAAAATATGAACCAGCGTCACACAGTTCAGCGTGTTGAATATTTGTGTCGTAACAAATTAAAATTTGTAACTTCTGTTAAAATAATTTTAAGTATGCATATAACTGTTTGTAGTAAAATGGTAGATATGTGAAATATACGTAAGTTAGATCTATGTTCTTTAGCCTCTATTGGCCAAACGGGCCGCCCACCTTCCGTTAAATGTAACGCTTTATGGACTTAAGGGAAAACGCTGTCACACTCAGGTGCATGGATGGGCATTTAAAATGAAAGTAACTCCGGCCGTCAGCAGCTAAATTGGGGTTTAAAGGCCGGGAGATAAAGGTTAAATCCAACACTAAAGAAGGCAGCTGTAAATAAAAGTACTGTTTCGGGACTCCGTTCTTCTGGGGTATGAGGCTGCCTTACTGGATAATCGGTAATTCTCTCAATTTCGAAAGAACGTAATGCCCTTCTCTTCAACACTTTAGTGTTTCTCTTGAAGGTAAAAGTACTACGTTAATCTGAAATGTTGGGAAGAACCGATTACCCACTGAGGCAGTGTCATATCCCAGGAGAAAAGAGTTCTCATCCACACCGCTGTATAATCACAAAATTCCCCAGGGTTTCGTTTATTTTACCATTAAATAACAAATATGATCGTCCTCATAATTTATGTGTGGGAGTTCGCTTGGTTCTCGGAACAAAAAGTAAAACTTCCGATATAAATCACTAATCAACTGATATTTTAAATTTTAGATCCGGTGTTTCCTGGGAAGTAACAACCCACATAAAATGTTGAGATGAGCTTCGCCTCTGAAGGCTTAACAACAGAAGAGAAGCAAGCACATGGCATTGCGTGGTGTGGGACATCCCACAGTACCAATAGCGCGAGTCTTTTAGGTTATGTTAGCGGCAGTAAGGACTCAGTGATGTGGATCTACTTGTGCCTTGAAAAGTAGCGACAGAGAGACCTTCTGAGGTTCCGTCAGATTGCGGATGAGTTTAGCTACTTGTTGGAAGGAAGCTGCTCATCTTAGAGTCCGACGCCTTCCTAAAGCGTCTAAATTCGTCGAGAGCCACTGGCCGGCATTCTCAGAACAAATGAGTGTAGTGGCAATAATGAAAAGCAGGCTAGGGCACTTACATAAGCACCACTTGAGTGCGGTAAGCATGTCCTTCATTTCTGTACCGCGTCATCATCTCTGACATCCCCTTGGACGTCGTATGACCCCGTAACCCGAGAACCCACCCCCTGTACAGCCAACAACTCTCTCTGTTACTCCCCCATGGCTTGTATTGTGTGATCCTAGCTGAAAATCAATGAGGCGCCAAACTACGCAGGCGCGGGGCGCAGGCACGCCCTTGTGGCAGGAGCAGGATCAACAGAAAGAGACGGCGACGACGGAGGCGGCTCAGTGAATGGTAACAGAGCGCCTGGACGCGAACAGAATGAGTGTCGCAAGAAAGTTGTAACTGTCGAGATGAAAGGTTTGGCGTGAGACTGCTGATCCGTGGGACACGCTGCGATGGTGGGGTCATGAGAAGGCTTAGCCGCGGTGCGTCCGCCACGGGGAGATCGGCTGCCCTGGGACAGCGACCATCGTCGTACACAATCACCAGGTAACGCTAACGTAGTTAGACAGACACTTGTTCTGCCCGGTCACACAAAAGCATCGCGTATCATCAATCCCAGGATGGACGGTCTGGCTGGCTGGATCGATCAGCAGAGTTGAGGTGCCGCTGGGCCCGCTCGATACTTACAGCTTCCTCATGGACCACTCGTGGACTGCACATACCGCTCGTTACCTTCCGGCTGCACTCTGCATTGTTTATTCCGGGAAACGAGATTATGCAGTGAAAACTCACACCGTTCACAGTATTTACGAGTAGGAGCAGCGAACATACAGTGTTCCGATAGATCATGAGACACGTTACACTGAGCAGGGCTCTTAGAACCATTACAATTACACATGTTTGTACAGCATTTAACGATGAGTATGCTATTGTGCAAGGTTCTGCCGATGGTGTGTCATGTTTAACTCATTAACTTTACGGAATTTTTCCACCGTATAATGTACTAAAATTTACTCTAGTTTCTGTTAAAGAAGAATGGAAATTACTTTGCAATATTATGTTTTAGAAGAAAGACTGAAGACAGGGACGAAGCATGTCCCCGAAACGTAGTGGTATAAAAATTACGTTACTTTTAATACACGGAAAGGTACATAAAGTTACTGACGTACACTATATATATATATATATATAGAGCATTTTGGGAAAGGCTTGGGTGAAAACTTACGTGGTCTAACCGAAGCAATTTTTAGGAAATTTGTATGGAAGAAAAGAAGATAATTGCATAACCGACATCCATAGTAGCCAGACAGTAATAGGATTCCTGTTAACTAAGTGCTGACACGTTACGTTAGGATTCCTGTTAACTGAGTGCTGACACGTTACGTTAGGATTCCTGTTAACTAAGTGCTGACACGTTACGTTAGGATTCCTGTTAACTAAGTGCTGACACGTTACGTTAGGATTCCTGTTAACTAAGTGCTGACACGTTACGTTAGGATTCCTGTTAACTAAGTGCTGACAAGTTACGTTAGGATTCCTGTTAACTAAGTGCTGACACGTTACGTTAGGATCCCTGTTAACTAAGTGCTGACACGTTACGTTAGGATTCCTGTTAACTAAGTGCTGACACGTTACGTTAGGATTCCTGTTAACTAAGTGCTGACACGTTACGTTAGGATTCCTGTTAACTAAGTGCTGACACGTTACGTTAGGATCCCTGTTAACTAAGTGCTGACACGTTACGTTAGGATTCCTGTTAACTAAGTGCTGACATGTTACGTTAGGATTCCTGTTAACTAAGTGCTGACAAGTTACGTTAGGATTCCTGTTAACTAAGTGCTGACACGTTACGTTAGGATTCCTGTTAACTAAGTGCTGACATGTTACGTTAGGATTCCTGTTAACTAAGTGCTGACACGTTACGTTAGGATTCCTGTTAACTAAGTGCTGACACGTTACGTTAGGATTCCTGTTAACTAAGTGCTGACATGTTACGTTAGGATTCCTGTTAACTAAGTGCTGACACGTTACGTTAGGATTCCTGTTAACTAAGTGCTGACACGTTACGTTAGGATTCCTGTTAACTAAGTGCTGACACGTTACGTTAGGATTCCTGTTAACTAAGTGCTGACACGTTACGTTAGGATTCCTGTTAACTAAGTGCTGACATGTTACGTTAGGATTCCTGTTAACTAAGTGCTGACACGTTACGTTAGGATTCCTGTTAACTAAGTGCTGACACGTTACGTTAGGATTCCTGTTAACTAAGTGCTGACATGTTACGTTAGGATTCCTGTTAACTAAGTGCTGACACGTTACGTTAGGATTCCTGTTAACTAAGTGCTGACACGTTACGTTAGGATTCCTGTTAACTAAGTGCTGACACGTTACGTTAGGATCCCTGTTAACTAAGTGCTGACACGTTACGTTAGGATCCCTGTTAACTAAGTGCTGACACGTTACGTTAGGATTCCTGTTAACTAAGTGCTGACACGTTACGTTCACTTATCATGGCGCTGCTCGACTCTGGAGGTTATGAATGACATAACATGGTGGCCATGCACAGTGAACTGACAGGGTTAGGAAACAAAGATATCAGACTTGTTTAAGGATAACATCTCAACACTTGTCGGAAGAACTTGGAAAAACCACAAAACCCCCAGACTTCATAGCCAACGACGGGCAATCTATACATTTTCTTCATAAATTTCGCCGTGTCTTTATGCATATAAGTGGTTACAATTCTGATAGCATATTTACACAATTATCAATAGCTGGTATATATTTTTTTATTTTTAACGATGTTTTCAATCGATCAGAAGTACAGCGCCAAATGGTTGGCTGAGTGATAAATAAAGAACAGAAACAATGAGAAATGAAGAGGTTTTAACATGGTTTGAGGTACTATAAAGACATCTGCTTGGTGAGACCGTGTCAATTGATGAAAACGTTGTCTGTGGGCTGAGTGTGGGGTTCGGGGCCCCCCAAATGCGAAGGAGTTTTGACCAGTTAGCAGTGACGTTCGATGAACAGGTTCAGAACTAAATCTGTTACATAAATCTGAGGTAAATACAATACACTGCTTATCTCAATTTTCGTGGTGAAAATGTATAAGGTGATTTAAATTTTAAATCAACTGTTGAAACTTTCAGTGAAGCTGGGATTTAAATTCCAAGTACTCCCCATTACGGAAGGTTTTAAAATTTATAGCAACTTTAGATTCATTCACGAAAGTTCAATACACCGAGACCGGCAGCACGTGAGGAATTAAAGGTCCGTGCAGTGTATAGAGGTCAGCACTAAAGGTTTAATGATAATAAAAGAGAAATATAATTGTGGCTTTATGCTGAATATTCCTGTAGAACGAGAAAAACAGGAGAGGCTGCATTCAGTGCTTAAATTAGAAGAAATTGTCCATGCCCTCCGAACAATAACACAACTGCAACTTCAATGAATTGTCACAAAAATAAACAAATTAATGCAACCAGAAATAAATTTGAACGTGATAACAGGAAAAAGTACCCAACTTGTTGCAACAAACATTTGACACATTATTTCTTCACAAAATATGTTCCTCAGTCATCTCGACTTTTTGAAGACTGAATTTATTCTACTTAACATTTAAAAAGTCAGTTCCTACGTACCTCACAGTAAACACACTACATCTCAGATACAAAGATATTCCCGTTAATGTTGTTTAGAGAAATAATAACCTGTTTGTTACGAAAATCACATTAAACCATAAATTCACTCCGTGGGAAATATACGGAATTTTGAATATTAAAACAAGCGGAATATGTAGTAACTGTTGAGACTTAAGAATTGAAATGTTATTTCTATACTTTGAAATAAAAAGTACGTAAATTACAAAATTTGCAATCTACCTAAAAAGTAAATAGATACGGCCAGAGACACGTGCAAAATTCACTGTATGAAGAAACTCAATCACAATGCCTCAAGGTCTGCGTAAGTGAAAATCTTCAAGACTATGAAATAAGTTAAATTCTCGTACCAACTGTTGTCATGAACAACATATTTTCTCTGCCATTTCAAAAATTAATTACAATTTCCCGAAATAATATAAATATAATAACAAGGAACGCGTCCCTTAGACTGATTTTAACCTTTGCCCTGTATCAAACTAAATAATTCCCTTAAAAATAATTTCATAATTTTTAATAATAATAATAATAATAATAATATGTGGAATATAGCCGTGCAAAGCACAACTGTTTCTACATGTTTATATCCCTTACTTCTGCATTTGCTCTGATATTGTCTGTAGATCCCAAATTCGTGAATTCTGAAGCCTTAAACCACAAAATCGACACGTGTGAGCGTTGTAAGTCTTTCCACTTTTTACACAACACATGCTACAAATTTCGTCCATGTCCTATCAAAAACGTCATTCGCGATCACATTTGATTGTAGAACTGTTGCTAGGACATAGACCCAACTTCTAATATGTGTACCAACAGTGTGGAGCTCAGTTTCACAGTCGAGTTTTAACAGAGGGCTTAGAACGAGCAAACTTCCTTTCAATTTGGTGTAAACACAGAAAATAGTTTATTTTTCGTGTGGGAGAAGAGAAGACCTAGATAGGAATTTCTTTCGTTTTTCGCGTGGGATGTTGTGAATTCTGAAGATATGGGCAGGACCGCATATATAGGACTTCATATAAAGTGCCTGATATTTGTATCGCATTTTAACCAAAACTGATATGGCTCCACAACTTCGCGTCTAAGCTACAAGTATCGAATTTTATGACGATGGGTGGTTCTCGAGTCGTTAGATGCAAACACACGGACGGACAGGCAAGCAGCAGAGACGCGGACGCGCCTAAAGGTACACTTTGCGCAGATAATTTATCAATCGTTTTTTGTATCGTTCTTACAATAAGCGTTCAATGTTTTCGTAAACAGCATTAACAGGTGCGATTGTCTAATGGAGACGCAGTGTGCCCTCTGTGGGGTAGAAACTAAATTTCGAAATGTTGTTTAAATTAATTTCATGTTTCAAAGAGTTAAGAAATCGACATAATTTGTTAGCATAAAATAATGAATGAAAGAAAAGAATTTTATCAATGAAGCAGCAAATTTTGTTTTCATAAAATGCTGCATGTTTCGGCCCGAAAGACTCATCATCAGACTTATAAAAATATATGAAGATCTTTATATAATTTATAATCCTGATGACGGTCCGATTCCGTCAAAATATGTAGCATTTATAAAAACAAGATTTATTATTTATTTAATACAATAGACATGTTATACTGTATTTATGATTATACTGATGATATGTGAAACAAACATGGATGACATCCTTTACAGTGTATTTACCGTGCATCTTATGACAACTAAAGTTGTTTATTTTCATACCAACTTATGCACATTAACTTATAATATTAACAATTTTATTTTTGCCCCTATACGTATTTCGGCGTCTCAAAACGCCATCCTCAGGGGGTCGTAGAGTTTACTAGCATAGGCCATACAATCATGAATGCGTCGTTACATCCGTGACAGTTAATGTCACATTAACTGACTGCCATTTGATGTATCACATTTTATATGGATGTAACGACGCATTCATGATTGTACGGTCTATGCTAGTAAACTCTACGACCCCCTGAGGATGGCGTTTTGAGACGCCGAAATACGTATAGGGGCAAAAATAAAATTATTAATATTATAAGGGATGACATCCATTACAAAATGGACTCTATCGTAAAAAAAATTAGCACAAATTAAGCAAAACAAGGACAGGCCAACACAATTTAACTCCGAGCTTAAAGTGTATAAAATGAACATTGCTCTTTGTACATATAATTACTTAATGTGTTACTTTAGCTATGTCGTTAAGACGTGGCAACAATGCGTAATTTTTAAAGCGCCACGCCAATGATAAATTTTGTTTCTCACTCTGAGTAAGGAAAGCAGACTGAAAATATGTTCAATAAGTATCAAGGAAATAATTTAATATTAAACAAAGTTGTATTATTTCGTAACAGATAAACTGAGTGTATGACGTCACAACTTACAGATTTATATAAACATCTCAGCGACGTAAAGTGAATCAGTTTCATTCTGACTGAACACGATGTAGGCATGAAGGCAACAAACAAGTACAGCGGGTAAGCAGGTAAATGAACTGTAATCTGTGGTCTTTTTGGGTAATTACACGGCGTCGTGTGGTAATTATTTATACCGACGTTTCGGGACAACGTGTCGGTCCCATCTTCTTTCCATCTCGGAATCTTGACCCATGAAGATGGGACCGACACGTTGTCCCGAAACTTCGGTATAAATAATTACCACACGACGCCGTGTAATTACCCAGAAGAATCACAGATTACATCAATATCGCGGCGGAAGCCTGAAATCAAGGTAAATGAGCTGATCATGCTCAGTGCAAAATGTGACGTCAGAAAGACTAAGGCGATTATACTGACTGGATAGGACTAGGCGAGACATTCGTATGTGGCATTGTCTTACTCTTTCAGTACAATATTACGCGAATCTCAGTACAGTCAACACAATTTCTTTGTTGATGAAAAAAAAAGCAATCTCTTTCATCAACAAAGAAATTGTGTTGACTGTACTGAGATTCTCTTAATCCTTGTTACACTGCTCAGTATTATGGTTTCACTATAGCAGAAAATTATGAATAAAAATGTTGCGTAAGCCAAAATTGCCTTCATTTCTCACTCAAGTCTCCTGACTGCCTGCCAGATGGCTCTGGCGGGCACATCAGGATCGATATAACACTAGCGCGGCCAGTTGACCAGTCACCAACTGCACGAATGCGCACGACTTAGTAACCTCGAAAGGAGGAGGCTAGAGGAGGCCCGGGCCCATATAGGGCTGTTGAGCCATGGTTATTATTATTATTATTATAGCAGAAAATTAATAATGCATTTGAACCCCCTATTTTTAGAAAATAAAATTTAAAACAACTTCAAGGCCGCAAAGTGTTCTAATTTAAACATTGTTTGTAATTCACTGACGTCACGAATAACCATATTTACTGCTACTATGTATCAGGGAAGAGTCATAACTCTATCACTATGACTACGTCCACCTTCTTCAAGAAATACCTTTCCTACATGACATAAATCGTAAAATGTCATGTCTGAAGGAAACATATATTTAATATTATAAAGCCTGTCTATTATCCAGTTTCAAAGAAGTTATAAGTTTCTGTTATTACATTGGCCTACACACATCTAAGACGCGACGGCGCAGTTGGTCGAGGCACTGTGCTACAAGCAGAAAGGTAGCGGTTTCGATTCCCGATGGTGTCATTGGGATTTTTCATTGACTTAATTCTTTCGGCCGCAATATGGCCCTGAGTCGAATCCGCCTCTAACAGAAATGAGTACCAGGGATATCCCTGAGGGTTAAAGGAGGTCGGTGCTTAGGGCTGACAACCTGACCACCTTCATGTGCCGATTGTCTAGAAATCTGGGAGTCTCAACCTCCTGGAGCCCTAAGGGCATGTCCAGCTACATACATATATAAAAATTCGACATAATTTTGCCAGTGTCGAATTATTTAGCAAACCAAGACCCTTAGTGTCTCTAGCACATTACAACATACCAACAACATGGTTACACACCGACAGCGTATCAATATATGAGGATAAATAAGAAGTCAGAAACAGTCCATTATCACACACGTGTATACGTTTTGTATTGCGTGTACGGCGATCACTGTCAGTATATTTTCACGGATTTTGGAAATAATTTGTACATTAGCTTAATCTTAAAACTAGTAATGTTAAAGCTTTTGTATTGTGAAATCCAAATACTCAAATATCAATCACGTCACACATTCCAGTATTATAACAGGGGACATTTGTATTTCTTTGCTTTGTGTTTTTCCTATTTACAGAATAAGGGCCATAAAACATTGCGGATAACGCAACATAAATGTAACACATATAAAGCAACATAAATGTAACACATATAATGCAACATAAATGTAACACACATAACGCAACATAAATGTAACACATATAACGCAACATAAATGTAACACACATAACGCAACATAAATGTAACACATAAAACGCAACATAAATGTAACATATAAAGCAACATAAATGTAACACATAACGCAACATAAATGTAACACATAACGCAACATAAATGTAACACATATAACGCAACATAATGTAACACATAACGCAACATAAATGTAACACATAAAGCAACATAAATGTAACACATATAACGCAACATAATGTAACACATATAAGGCAACATAAATGTAACACATATAACGCAACATAAATGTAACACATATAACGCAACATAATTGACACATACGCAACATAAATGTAACCATAACGCAACATAAATGTAACACATAACGCAACATAAATGTAACACATAACGCAACATAAATGTAACACATATAACGCAACATAATGTAACACATAACGCAACATAAATGTAACACATAACGCAACATAATGTAACACATAAACGCAACATAATGTAACACATATAACGCAACATAAATGTAAACAACGCAATAATGTAACACAAACGCAACATAAATGTAACACATATAACGCAACATAAATGTAGCACACATAACGCAACATAAATGAAACATATAACGCAACATAAATGTAACATATAACGCAACATAAATGTAACACATAACGCAACATAAATGTAACCATATAACGCAACTAAATGTAACACATATAGCAACATAAATGTAACACATATAACGCAACATAAATGTAACACATATAACGCAACATAAATGAACCTAACGCAACAAATACCATATAACGCAACATAAATGTAACACATATAACGCAACATAAATGTAACACATATAACGCAACATAAATGTAACACATATAACGCAACATAAATGTAACACATATAACGCAACATAAATGTAACACATATAACGCAACATAAATGTAACACTATAACGCAACATAATGTAAACATACGCAACATAAATGTAACACATAACGCAACATAAATGTAACACATATAACGCAACATAAATGTAACACATATAACGCAACATAAATATAACACATATAACGCGACATAAATGTAACATATAACGCGACATAAATGTAACACATATAACGCAACATAAATGTAACACATATAACGCAACATGAATGTAACACATATAACGCAACATAAATGTAACACATAATGCAACATAAATGTAACACATATAACGCAACATAAATGTAACATATAACGCAACATAAATGTAGCACACATAACGCAACATAAATGTAACACATATAACGCAACATAAATGTAACACATATAAAGCAACATAAATATAACACATATAACGCGACATAAATGTAACATATAACGCGACATAAATGTAACACATATAACGCAACATAAATGTAACACATATAACGCAACATAAATGTAAAACATATAACGCAACATAAATGTAACACATATAACGCAACATAAATGTAACACATATAACGCAACATAACTGTAACACATATAACGCAACATAAATGTAACACATATAACGCAAAATAAATGTAACACATACAACGCAACATAAATGTAACACATATAACGCAACATAAATGTAACACATATAACGCAACATAAATGTAACATATATGACTTATACAATTACTTCTGTGTCCAACGGCGTGCTTTGGCAGCAGCTGTATCGGTCAGAGCTTCTGCGTTTGTAAAGATAGGACAGTGTAAATTAATTGGCAAAAAAAGCGTACATTGATAATGCTATTATTACATTTAATATATGTGACTTCTTAAAAATCAGAAGATGCTGATTATCAACCTATAGGTCTTCTGGGATGTTACGCCGTGTCGACTGGTAAATAGTTACATATATATATGGACATAGACAATTAAATGTCAAATACAAAACTTATTCATTAAAACAGACACTCAGCTACAGGTTCTATGACGCGCCATCATCGGGCTATTTACAACTATATATAAAAGACAATATAAAATTCATATGTGATATTATTAAGAACTGAGATTTAAATTTTGTCGCATGTGCTGTGTCAATGCTCTATGTTATAATGCTTATAAAAACAGCATTAAAACATCATTAAATTAAAATGGCGTGTTCATAATATAAACTCAATGTTTTAAAGTACGTAGCCCTGTTTCAAACAGATATGTAACGACACTTAAAACGGTCGTAATATCTTTGTCTTACGAAACGTCGGTTACTATCTGTATTTACCGGTCGAGACGAAGTAACAACCAGAAGACTAGAATCTTCGGCAGCATCGCTGTCAGAACATCAACAATCACACTTTTTTTTGTGGTGAAGAGCCCCGCAGCAGATGTTACGGACGCACCGCAGCCTTAAGGCTTATTTTGCAACCCTGTGATTAAGATGAAGAGAAAGATGACCAGTTTTTTTTTCATTTTTCCAAGTAATGGAACACCAGTGGAATGAAATTGACAGGGAAAAACCTGTTCCAGTGCCACTTTGTCCACCACAAATCCCACATGGACTGACCCGGGATCGAACCCGGGCCTCCGCTGTAAGAGGCCGGCGACTAACCGCCTGAGCCATGGCACGGCCTAACAATCTCACGTTACCGCTTGCGAGAGTCTAAACGCCTGAACACTTCTGTTTAGACTACTTGCTCAACTGCAGTGTCGGAGAAGTTGCTGTACCAGCACGGCGCTAACAGTAATGTTGAAACGATTTTGAAGTGCGTGAGCTGTGGTTGTTTGGGATACAAGACTTCGGATATGCGAGAATGACATTCAGAACGTCCACTATGAAAACAAACACAAAACTGTGACAGACAACAATCAGCGCACAGCTCTGTCAGTGTAATGGCCGGATACAACTGAAGGGTAGGCCTTCGACTACCGACAAGGACAGAGATTTCTCTCATATCCTTTGCATGGAGACCTTGGGGAACACCCGAGTTTTACAACGGCTTGAGCGAGATGCTAAACACTTCCCAACCTCATTTTCGAGTTTAAGAACACGAGGAGCTATACTTCCGCTCCCCCTACGTCTGTATGTAGTGGTGCTTAACTAAGCACAGGGATACATTTACATTTCCTTCCCGCGTAAGTCATAGCTTTCTAACTATCGCGATGGCCACGTACAGCCGAACTTTCGCACAGTAAGATTTTGAATTAACATGGTCCAATCTAGTGGGTTGTTACCAGTGGCGTAGCCAGGGTGTTTGGTGCTCGGGGCGAGTAATAACAAAGACCGCCCCTAAGAGAAGTTACGAAATTTAAAAAAAACACAATTATTTATTAAATTTCCTTATATTCGGCTCAATAACTTAAAATGTGTTCGGCGCAGAAAAATCAAATTTTCTTTTTAAATTATTTATGTTTCCCGCCCAATTTGCCGCCCATTGGACTCTGCTGCCTGGGGCGGCCGCATCACTCGTCCCCTAGCTACGCCCCTGGTTATTACAGACGTTTCGGAATATCATACTGTCTCAATTTTTAGGCTAGAAGTCTCCCAAATAATAGAGGTAGTATGTTCCTACCAAACTAACGATATGTCGATTGTTATAAACGTACCAACGTTTCGAAGAAGCGTGCTTCATCCTTCTTCAGGGTGAAAGAAATTGTAATTTTTTTCATACTTCTATCGTCAAAGAAAGGGAAGCTGTTCCTCCCAAAACTTCGGTACTAACCCCCAGACAACACGGTGTCACATCCCAGAAGATAACAGCCCACACCAGACAATTCGCTGAAACAATACAAATGTCTGCTGAACGTTAAAGACTTTTCTTAGCCTTAATTAAACGTTATGAAAACCAAAACCTTTTCTTTTTTCGTCCTCTTCTACCTACTCCGGTTTTCCCGTTTCAGTGTCGAGGTATTTCTCTCATTAATTTTTCATAATATCACGACAGTACAGTAGAGGAAATAAAAACAATATGAAGTCTTCTTTTTCTTCTTCCTCCTGAAGTATGGCTGCTATATTGGCCGCTCCGAGACAAAACACGCTAAAGACGTCATTTCGTCTAATATAGAACACAATAAGACAAAATATGTTATAATGGAGGCCCACTGATTGTGTGTAACTGCAGCAGAGAAGGAAATTCTGTATGAAACATGGCAAACAGAAGCGAGTGGCAGTTATCTTGCTTATGTAAAACGTGTCGGATAATTTGATTTCACTGCACCGTCAATACGCTCTTTCTCCCATTCATTATGTCGCTACGAGTAAGGTTGTATATTCCCTCGCTATTCTTCAGAAACTTGGATGAATAAACAACGAAAATATAAAAACATTCATCATTCATTCTGTAGTCTGTCTTACGACAGGTCCGTAGCCTCTTCATTCTGCAGTCTGTCTTACGACAAGTCCTTAGCCTCTTCCAAAGCGAGTTCTCCATAGGGTGCGATCCAGTGCTTTCAATTTCTAGTATCTTCTCTTTTCCTTAAGGTCATCCAGCAGCTGCTTACGTCTTCTCCCTCGTCTTCCCGTCATTTCTATCCTTCCTTCTAACTTTTCTTCAATCACATGTTTCAGAAGGCAATTTCTACACAAGATGTGACCAATCCAGTTAGCCTTTCTTCTTTTTTTTGCATGTACGATATTCCTCTCCTCCTTCACTCTGTGTAATGCTTCTTCATTTATCACACGATCGGTCCAACTGATCTCCATCCTTCTCCAACACCACATTTCAAAACTTTCCAGATACTTCTGATCTACTTTCCCAAGTGTCCACGTTTCAGCACCACACAAAGCTATGCTCCAAATGTAGCACTTTACTAGTTTCTTCCTTAAATTTAATTCCAGTTTGCTGGTGAAAAGATTTTTCTTCTTGTTGAATGTTGCTTTTGCCATGGCAATTCTCTATCTATGCAGAATATTCAAGATATGTTGCTATTATTTAGACATTTATACAGGGTGAGCCGAAAGTCCCTGTACACCTGTGTAAGAAGGGTGCTGCACTGTGCTGGAAGTGGGAAACCCTCACATATAGGATTCTTTATTTGGCAAGCGTGACCTCTGTCACGTAGCCCGAAACACGCCCCCCCTCCAACTCCTCACTCTCGGTCAGCTGTGCTGTACATTCGTTCACTGTGACTGCCACTCTTAGCTACACTCTACTTCCAACAGGTACACAGGGACTTTTCGCTCACCCTGTATTTCTAAATTGTTCTACGGATATTTCTCAAAGTAAGTTCAGATTCGAAAATTCATAACACCAATTCAAAATCGAAATTCATATTACAAACCTGCAGTAGCCAAACCGAAATTGGCTTCTACGCTTTCTTTCAAAGAACGCAGAGTTTCAGTGGTTGGCACACCTGCTTAATATTCGGGTCTCGAGTTCGAATCTCTGTACGGAACTTCTTATCGTAACTTAAGTTGCTTTTGGATTTCTCCGTTTCTTCTAGAAAAATGTATGTGATAACACCTTGAACTCGTAGCCGGTTAGCTCAGTCACTACAGTAACTATTACATGGACAGAACGAAGGAAGAATAGGGTTCTATTCCCGGCAGAGGCAGGAGATTTCTCTTTTCCCCAGACACGTCCATATTGGCTCTGAGGCCCACAACCAGTCTCCTAGTCAGTGGGTACCAAGTGCTCTTTCGCAGGTGTAAAGGGGCTGGAATGTGATGCTAGCCGTTCACTTAATACCGATGAAAGACTGGAGCTATACCTCCACAAGAACGCAGAGACTGCTGATCGGTTGCAGTAACAATCCTTTGTGTCTTTTACCTTGAACTGGATCTGCGGTCATTTCTGTCCACATGCATAAAGATCGTCGTTAAACAGCCATGTAATCAGTCAGCCAAATTCATCTGAATCAACATCATCTCCGAGGGCATTTATTTTATCATAATTCTGCAAATATTATAATGTTCTCATTTTTTTTCAAAAATCCGTAAAAAACGAAACCAGTATTTTTACCAAATCCTTAAATTATTTTCATTATTTTTACACAAAGAACCAAATTAAAAATTATGTAATTGTTTCAAGCGGAATAAAATCTTGAATATAAAATTATATTGTCATATATCATATCACTAATTTTATAACATGTGACGTAATACTACTAAATTAAGAATGGCGTATCGTGATTGTCTTTACGGCACGAACTATCTGTCACTCCTCACTAAAAACATATTTCTCTTTATAATAAAACAGCATACCAACACTTTACTGAGGGGGGGGGGGGGGGTAGTCTAAACGTACAAACTGAATTTTCTTACACTACTTCCTATATCAGTAAATGCTGCACGTTAGTATGGCATCATAAAAACGTAAAACTCTACGAACATGGCGGTCCTCCAGATATTCCATTAAACCCGAGGTGAATGACATTTCTTAGGCCTTCTACAGACACTTTACAAACGTTCCTTTTAAACGCAGCGGCTTTTCCCGCCTTCAAATGTTTATGTGGTTCAATGCACTATCAAAGACGTGACCTTTATTGCGTCACTAAGACTTGACACGTGACAAAATGACAAGTAAGAAAAGCACTTGTAAGAAGTATTAGAATCTATTGGAGCTGGCACGTGAATTTCAGAGTTCATTACATTTTAGACTATAAAGGTAAGAAGATAAAGTTGTACCTACTCACGCTATAAAGGCATGTAAGGAGAGTGGAGGTATAGCTCCACTCATTATTAACCTCGGCAACTATATGAAAGTGAGTGGTCAATATCACGCCCCGACTACTGTCGTCCTCAGTAAAGAACGCCTATATCTTTGATTTCAGGCTTCCGCCGCGATGTTGATGTAATCTGTGGTCTTTTGGGTAATCACACGGCGTCGTGTGGTAATTATTTACCGACGTTTCGGGACAACGTGTCGGTCCCATCTTCATGGGTCAAGATTCCAAGATGCTTTCCATCTTGGGTCAAGATTCCAAGATGCTTTCCATCTTGGAATCTTGACCCATGAAGATGGGACCGACACGTTGTCCCGATACGTCGGTAAATAATTACCACACGACGCCGTGTAATTACCCAAAAGACCACAGATTACAACCCCTATATAATTTAATAGAAGGCTGGATGTACTACATTCATACAAAAAGGTAAAAAATGTCCGAAATTATGTGCATTCGGAATGATCGTTTAATGCACTAATTCTAAATTAGCCTACTGGGAGAAATAGTTGAATACAATTTATGACGTATTAATATTGGTATATATATATATATATATTACCGTCAGACACAACAAAGTTTTAATAACATCATCAACAAATGCATTTATTTATGATATTATTAAAATGTCGTAGTGTCTGACAGTAATGTATATATGCCGATATTAAAACTTCACAGCACAGCGGGTTGGATTCCAATAAAATTACAATTAGTGACAGTGTAAATGCAGCTTAACCCTGTGGCAGATCGGAATGCGAGTGTCAGGCATTATGCAAATAGCAAAGCAGCTTGATAACATACATAAATTGCACTCAGGTCCAGAAGTAAGCATGTCCATATACAGGCCTTGCCGTGGCTCAGGCGGTTAGTCGCCGGCCTCTCACCGCGGAGGCCCGGGTTCGCCGATCCCAGTGGCCGTGCGGTCTAAGGCGTGGGTCTGCGGCCGCTCGCTTACTGGGATCGTGGGTTCGAATCCCACCGGGGGCATGGATGTTTGTGTTGTGTTTGATGTAAGGACGGTAGCATGGAACGTAAAGTGACATGAAGGACGAAAGGATTTAAACAGTACAAAAATGGATCAAAGGGAAAAAACCCCGGACAGACAAAAAAAATCCTGGGTCAGTCCATGTGGGATTTGTGATGGACAAAGTGGCACTGGGACAGGTTTTTCCCCGAGTACTACGGTTTTCCCCTGTTAATTTCATTCCACCGGTGCTCCATTACTTGGAAAAAGTGAAGAAAACTCATCATCTTCATCACAGGGTTGCACAATAAGCCTTAAGGCTGCTGTGCGTGGCCCTTCACCACAAAAGAAAAGCATGTCCATAGTTTTGCTGCAACATATAATGATTTTACTCGTATATTCTCCGCGATTATCCCTAAAAACAAAAAACCAAGCGTAGGAAGCCAAACAGGTCCTTATTAATGGAACTCAGAGCAGACAAATTTCCGGCTTGAGATCGCATCAGAAACTGCAACAGTTGGAGAGAGTTTAGCGAGGTAACTAACTGATGGCGCTAAGGTTCAGCAAGCAAGATTCCGCACGAGTGGCGTTAAACAGCTGGAGCATGAATCCATCTAAATTTGTTTTTAAATTCAGTTCTTCCTCAAAGAAAATAGGCTGCGTTTCCTTTATAAAGACCAGAAGTTTAATCATTTTAAGAGGAAAATTGGTGTTTTTATTCTAAGAACCGTGCGATGTTCGTAAACATGTTATGCAGGTGAAATGCAGAGTCTTCGAAAGTCCAAACATACGGTACATATAGGGCATACACAAAAGAATGGTGCGGTATCAAAAGTGAATACAAAATGTATTTCTCAACTTACACGGGCACAACATACACCGTCAGCGGCGGCAACTGTCCAAGTTTCTCATTTGGTAATTATAATCCTTCAATGTGTGCACCCTGGGTCACACGACACACATCCACACTGTAATCAAACTCATCCCAGACCCGGTGTAGCATGTCCGCTGTAATGGCCTGCAGTGCATGCGTTATCCGATCACGAATTTCATGGATGGACGTGGGCAATGGTGGTACATAAACGCTGTCTTTAACGAACCCCCAAAGAAAGAAATCGCACGGTGTAAGATCTGGCGAACGGGGTGGCCAAGGGAGAAGGTTCTTGTCTCCATTTGCAGCAGCACGTCCGATCCAGTGCTGTGGAAGAGCCTTCTCCTGCTGCAACGCCATCTTTGAAACTGGCCCCGCGGCCACGCAATAAGCATGAGAAGCGAACTGCTGGTAGCGCATGAGAAACTTGGACAGTTGCCGCCGCTGACGGTGTATGTTGTGCCCGTGTAATGTGAGACATACATTTTTTATTCACTTTTGAAACCGCACCATTCTTTTGTGTATGCCCTGTATAGATACCACTATAGTTGAAATGGTTAACTTAGTAGCATATCTATATTACCATATCGGAAAGAAGGTTCTTCTATAAAAAAAACTAAACACAAAATTTCGGGATAAATTAGTGTATAAAGTTATCGGCTTCGGACTGGATGGCAGGGGTGTTCGATTCCCGGCAGGCCCTGACGTTGAAAGTAGGACATAGCTCTGTCTGTCGGGCCCAACTTTTTAGGTCTTACCATTTCAGCCTCAAGATGGGGACCCATCCTGTCCCCTAAACGTAACGATAATTTTCTGCTTATTTCTGTTACCTGTGTTAATTTTAAATCACGAAACGAAGGACAAAGTCCATAAAGCTGCAATTTTAAATGCCGAAAGTTTCAAAATTAATTAACAAGACAGCCGTCCAACGCAACCTGACCTCCAACACGGCGGGATGAAAAACATCAGAGTCACAGATAGAGGCGAACTCGGTTATAACGTCATGAAAGGGACTGAATATATTGTGTCGTTATAAACGAGTGTTGTTATAACCGAGGAGTATAATGTTATGGTTAACTGTGAGGAATTAATTGGTACCACAGAATATCTGACGCTATAGACGAGGTGTCGTATAAACCGATGTCGTTATAAACGAGTGTTGTTATAACCGAGGAGTATAATGTTATGGTTAACAGTGAGGAATTAATTTGTACCACAGAATATCTGACGCTATAGACGAGGTGTTGCATAAACCAATGTCGTTATAACCGGGTTTTACTGTACTTTCTTTTAACCGTAACGATCACAACAGCTTCAGACGTATTAAAGTTTTCATCCCACACCGGAGATAGGGTGGGTGGAGTGTAAAGCTAAGAACTCGCCTCTATCTAGCGTCAAGGTCTGGAATGATTTCCTTGCACACGTTTGTGCCACAACAACCTGCTTACATGGAAGGTATCTCTGCCTGCATCTGAATTAAGGAGCGTAGAATATTTGGAGCGTAAGAAAAAAGAGAATGGAAAAAAATTCATAATGAGCAGGTTCATAATTTGTACTCTTCACAAAACAGTGTTAGGATGTATATCTTATGCAGACAAATGTACACTGTTTTATGTTATTTAACACAATTTTTATTAAATGCTGCCCAACATGTTTCTAGCCTATATAAGGTTCATCTTCACTATAACGTAAAGTGTTAGGATGATCAACTGAAAGGCAATGAGATGGGCAAGGCACGCATCAAGCCTGGAAAAGAATACAAAAATGCATACAAAATTTTGGTTGAAACCTCTAAAGACAGGAGACGGTTTTGAAGACCTAACGCAGATGGGAGTACAATATTAAAGTTAATCTTAGCGATATAATTTTTGATATAAAACATCCCCTTTGGTGTATTAAATCACAATTATATGTTTATTTATTTCGTCAAACACACACAACAAGCTATATTACACGCGTTATTTGGTGACTAGTTTCGGCTCCGAAAATGAGCCATCATCAGGCCAGCATTCCATTTTACATTCCTTTTCAGTGGCCTGATGGTGGATCATTTCCGGATCCGAAACTAGTCACCAAATAACGCGTGTAATATAGCTTGTTGTGTGTTTGAAGTGTTAAATAAATATACATTTGTGACTTAGAGATATAGGTGGCAAAATGTGGACTGGTAGCATTTGACTCAGCACAGGGACCAGTGCCCTTTTCATCTGAACACCGTAACGAATCTTCGGGCTAATAATTCAGGTCTTCTGAGTTGTTACGTTCAGTAGCAGGGTTATTAAGTGCCGACATTTGGGATGAAATTTCCGCCTTTATCTTCAAGGGCCAAAGAGTCTCATGAAAATTTAAATTTCTCAATATTCTCTTACCTTACAATCATGAGTTTCTTGACTACCATAAAGTATATCAGATTTTCAGAAGGGATTCTGTCGCAGGGAGTTAGTTACCTCTCCTACAAGTTTCAACATAAAGTGTCTTACGATTACTAAGAATTTCACTGTAAGATGTGTTTAGCACAAACATTTGCGAGCTTTCAGTTCACGAATAAAGTGAGAGACCTAAATGTAGCAACAATGACAAACGGCATTCACACTGAAATCTGACAGCGGAACCGGAAAGACCTCAGACGTCTTCTGGAGGGGAGCCGAGAAGGAATTACAAAAACAGATGCGTGCGGAGTTCAGAAACGGTTGGTGTCAAAACGTTAAAAGGTTCAACTTTGATAGGCCGTCTGTGAACGCATACATACACAGAAATTGACAGCATTACGTACTCTGTCTTACGAAAGGTCCATAGCCTCTTCATTCTGTAGTCTGTCTTACGAAAGGTCCACAGCCTCTTCATTCTGTAGTCTGTCTTAGACAGGTCCATAGCCTCTTCATTCTGTAGTATGTCTTACGAAAGGTCCATAGCCTCTTCATTCTGTAGTCTGTCTTAGACAGGTCCATAGCCTCTTCATTCTGTAGTATGTCTTACGAAAGGTCCACAGCCTCTTCATTCTGTAGTCTGTCTTAGATAGGTCCATAGCCTCTTCATTCTGCAGTCTGTCTTACGACAGGTCGGTAGCCACTTCATTCTGTAGTCTGTCTTACGACAGGTCCATAGCTTGTTTTCTATTTCTGTAGTCTGTCTTACGACAGGTCCATAGCCTCTTCATTCTGCAGTATGTCTTACGACAGGTCCATAGCCTCTTCTTTCTGTAGTCTGTCTTACGACACGTCCATAGCCTCTTCATTCTGTAGTCTGTCTTAGACAGGTCCATAGCCTCTTCTTTCTGTAGTCTGTCTTACGACACGTCCATAGCCTCTTCATTCTGTAGTATGTCTTACGACAGGTCCATAGCCTCTTCTTTCTGTAGTCTGTCTTACGACACGTCCATAGCCTCTTCATTCTGTAGTCTGTCTTAGACAGGTCCATAGCCTCTTCATTCTGTAATCTGTCTTACGACAGGTCCGTAGCCTCTTCATTCTGCAGTCTGTCTTACGACAGGTCGGTAGACACTTCATTCTGTAGTCTGTCTTACGTCAGGTCCATAGCTTGTTTATTCTGTAGTCTGTCTTACGACAGGTCCATAGCCTCTACCGAAGCGAGTTCTCCAAAGAGTGCGAGCTAGTGCTTCCTATTTCTACACCCAGTATCCTCTCCCTTCCTTAAGATCATCCAGTAGCTGCTTACGTCTTCTTCCTTGTCTTCCCGTCCATTTTATGTTTTAGAAAACAGTTCGTTATAAAAGACTTTACAACAGTTAATAGTTATATAGATGTTATCAAATTACACGGCGTCACAGGTCAGAAGACTGCATCCTCCAGTTAAACTGCCAAGCTTAAGCTGCATTTGTAGTTGGATAATTTTAACTTAGCAAAATAAGAATTCTGTTAGTTCCTTTCCTGCTGGCTGTGTAACTATAGAAGCAAACGGCCAGACGATTCTGAAAGCATTACACAAAAGCTGCCAGGAATAATAGCAGCATGCATGACTAAAGCCAGCAGACATCCTTTAAATGGAGAGATGGCAGAAAATTCAACAATGGGCCCTCTTTCCCCGCCGGTCCCCACCCCCTGTCCCCACACAAACACGTGCCTAACACAAAGCTTCAATACTGCATTCTATACATGCTGTTATATTGTGATATACAGAAATCCAATTGTATTATTTACATCTATATAAATAATCTGCAGATCCCAGTGGCCGTGCGGTCTAAGGCGTGTGTCTGCGGCCGCTCGCTTACTAGGATTGTGGGTTCGAATCCCGCCGGAGGCATGGATATTTATCTCTTGTGAGTGTTGTGTGTTGTCAGGAAGAGGTCTCTGCGTCAGGCTGATCACCCGTCCAGAGGAGTTCTACCGAATGTGTGTGTGTCTGAGTGTGATCGTGAAGCCTCGATAATGAGGAGACCCCGGCCCACTAGGGGCTGTTGCGCGATTGGGAAAAAAAAATATATATATATATATAATTTGATGTCCAATCATCTGAAGAAAGGTACGGCAATAAACAAGCCAATGTGCCTACTATATTTGAGGCGAGTTTCATTATTAAGATATTCTATATGACACCGTGTAGTTTGGTAGACAGGTACAGACGTTTTGGAAGAGCCTCCTGCTGCCATGTTCATGGCAGAGAAACCCTTAGGTCAAGGCCTATTCTCAAGTTTGAAAATATGCTTCCGTTATTGGTGGTAATAATAGGAATATTATAAGGTTAAGGTGGGACAAATGACTTTAAAAGGGTTACCAGCCTAGAACTAACTTAGTAAAGGATGGGAAGGGCGATGTGCCCCCAGATACCCACATTATTTTTAATAGGTGCAAGAATCGCTTCTGTCAGCTGCTGAATGTACATGGGGTTAGTGATGTTAGGCAGACGTAAATACATACAGCAGAACCACTGGTGCCTGAGCCCAGTGCCTCTGACATTGAGATGGCTATTGAGAAGCTGAAAAGATACAAATTGCTAAGTATTTAACAAGTTCCAGCAGAACTGATTCAAGCAGGAGGAATGTCAATTCGGTCCGACATCCATACAATTATTAACTCTATTTGGAACAGGGAATAATAGCCTCAACAATGGGACAAGTCTGTTATTGTACCTATTGACATGAAGATTGATAAAGAAGACTAGTAATATCACTGTTATCAACTACAAATAAAAATTCATCCAACATTCATCCGTCAAAGTAAACTCCAATCATTCATTCTGTAGTCTGTCTTACGACAGGTCCGCAGCCTCTTTCAATGCGAGGTCTCCACAGGGTGCGATCTAGTGCTTCCTCTTTCAATTTCCAGTATCTTCTCTTTACCTTAAGGTCATCCAGTAGCTGATTACATATTCTCCTTCGTCTTCCCGTCATTTCTATAATTCCTTCTAACTTTCCTTCAATCACGTGTTTTAGAAGGCAGTTTCTACACAAGATGTGACCAAGCAATCTTGTGTAGAAACTTGTGACCAATCCATATGTATGTAGATTCCATACATAGATGAAATTACAGGGCATTATCAGTGTGGAATTGGACTTAACAGATCAGCTGCTGTTCACATATTCTGAGTCAAATACCTGAGAAAATGGTAATGAAAATGGGGCAATGTATCGGCAATGTACAAACTTCAAGAGAGTCATTTTGAGCTAGGAGGGGGGTTCTGTGTAGTGTTTTCATTGAGTCTGATATCGCATGAAATTGTAAGGTCAAGAAAAAGTGTTTAAATTAAAATTATATTAAAATCGGACAGGCAACCTTTTGTCTGATATATTTCCTATTAAGAATATTCTGAAATAAGGATATGTTTTATCATCGTTGCTTTTTAAATTTGTTTCAGAACTAAGCAAATCAGGTCGCATTGAAATTGACACATCAGCCATTCGTTCGTGCAGATTAGGATAAATTATTGGGTGAAAACGTGCATAGTACGAAGAGACACACAGGAGATTTATTAGTCGCACTGATTTAGAAGTAAATGTAGAGAAAACTAAGTATATGGTCATGCCTCATGAAGAGAAGGCAAGAAAAATGATAACACAAGGACAGCAAATAAATCCTTTAAAAATGTGGCAAAGTAAAAATATTTGGAAAAGACACTAAGAAATCAAATTTCATGCCCGACGAAAGTTAGACTCGATTGAATTTGGGCAATGTCTCTTACCATTCCGTCCAGAACCTTTTTCTTTCTCCCGTTTAACGTCTCAGAACAGAAAGATTAAGATATACAGAATCGTAATTTGCCCGTTTTATATACAGAGTATACACAAACGAATGGTGCGGTTTCCCCTTATTCACCATTGAAACCGCACCATTCTTTTGTGTATACTCTGTATATGTGAAACTCGGTCTGTCACAGTAAGGTAAGAACTTAGGCTGAGGGTGTTCAAAAGTAGGGAATTGAGGAAGATAGTTGGGCCTAAGAGGGAGAAAGCGACAGACTGGAGAAACTTGCACAATTTCATATACCTAGCACGTTGCTTTCTGGATTATACATAAGCACTCTATGTATAAATACATGGTAGCGTAAGAGTCATCTGACGCTAGAGACAAAATATATACAGAGGGATGTGAAGTGACTTTTGTGCCACCCTGTATGTAAAAACGTTTTAAGCATGCCATCGTCTGAGGATTCATATTTTAATAAGTCATTATTATAGCGATTGTTCTGTATGTCTCCTTTTGTCCAAGTAAGAAGGATTATATTGATGGAGTCTGCCTTTTCTTTTTTTTTTTTTTTTTTCAAAGTAAGAACGATTATAGTGATTGAGTCTGACTGCAGCCTCAAATTCAGTTTTACCAACCCCTGTTAGCTGAGCGGTAATGCATGAGTAGGCGTCATTAGTGGGATGATGACTGAGAGAGAGAGAGAGAGAAAGCCTTTCTAATGCTATTTCGTCTCCCACAAATACCACATGGATTGCCAATTGCAAAAGTAAATAATCTCTAAAAGCTTTAAAAGTTGAAAGTTTGAAAGCCTTTATTGATTCGTGTAATTCTGACCCCGAGTTTTTGCCTGGCCTCTGTGTATGTATCCTGGCTACACGCAGCTGCGATCTGCAGAACATGGCTTCTCTTGTTTTGGAATGTGGGCCCAGCTATCGAGAACTGTAGGGGTGTGTCAAAGTAATGAGATTCGTTCCTTTACGCAACCTAAGGTCCGAGCGCCACTGCCGCACGTCACGTCATTAGCACTACAGAACTGTAAGAGTAATCTGCGTGGGTCAACAAATTTATGAGGACACACTGGCAATGTGGAAGCTCCTGGGTTCGAACTCATAGAGGCGTAAGAAAATCTAAAAATACCCGGACAACGTATGAAAAACTTCGAAATATTTGGCACTAGGAACTTCCTGCACCTATCTCCAGGAAGGAAGCAGGTTCCTCCGAAACGTCGGTACCTAAATATGAAACAACACGTCACATCTTAAGATATCTCAATCTTAATACTGAACTCCGCCAGAACCTCAAATATCACATTACAATTTTATGTATATAGCACAAATAGAAGAAAGAAAAGATATGACGGTAAGACGAGGAAGAAGGCGTAAGCAGCTACTGGATGACCTTAAGGAAAAGAGAAGATACTGGAAATTGAAAGAGGAAGTACTAGCACGCACCCTGTGGAGAAGTCGCTTTGGAAGAGGCTACGGACCTGTCGTAAGACAGACTAGAGAATGAAGAGGCTACGGACCTGTCGTAAGACAGACTGCAGAATGAAGAGGCTACGAACCTGTCGTAAGACAGACTGCAGAATGAAGAGGCTACGAACCTGTCGTAAGACAGACTACAGAATGAAGAGGCTGTGGACCTATCGTAAGACAGACTGCAGAATGAAGTGGCTACAAACCTGTCGTAAGACAGACTACAGAATGAAGAGGATGTGGACCTGTCGTAAGACAGACTGCAGAATGAAGAGGCTACGAACCTGTCGTAAGACAGACTAGAGAATGAAGAGGCTGTGGACCTGTCGTAAGACAGACTGCAGAATGAAGAGGCTACGAACCTGTCGTAAGACAGACTGCAGAATGAAGAGGCTACGGACCTGTCGTAAGACACACTAGAGAATGAAGAGGCTATGGACCTGTCGTAAGACAGACTGCAGAATGAAGAGGCTACGAACCTGTCGTAAGACCGACTGCAGAATGAAGAGGCTACGAACCTGTCGTAAGACAGACCACAGAATGAAGAGGCTGTGGACCTGTCGTAAGACAGACTGCAGAATGAAGTGACTACGAACCCGTCGTAAGACAGACTACAGAATGAAGAGGCTGTGGACCTATCGTAAGAGAGACTGAAGAATGAAGTGGCTACAAACCTGTCGTAAGACAGACCACAGAATGAAGAGGCTGTGGACCTGTCGTAAGACAGACTGCAGAATGAAGTGACTACGAACCCGTCGTAAGACAGACTACAGAATGAAGAGGCTATGGACCTGTCGTAAGACAGACTGCAGAATGAAGAGGCTATGGACCTGTCGTAAGACAGACTGCAGAATGAAGAGGCTACGAACCTGTCGTAAGACAGACTACAGAATGAAGAAGCTGCGGATCTGTCGTAAGACAGATTGCAGAATGAAGTGGCTACGAACCCGTCGTAAGACAGACTACAGAATGAAGAGGCTGTGGACCTATCTTAAGACAGGCTGCAGAATGAAGAGGCTACGGACCTGTCGTAAGACACACTAGAGAATGAAGAGGCTACGGACCTGTCGTAAGACACACTAGAGAATGAAGAGGCTACGGACCTGTCGTAAGACAGACTACAGAATGAAGAGGCTACGGACCTGTCGTAAGACACACTAGAGAATGAAGAGGCTACGGACCTGTCGTAAGACACACTAGAGAATGAAGAGGCTACGAACCTGTGTAAGACAGACTGCAGAATGAAGAGGCTACGGACCTGTCGTAAGACAGACTACAGAATGAATGAAGCAGAAATATGATTTTGCCTGTTGTTGTCTAAGGGTGTGAAATTTGGTCTGTCGCATTAGGGGAAGAACATTGGCCGAGGCTATTCGAGAAGAGGGTACTGAAGGTAACATATGGACCTAAGAGTGAGGAAGTGACAGGAGACTGGAGGGAACTGCGTAATGAGGAGCCTCAAGATTTGTGCTTATCACTATACAATATTGGGCTAGTCAGATGAGCAGGATGAGATGGGGGGGGGGGGGCATTGGCACGTATTGGAAGAAGACAAAATATACGGAGGGTTTTGGTGGGAAAGCGTGAAGGAGACAGACCTAGGCATAGATGGGAGACTAATAGTAAAACAAGTATTAAGAAACAGGATGGGAGGATGTGGGTCAGATTCATCTGGTTCAGAACGGGGACCGGGTTGAACACGCTAATGGAACTTCAGGTGCCATACAATTAGGGGAATTTCTTAAGCAGCTGAACAACTACTAGCTTTTCAAGATGAAGCAATTTACACCCCTGACGTAAGTACATGTTTATAAAGAGTAATTTTCGATAATTGTACAGGCCTAAACATACAGAACACAGCCACTAAATACACTTCATGGTCCAATTAACAACGCAGGTGTGTGACGTATCAGATACGAATATAAGCAGGGATTGTATCAGTTGCACAAGGAACCAGATACAGTAAAGTAATAAAAGACGGGGCAGTAAGGTGGCTGGGACAACTTGTGAGATCTAACGATACGAAACTAACATTTATAAACCCTGGAAGTACAAGGAGGAGAGCAAGATATTCATAAGATGGGTAGACGGCACAGAACAAAATGTACAGATCGTAGGGATCAAGGGATAGAAGACCAACCTGTTAGGTAGGAACTAATGGAGAAGAATATCTGAGGGGGTCAGGGTCTGAATTAGGCTGTAGTGTCATATAAGGAGGACGGGAATAAGCATATGAGGACAGCAACTGGAATTATGTAATAATAACAGGCACCTACAATCTGCGGTCTTCTGGGGTATTACGCGGCGTCGTGTGGTAACTGTTTACCGACGTTTCGGGGCAACGTATAGGTCCCATCTTCATGGGTCAAGAGTCCGATTAGGAAAGAAAGCCAGCCTATTCGGACATATATATACATATGTATATATGTATTATATAAATTAGTCCTTCTCCATGAAAACCTCTACATGTAAATGCAGAGAGTTGTAAGAAGCTCCAACATTAAATGTCATAAGGATATATATATATTGAAATCCATGGAGCACAGCCCTCCATAAGAATTTATTAGATCCCCAGTTAGTCTTCAAGAAATAGGCTGCGAGGGCACGGACTAGATGAATTTGGCTCAGAACAGGGACAAATGGCGGGCTTTTGTGAACACGGTAGTGAACCTTCGGGCTCCATAAAATGCGGGGAATATATATGTATAAAATCTAACGCGTGATGTTCCATCGTTATGTGCGTTAGCCAGTACTTACCAACAGGAGAAGAACATGGCAGAAATAAGCGGCAGTATGACGTATGCTTGGTGACTGCCGTAGTATACAGAGCGTGCCTCCAGATAGCAGCACCGTGTGTGCCTGTTTGTACCCTAATCTATAAATCTGATATTACAACAAATGTATTTGCAGAAGTTTTCACATTCACAATGCGCTTATTCGGTGAAATTGACACTTCAAAGCGTCCCTCAACGGCTGTAATGTATAGGAGAGATCAAAGCGAAATAATTACTGTGTGATCATGTGTAACTGCGATAACCACAATCATTGCCCGTTAAAACTTCAACGGGCTTTATGCATGTAGGCGTACACATTTATACGTGAGGACACAAAATCAACACAAACCAGGTGAATATCTGTGTGGATCTCACCTTTCCAAATTGTTAAGTCTCATTAAATTGAGATCTGCGCTATTCTGGGGATATTATGCAGCGTTGAGTGGTAGTTCTATACCGACGTTTCGGGACAACCTATCGTCTCATCTTCAACAGTCAAAAAAAGTCCTAGAAGAGTGCAGATTTCTTCTACATCGCGGCGGAATCCTGAAAACTCTCATAAAATTAATGGTGAAGATGATCGCAGAATTTGTAATTATGGGGAAGTCCACAATACGCACGAGTGACGCCGAGATACGGCCCGCCCGAGATATATAGCAAAATAAAAGTGTTACCGAATTGGCTAGGACACTTTGAGACAGGGATACACAAATGTCGGGCGTCAGGTCGCGGTGGTCACCATATTTTGTTCGGTGAGCGCCCAATATTTGTGGGCCCTCGGTATGGAACTTGCTTCGTGTCACCAATGTGGCGCCTACAATTTTGAAGTGGCTCATACATTTTTTTGAAAACGTTTTGCACACTTGCAGTAAGGTGTGGGCCAGCAGGGACTGCAAACCCGCTCGATTCTTTTGTACTGTCGCCAAAACATCCATATTTGGCGCAATACTTCAATATTTTTATCAATAAGACTATCATGCGGCCCGCACATGTGTGGACTTCTGAGCGTAGAAACTGCTATTAAAAAGAAACTTGGACACCCCTGTTATAAGTGATGAAGGCGTGTAAGAAAGCTGTGAGAGGGGAAGAAATTCAGAGAACATGTGTGTCACTACTGACACGCCGCTAGTGGGCAACCTTAGCGAAAATATACACGAAAATAAACGTAATATTCAGGCTCGTTCGCGTAACCATTGTTGCCGTGTAAAAGCAATAAGTATTACATATTATGAGTGTGTGTCTGTAGCCTTAGTTATCCAGCATACAAAGCGCATGCGCTGTATTATATTGCCATCTGTGGCCTGTCTGGCTCTACCATATTTTTCCTCATTATCTCATAAATGGTACGATTTTCGGAAAAAAAAGTCATTGAACATAAAATGTGTTTTGAGTTTCTCTACAAATATTGTCTGAAACATTTCTCATTCTAAGAAGAAATCAGCGCGGTATTATTATCAATATACATAGGTCTTCATGTAAAGTACTCGTTAGGTCTTCATGTAAAGTACCCGTTAGGTCTTCATGTAAAGTACCGTTAGGTCTTCATGTAAAGTACCCGTTAGGTCTTCATGTAAAGTACCCGTTGTTAATATCATATTATAATAAAACACGTATTTTCATGTATACTCGTATTTTATTATTACCTATGTATTGTATTTTCTCGACAGCTTTTCGAAAAATAACCAAATATCAGACTTTATGAAAAACCTTCCAGTGGGAGCCGAGTTGTTCCATGCTAACGGACAGACAGACAGACAGACAGACAGAGAGATATGAAGAAACAGTCGCTTTTCGCAATTGTGCGAACGCGTCTAAAAACTGCGCAAAAACTACCCAAGTGTAGCCATTAAAATATGTGTGGATTGAAGGGACTCTCTTTAATTTTACTTAAAAAGTGTGAGTAGAGGAACAGTTCGGCGGCGTGCACTCAGTATTATTATAGACGTCATATTTTGCGGAAGGTGCAGTAGCGTCTGTTGAAATGGACGTTTCTAGAAGACCCTTTAAAACTATTTCAAATTTGAATTATTTGTACCAACAAATGCACTAAGACAGTTTTTTCACTGTTTTCTTTATTATAAGGATGCCCCAATACGCATTTCGGCAGTTATTCTGCCATCATCAGGGGGTATTTTAAGTGAGTTTTTTTTACATAGACCAATTTTGGTTACGTCATAACAGTGAGACGGTATTTACCACATCGTATAAAATTGGTCTATGTAAAAAAAAACTCACTTAAAATACTCCCTGATGATGGCAGAATAACTGCCGAAATGCATATTGGGGCATCGTAATAATAAAGAGAACAGTGAAAAAAACTGTCTTAGTGCTTTTGTTGGTACAAATAATTCAATTATAAAAAGATGCACGGTGAATATAAAGTGAAATTTATTTCAAATTTGTTTACATTTGCCACATACGTCGAATAATCCTATGTCTCGTGTTGTAATTCACACAACCAAAGAAAGGCGAGTTTCAGACTAATAAATTCCGGCCGCGCCTTCGCTTGTCTGTAGGGTCAACTCCCTCGGGCTTCGGGGCTGAAGTTGTGAAATCTGGATTTGAGACCGCAGTGCGATGGAGCTAAGAAGTTACGAACTAAAAACAAAATCCCCTCTGAACCCAGAGACCAAAGTTGTAACCCTCCGAGGGACGAAAGACCTAACATTCCCGAGGAATTCTCATTGTTCCAACCACACACAACTTTTAAAGTGACATACGAGACAGAAGTCTGTAAGTTAAGCAACTCTGACCTTTGTGTCTGGCTGTATATTACAGCACAATATGTCCTCACACACTAAGCTCTATGAACTACAAAATAGTCTCCTGCTGTGCCAAAAGAAAACACAGTGTCCACGCAAATACTATAACAATGGGAGACGTGGACGTACGGTGAGTAAGATTAGAAATCTTCATATGACAAGATGTTTATTGTATCAGGATATCACATATAGAAAACAAAATGGCCGATGCAGCTTCGAATTTTCTGATTGTCATTCCTACGACAATAAGTCGCATCACCCAGCAACACATTTCTGATTAATGTAACTCTTTACGACAATACGTCACATCATCCATCAAAACATTTCTAATTAACGTAACTCTTTACGACAATACGTCACATCACCCAGCAACACATTTCTGATTAATGTAACTCTTTACGACAATACGTCACATCATCCATCAACACATTTCTGATCAATGTAACTCTTTACGACAAAGCGTCACATCATCCATCAACACATTTCTGATTAACGTAACTCTTTATGACAATACGTCACATCATCCATCAACACATTTCTGATTAATGTAACTCTTTACGACAATACGTCACAACATCCATCAATCCATTTCTAATTAATGAATCTCTTTACGACAATACGTCACATCATCCATCAAAACATTTCTAATTAACGTAACTCTTTACGACAATACGTCACAACATCCATCAATCCATTTCTAATTAATGAAACTCTTAGGACAATATGACACATAATCCATCAACACATTTCTGATTAACGTAACTCTTTACGACAAAGCGTCACATCATCCATCAACACATTTCTGATTAACGTAACTCTTTATGACAATACGTCACATCATCCATCAACACATTTCTGATTAACGTAACTCTTTATGACAATACGTCACATCATCCATCAACACATTTCTGATTAATGTAACTCTTTATGACAATACGTCACATCATCCATCAACACATTTCTGATTAATGTAACTCTTTACGACAATACGACACGTCACTCATCAACACATTTATGATTAGCGTTGGATGATAAATGTATTACATCTAGCTAAGTAAAATAAAAATTACACGCTTATAGTAAATACATACGAAATCATGTTGGATCGCATTTCATTCACTGAATTAAATTATTTCGTTACTTATGTGGATTCAAGAATATTAATTACCGACCTTCGCGGTTGACTGATTAGCACTTCTGCCTTGTGTTCGGGAGGTTCCGCGTTTAAATCTCGGCCCGAAGGCTGTCCATGATGACACGCGTTGTGCGTGATTTTCTTCAGTTCTTCAAGGTACAAGTCGGGGTAATACTTCAAATTGTCACATTTCCTTACTTCCACATTCTTCTCAATCCATTTTGCAATTTTCTTTTAATTTTTATCCTACAATTCGATGCTGTATAGTCACAGTACTGATATATATGTATATATACAGGGTGATTCTAAAGTGCTGTATAGTCAGCAGTACTGATATATATGTATATATACAGGGTGATTCTAAAGTGCTGTATAGTCACCAGTACTGATATATATGTATATATACAGAGTGATTCTAAAGTGCTGTATAGTCAGCAGTACTGATATATGTATATATACAGGGTGATTCTAAAGTGCTGTATAGTCACCAGTACTGATATATATGTATATATACAGAGTGATTCTAAAGTGCTGTATAGTCAGCAGTACTGATATATATGTATATATACAGGGTGATTCTAAAGGAAAGTCAATATTTTGGGAGGTGATTGTATCGGTCATTGTGATAAAAAAGTTCGTATGAACATGTGTCTAATCCTGAATGGTTCCGAGATACAGCTGTTTGAATCTACAAATACAAAAGCATTCTGAATGGTAATAAAGAAAGAGAAATTACTTCTGTTAATTTTATTTTAATTTTAACTTAATGTTTAAATCACAAATCTGTTAAACAGAAATTACAAATTTGTTACAGTACAAAATAAATGTTCGAAAATCCCGCCGTCAACCTCAATGCAGTTTACGGCTCATGTGCGAAGATCGCGTGTTGATCTTATTGTGAACTGTTACAGATCTGTCACTTAAACGTGAAATTAAAATTACAATTAAATTAACAGTAAGTAATTTATCTTTCTTTATTACACTTCACAATTATTTTGCATTTGTAGATCCAAACAGCTCAATCTCGGTAACCATTCAGAACTATAAACATGTTCGTACGAATTTTTTTCACCTCCAAAAATAATTACCTTTCCTCCTGAATCATTCTGTATGTGTGTGTGTGTGTGTAATATAATCAATTCACGCACAAATGTATCCAATGTTATTATATTTATTTCTGAGCGTTTAAATTATTTAAGTAAAATTAGCATCGTACTTGTTTGTCTGTCAAAATTTTGCTGGGTAACATACCATTTTGTTAGAACTATATTTCATATTCCGCTGCTAATATGTCCGGCCATTTTTTGGTGTCCCGTCACGCAATCCCTCGCCACGAGGACGGAACGTAATTAGACCATCGAAACAAAGACTCCAAGTGAGTCAAATGAAGTGATCATTCATGTTGCCTATACAATATCTTATAGCTCAGTTCGTAGAGCGACCCGCTGGGCGGTCTGGGGATCGAATCCCGGTACGAGCGAGATTTTCCTCACCTGTTCAGACGAGCCCTGGGACCCACGCAGCCTCCTATACAAAGGATTCCGAGTCATTCTCGGGGGGTAAAGTGGCCAGGGAGTGGCGTTAATCACCCACCCCCATCTAACGCCGAGGTTAAAGAAAGAGTAGCGCTATACCTCTACTCCCCTTCTGGGCCTTCATGGCCTTTTCTAGGGTGAACGTGACCTTTACCTTTACATTTTTATACAATGCCTGACTGTTATGACAGCCTACGTGCACACGTCACGTGTCACGTAGTTCTCTCGTCCTTTCCACAGTAACACGTAGTTTTCACGCATTTACGCGAATCGTAACACTGTGTTCAAAAACTATGTCACTTGAAGAACGAGAAAGCGAAGGACATACAGGTACGTAATAGATACAAGACTTCTTGGAATTCTTGACCCTTTAAGATGGAACCGATATGTTGTCCCGAAACGTCGGTACAGAATTACCACTCTATGCTGCGTACTATTCCAGAAGAGCGTAGATTTCAGATAAAAGAAAATCAGGAATGTGTGAAAAATAAATATACATATGTACATATAAAATCGAACACGGTTATAACAACATCGGTTTATGCAACAACTCGTCTATTGCGTCAGATATTCTGTGGTACCAATTAATTCCTCACTGTTGATCATAAAATTATACCCCTCGGTTATAACAACACTCTTTCATAACGACAAAAAAGTATTTAGTTCCTTTCATAACGTTATAACCGAGTTCGACTCCATAGACAAAAAAAACCGTAACCCAATGAATTTCAATGGGTGTTTTCTATTCGAAACTAAATAATTTCAGATACGAACAAGATGGCGGGCCTACGGACCGAGGGACGGAGTACAAGCAATCTAGCATAATAGAAAAGATTAACAGAATATCGAGGGTAGAAATAGGAGATGATTTCAAGATCCGCCTCGATGTTGATGAGATGTGAGCCCTTTTGTGATATTACGTAGCGTCCTTTACCGACGTTTCGGGACAACATATCAGTCCCATCTTCAAGGGTAAAGAAGTCTTCTTGGATTTCTTAGACGCCAAGAAGTCCAAGAAGACTTTTTGATATGTTGTCCCGAAACGTCGGTACAGAATTACCACTCTACTCTGCCTAATATCCCAAAACAGCGCAGTTCTCAGAAGAACTGAAGGTGCCGTTGTCCTTTGAAGCAAATTGGTAAGATTTGGCGAAAGCCGGGGTACACAAATTTCCGCGCGAGCCGTACAGCGGCAATCCGAGTCCCAGATCACAGAACGTCGAGGCCCGCATAAATCTGCTGCCCGCTTGCTGGTAAGTAATTGGCTGTCTGCACCAGCAGGGGGACTTTGTTAATCGAAGAAGTACTGTATCAGGCAAGACGGGAATATGGCTTTCTACAGCAAGGTCTGACTCGGCTACTGACAAATCAGACAGTTCGAATACCGCCACTTGGTTGGGGCCGGAATATCTCAATTGGTATAGCGACTGGCTACAGGCTGGACGGTTCGGGGTTCAAACTCCGGTGGAGAAAAGAGATTTTCTCTTCAGCACATCCGTCCAGACTGGCCCTGGGGTTCACTCAGCTCCTTGTAAAATGGTTACCGGCGCTATTACCCGGGGGTAAACCCACCACCTAGCGCCGAGGTTAAGGAAATAGTGGAGTTATACTTCTGCTCCCCCTCAGTACCGTCATGGCGTGTTACAGGGTGAATAGACCTTTTACTGCCACATGTCAAGCCGGGGATAGCATTGAGAGCAAAATAAATAAGCTACGGCGTGCAAAATCAAAAAATCGTCTTTAGATTTCAGGCAGCAGCGAGCGATTTTTGTCTCTCCAAAACGTCCAGACGAGCTCTGAGGGCCACCCATCCTCTTATTCAATGGCCACCAGGACAGGTGTCCTTTCCCGCCATTAAATCGGCCGGGGCATGAACTTCAGTATTTTTTTCAATCAAGTGTCGAGGTTTGAAATTTGTGGAGCCATACCTCCTCTTCCTTACATATTTTCATGGCGTGGCAGTTAATTAAAACCCAGGGTGAACTTTTGCCTTTGTCATTACATAGGTGAGTCGGACAATAAGATGACAGCACCCATAAATGAAAGGCAAGATATTAATACAGGAAACTGACAATACACCATGGAGGTGTGTGCCTCAAATCACATAACCGTGAACACTACAACACAATTTGAAACTTCAACGAATTCTTCGTAGCGAATAACACGAGTTGTGAACTTTTTTGGACCACTCTCGTATTATTATCATTATTATTATTATTGTTGTGCCCATCCCAGTGGCCGCGCGGTCTAAGGCGTGAATCTGCGGCCGTTCGCTTGCTGGGATTGCGGGTTCGAATCTTGTCGGGGGCATGGATGTCTGCCTGTTGTGAGTGTTGTGTGTTGTCAGGTAGAGGTCTCTGCGTAGGGCTGATCACTCGTCCAGAGGAGTCCTACCGAGTGTGGTGTGTATGAGTGTGATCGTGAAGCCTCGATAATGAGGAGGCCCTGGCTCACTAAGGGCTGTTACGACATTGGAAAAAATTATTATTATTTTTATTCTTATACCATTGTGCGGTTTAGCAGATCAGTGTGTGGTTTCGTTAGCACAATCTTCTCTCTGAATACATTTCGGGCTTGCCGATTGTAGAACAATGCAACAAGATTTGGAACGATTGCTAACATTGAATAGGAATGAAATTCAAAGCGCACATTGCATTATTCCACAGGCTTCAACGCCGAAGTGTTTTATCATGCATTGACAGCGGTGTGTGTACCGACTGCCAATGTCAGCTTCGTTTCCTGTACGTAACATAGACGGTACAGTCCCTTTCAAAATGCAGTAGCCACTTCCTGGAACAGTGCTTCGTTTAAAACCGCGAGGGGTTTCAATCGATTGTGCGTTTCTGTGAACTGTCTTATTTGATAGACCGTGCTTTTTTTTTTTATTTTTATAAACTGCGTCTCTGAAGAAATTTACTGCGTTTGGCAAGTAAAGGAAATTGCTGGCCTAAAGCAATATTTCACAGATAAAAAGACCTGTTCAAGCGGCATTGCTGCTTATCCGCATCGAATCGGGGTGTCTTCGAACACAAGCCGGGACTATCAGCTTTGAAGGCTTTGGATCTTTCCTGTTATGACACCACCACTGCTGGTTCGGCTGCAGAGGGGCATGTAACAGAGAGACTAGCCTGACGTCTAACCTAAGCCCCTCTCGTGAGGAGAAAGGAAAACACCCATGACAGAAAGACTAGCCTGACGTCTAACCTAAGCCCCTCTCGTGAGGAGAAAGGAAAACACCCATGACAGAAAGACTAGCCTGACGTCTAACCTAAGCATATCTAAGGAGGGAAGGAAACAAGCATGACAGACAGAGACTAGCCTGACGTCTAACCTAAGCATATCTAAGGAGGGAAGGAAACAAGCATGACAGACAGAGACTAGCCTGACGTCTAACCTAAGCCCCTCTCGTGAGGAGAAAGGAAAACACCCATAACAGAAAGACTAGCCTGACGTCTAACCTAAGCATATCTAAGGAGGGAAGGAAACAAGCATGACAGACAGAGACTAGCCTGACGTCTAACCTAAGCCCCTCTCGTGAGGAGAAAGGAAAACACCCATGACAGAAAGACTAGCCTGACGTCTAACCTAAGCCCCTCTCGTGAGGAGAAAGGAAAACACCCATGACAGAAAGACTAGCCTGACGTCTAACCTAAGCATATCTAAGGAGGGAAGGAAACAAGCATGACAGACAGAGACTAGCCTGACGTCTAACCTGACCTTGTGTACAGACATGTCATCATTTGATTTGTTAGTTTCATACACGTGGTGCAAGTGGAGTAAATAACTTGACCCTAATTGTCAGTAATTATAACATAGAATGATTCATATTTGTAAGAATCTGTACGAAAATTCGGCATAAAAATTTTACATTTCACATCTCTAGCTACGGTTCGGAGCAGACAAGATATCTATTGATCCAATATTGTACATTACAGCCCCGTCCTCAGATGTATTTCTCCATAAAATCCATCTGAACTTAGCCTCTCATCATCTTTTCTGTCCCCAAAGTGAACTTATCGAAGAGCTTTCCTCATCAAATTTCTCTAAGCATTTAATCTTAGTGCAATTTGTCAGATTGTAAACATTTTTGGGTGTACATGGCATGCTTCAAAAGGTGAATTAAACCGTAATCAGCGAAATACTACAGCAGTTTGTGACTAAGTCATGGGATTGATGCCCAGAATATCTACGTTCGACTCCCAACAAGGGTACGAATTCTTCTCTGCACACAGCGACCAAAACCAGTCTCCAAACCGAGGGGTACAGGGAACTTCTTGACAGGAAATAAAGCGGCCATAGAGTGGCGCTAACGAATCACCTTGACTTAATGCCGAGATTATGAATGCGTGGAGCCACACGTCCACTCAACCATACGTCTTCAAGGCATGGTTATCAATTAATCATAGCAAATTTTATCATTTCGCTGTTATCTTATAATAATAATAATAACCATGGCTCAACAGCCCTATATGGGCTCGGGCTTCCTCTTTCCGAGGTTACTGGGTCGTGCGCATTCGTGGCAGTTGGTGACTGGCCAACTGGCCGCGCTGCTGTTCTATCGATCCTGATGTGACCGCCAGAGCCAGTCAGGAGACTTGGGTGAGAAATTGGGGTTGAATTTTGCTTACGAAACATTTCTATTCATGGGACCGACGGCTTTACTTCCCCTCCGAAGGAAGTGGTGCTCCTGATTTTTATCACCCTTGAAAATCCATCGACCTCAGTCGGGATCGAACCCGCGAACCTTGGGTCCAGTGGCGAGCACGCTAACCACTAGTCCACCGAGGTCGACTCTGTTATCTTAAACGTACCATACTAACTACCGTTTGTTCGCAACGCATTTTCTGAGAATTTCACTGTCAAAACTCATTTAAAAAATCTCCCCCCCCCCCCCCATTATTAAGCCTATTCACGTAGGCTCTATCTAAGCAATGCCTGTCCTTCATTACTGCTCCCACTATTCCTCCTTCGATCTTGACTACCCAGAATTCTTCTACCTATTGAATGTAATTACCAATTCCATATAGTTATCTCAAACTGGAGTCGCTACACGGGGAAAGTGCGGAGGCCTGTCTCTCTATGTATCGACTTATAACCGTTCTCAGAATCTTATACGTTTCAGTTCTACGAACTTTCCCTTTGATCAAAGCGACATCTCCCCCTGGTCTCTAATGTCATAATCCAATTTTGGACCCGCAGTGGAGCCTGAAATTAAAATATGAAAGCTTAATATCTGCACCGCGTTTCCTTTGTGGGCACTGCGCAAGACATGGGAAAGATGGAACATGTAAAGGGCCTAAAAATATTGGTTGGAAAACGTTTTGAGGAAACAGAACTTCTCAGGACAGTATGTTAATAGAAAGATTCGACTCTTAAGTAACACTCCTCTTTAGTCAGTTAGTTAGTTAGTTAGTTAGTTAAATGTGTAATACTAATAGATAAGAAGAACGACAAACCTGTGTAATAGAAAAGGATTTTTTATAGTAAACAGCTACAAAAAAAACGTAATGGTGCTCCTGTCAACGCAATAAAGACATACAGAGGGCGTAGAAGTATAGGCCTACCTCCACTCATTCATAACCTCGGCACTAGATGGAGTTGAGTGCTCAGCTTCACGAACCAACCGCTTTTCCTCCCAGAAAAAGTAGTTTGAAGAAACCCAAGGTCATTTGCAATGTATAAAATTATGACCAAATTTACAACATTTTAAATGTTTTGCTCTGATGTCAGAAAGACCCCAGCAGTGTGTATAAACTGTATAGCATTTAACGTGTGTAGGATGAGATCACTGCGGAAAAACAAAGCTTAGTGCTGTAGGCTTGCTAAATGGTTTAAATTTGTTGTCTAGCTATCATGACATTTAAACAAGACAGGCAATGTACATATGACGTAATATTGAGGCGTTTTCGCGTAACTATTTTTGCCGTGTAAAAGCAATAAGCATTACATATTCTGAGTGTGTGTCTCTAGCCTTAGTTACCCAGCATGCAAAGGGCATACGCCATATTATATTTTCATCTGTAGCCTGTCCGGCTCTACCATATTTTTCCACATTATCTCATAAACGGCACGATTTTCGGGGAAAATGTATTGAATACAAAACGTGTGTTTTGATTTTCTCTACAACTTTTATCTGAAAAATTTCTCATTCTAAGAAGAATTCAGCGAAATACTATCATAAATGTACATAGGTCTTCATGTAAAGTGGCCGTTGTTGTCGTCGGAGTATAACTGGATTGGTCACATATTGCGTAGCAACTGCCTTCTAAAACACATCATTAAATAAAATATAGAAGGAAGGATATAAATGAAGGGAAGACGAGGAAGTAGGCGTAAGCAGCTATTGAATGACCTTAAGGAAAAGAGAGGATACTGGAAATTGAAAGAGGAAGCACTAGATCGCACTGTGTGGAGAACTCGCTTTCGAAGAGGCTACGGACCTGTCGTAAGACAGACTACAGAATGAATGAATTCTCATCAGATTTTATTGAAATTTGAATTTTCTCGACAGATTTTCGAAAAATCCTCAAATATGAAATTTCATGAAAATCCGTCCAGTGGGAGCCGAGTTGTTCCATGCGGAAAGACGGACAGACAGACATGATGAAGCTTACAGTTGCTTTTCGCAATTTTGCGACAGCGCCGAAAAAAGGACAACAGCACTCCAGATAATCACTAAATTAAAAAATCCGTGACTTATTTACTGTTGTTTCTTGAATGATGCCGTCAGTGCTTCAGACTATACAGCGTCGAATGTTAGGGCTGCTAGTGGATGTGGTCGTGGCCTAATTTAAGGTACAGTCCGGGTGGAGAAACTGAGAAAATCTTCTAAGAACTTCGGCCAGGATAAACGAGCTCCCTACCGAGATTTAAACCAGAAGCCTCCCAGAAGAAAACCCCTCTTCAGCGAACTCAGTATAATGTTGAGAACCAGTTGTCTTCTGGACTTTGTCCATCGTCCGGAAAGTAATAAAGTGTAGTCCAATTATTGAGGCTAGCTCGGTCTAAGGGACCCATCTGAGTAGGTGTTCCCCCTCCCCCTTCACCTGAAGACGGAAGAAGAACCAGCTTCCGAAACGTCGTCATTTTTATTACTTTCCGGACGATGGACAAAGTCCAGAAGACAATTGGTTCTCAATATTATATTCCATCACCAGAAGCTTTTAGAATTTGCTTTAAAAAATGCTTACAAAGTCACTCGATCTGGGGGTTTTAAGCAACAGCTTCTAACGCGATCTCCCAAATGTACGATTTATACACGAGTAAACTAAGAGAATGGACCAGACTGTACCGCCATGTACTCTGTACTCTTGTACGACTGTACTCTTTAGTTAGCAGGGGATGGAACTGATACATAAACATTCGGAACAGTAAATGTAACACAGCGATACGTACACAGAAGCTGGTTCAAGCTGTGCCATTTGCACGTGTCATTTCGTATCTCTGTAGCATTGGTTAAAAACAAAGCCACTACACAGAATGACGAAAGAAAAACTCGTGCTTTGTACTCAGTGATTCAAACGCATCTACATATAAAATACAATATGTTTCATAATTAAATAAATGCGTCGTGTATGAATATGGATAATTATTAATGGTTAAGAATACAACTTACAGATGGCAGCATGCTTCAATAGGTATTGCAGTATAGACACTAACCGAATAAGGTTACGTAGCATGCACATTTAGGTAATTGTAGTTTCAAATGTCCCTCAAGGGATGTAATGTACAATACTGGATCAACAGAAAACTTGTCTGCGTCAATCATAGCTAGAGATGGGAAATGTAAAACTCTTACGCTGAATTTTACAAATATGAATCATTCCATATTATAAGTAGTGATAACTTAGGATCAAATTATTTAGAGCATCTTGCGCCATGTGTATGAAACTTAACATATCAAATAATTACATGTCTGTAAAACAGCTATCCCATTACAGGCCAGGACAGGTCCTTAGGGTGCCAGGAGGTTGACGCTCCCAGAATTTCTAGACAATCGGCACATGAAGGTGGTAAGGTTGTTAGCCCTACGCAACGTCAGCCTTTACCCCCAGGAAATATTCCTGGTACTCATTTCTGTTAGAGGCTAAGTCGACCCCAGGGTCATAGTGCGACCGAAAGGATTATGTCAATAAAAAATTCCAGTGACACCATCGGGAATCGAACCCGCACCCTTCCGGCTTGTAGAGCAGTGCCCCAACTAACTGCGCCACCGCAGGTTCCTCAGGTTCACAATTTGTGTTTAAAACATATTGAGGAAGGAATATAAGTCGATAAAATGCGACTAAACCTATTAAAACATTATAATTATTATAGTCATAATCTGGAATGATGTGTGTGGATAGAGGTCCTGCCGCACTGTTACAGATAGAGGTCCTGCCGCACTGTTACAGATAGAGGTCCTGCCGCACTGTTACAAACACAAAAGAAGTTAACATTTGTACAATATATTTGTAGGGGCCGCGATAGCTCAGTCGGTATAGCGACTCGCTACGGGCTGGACGGTCCGAGGATGGAATCCCGGTTGGTTCGACAGTTTTCGCAGCCGTCCAGACCTGCCCTGGGGCCCAGCCAGCCTCCTATACAATAAGTACCGGGTCATTCCCAGGTGTTAAAGCGGCCGGGGCGTGAAGTTGACCACCCACCCCCATCTAGCGCCAAGGTTAAAGAAAGAGTAGAGCTATACCTTTACTCCCCCTCTGGGCCTTCATGGTCTGTTCTAGGGAGAACTTTACTTTGTACAATATATCTGTAACAGTGCGGCAGGACCTCTATCTGTAACAGTGCGGCAGGACCTCTATCTGTAACAGTGCGGCAGGACCTCTATCTGTAACAGTGCGGCAGGACCTCTATCTGTAACAGTGCGGCAGGACCTCTGTCTGTAACAGTGCGGCAGGACCTCTATCCACACATATCATTCCACATTATGACCATAATGATTTTAACATTCTAATAGGTTTAGTCGCATTTTGTGGACTTATATTCCTTCCTCAATATGTTTTAAACACAAATTGTGAAACTGAGGATGATCTGAAATAGATCGAAACATGTACTTCTGTATAATAAATGTAATTTAGATTGTGTTTGGACAGATCTTGACTTGATTTCTGTTATACAAAGTTTTAAGAATCGAGAATTATGATTAGTCAAAACGGTGTAAACGCTCCTCTAATTGTGACTGCTGATGGTCTCGAATGGTGACACAGCCGGGAACACAAAATGGCCGCCATTGCTGCTAACGGATCCCTTCTGCGCTCTGTCAATATATTGATAACAAACCATTCCACAATATTACTAAAAGCGTACCATTACCAAAACCAAATTACCCCCCACCTTCTTTTGTGGTACAGAAGGTCACATACGATCTAGCCATGAGATCATTTAATATTCTCAAAGTGAGGACGCTAGTGTGTTGCCATGAAGTCCCACTAGATGTCTCTATTTGTTAAGTGTCCTGCCCCATGATGTTTTCATTTCCATACTTGCCACATATCCGTTAAGATGATCAGTATTCATACTCTTTGACACCGGTAACAGGGCTTAGAATCGACTATTTTTACACAGCAGTTCTTATTTCCTGAGATTTTCAAGTCGCTGCCTCTGATAAGTAATGTAAAGCATTAAAATCGTCCAAACCAGCGCCTCTCAAACTATGTGTCGCCACACACTAACATGTCGCGAGCAGTTGCTAGGTAGGTCGCTACTAATGTTACCACCCACAACACAACTAGCTGAATACTAAAATTATCATGGCACTGCCTATCCCCTGAAAGGTATAACCTCCAACTCGCATTTGGAGGGTGAAGAAGGAGCCTTTGTCTCGTGTGCGCATGCGTCATATAGTGTCGAAGCAACGCATGGCTCCCGAAGCGACATGACATACAGGTAACAACATCTTCATACAATAATGGTTTGTTTAAGGTTATTTATTTTAATGTCATTAAAATTTTGGTATTCTAATGAAAATGTGTCGCGTATGTGGACGTCGTTCTTCAAGAATGAGAACCCCCGGTCTGAACGTCATTTAACAAGAAGTTCTCTCGCTAAGAGTCTACCACTGTCATTGTTATTGTATTTCATATCTATTAAGGACTTATTATTTAAATACAAATTCTGCGTGCACAAAATTTTCGGACATAATAACCAGGTTTCGCATTTTTTCCCCCATATTTGAAATTGTTGACTTACAGACAATAACTCATACACGATATAAGTTTACTATCTCCCTGGATACCAAATTTCACGTGTTATATTCGTTACCGCCATGACACCGGAAGGTAAAGAAAATTTTCGCACTGTCACCATATTATCTTACATTCTACAAAAAAATTAAAACTATTTTTTTTTGCGGTGAAGGGCCCCGCAGCAGATGCTAACGACGCATCGCAGCCTTAAGGCTTATCGTGCAACCCTTTGATGAAGATGATTAGTTTTTTTTTCTTTTCCTCGTAATGGATCACCGGTGGAATAAAACTGACAGGGGAAAACCGAAGTACTCGGGGAAAAACCTATCCCAGTGCCACTCTGTCCACCACAAATCCCACATTGACTGACCCCGAGATCGAAACCGGGTCTTCGCGGTGAAAGGCCGGCTACTAACCGCCTGAGCCATGGCACGGGCATAAAACAATATTACTTTAACAAAATTTCTATATTTTTCAAGATCTCTTACCATGTGTTACTTCAGGATCCCAAATTTTCACTAGTGTCATTCCTATGCCACGACTTCGTGCGGTCGTCATATTGTTGTTACCGGTTGCAATAAATTACACGACATGGCAGTGGGGGTATCAAGTGAAACAACATTCATATTCCGCCTGATATTTCCATTAGTAACATCACAGACCTGCTCCGATCTCAAGAATGGATTTTATTTGTAGGTCCCGCTGTTGTCAGTAAACTGGCAATGTCATGCCTGCCGTGTCCCATGTAACTGCGCTATTTTATACGTCATCACTCTAGGGCTCGTCGCCCTCGGTGAACTAGTGGTTAGCGTGCTCGCCACTGGACCCAAGGTTCGCGGGTTCAATCCCGGCCGAGGTCGATGGATTTTTAAGGGTGATAAAAATCCGTAGCACAACTTCCTTCGGAGGGGAAGTCGTAGATTTACGGCATGTAAAAGAACCTTACGGGCATGAATAGAGATGTTTCGTAAGCAAAATTCAGCGGCCATTTCTCACCCAAGTCTCCTGACTGACTGCTAGATGGCTCTGGCAGTCACATCAGGATGAGTAGAACTTGTGCAGTCAGTGGACTGGTCACTCACTACAGAATGCACACCTCCAGACCAACAAACCTCTGAAAAGAGGCCCTATGCTCCGCAAGGAGCGACAGGAGGAAAAAAACTCTAGGGCTCACAAAGACCTAGCTTTAAAGTATTCAACTGAAAATTAATAATTTTAGTGGCACTTGGTTAGCAAGTAACATAAAGTAACTACACGCTCTCTCCTTCGTTTAATTACCTATTTCTTTTTTTTTTAATGGCGCAACAGTCCCTAGTGGGCCACGGCCTCCTCTGTATCGAGGCTTCACGATCACACTCATTTAGACACACCACACTCGGTAGGACTTCTCTGGACAAGTGATCAGCCCGACGCAGAGACCTCTACCTGACAACACACAACATTCACAAGAGACAGACATCTATGCCTCTGGCAGATTCGAACCCGCAATCTCAGCAAGCGATCGGCCGCAGACCTACGCCTTAGACCGCGCGGCCATTGGGATCGGCAATTGCCTGTTTACAAGATCCTAAGACCCAAGAAGAAAGATTCACTGACATGAAAGAAGCACATGCTTCATCTCTTCTACAAAGGATGGTCCACAGTTGTTCTTTCCGATAAACGCGTAGCGCTTTACGCTCCAGAAAAGCGAGCAGGTCTTCATGTAAAGCGTCTGTCTGTCTGTCTAGTGTTGTCGTCTTTGTTGCTTTTGTGGTCGTCGTTGTTGTCAGATTTTGACTGAAATTGGAAATTGCCTAAGAATTTAAAACAAAACTCACCGATACTGAAATTCATGGAAAGACTTCATCAGCAGTTACAGAGTTACGGACAGACAGACAGACAGACATGGTAAAGGTAACAGGCGCAATCTTGCAAATTTTCCCCTTAAAAGCGTCAAAATTTAAAAAAATATATATTTTTTTAAAAATAAATAGCAGTTTTTTAAAGGGAATGCGTGAGGGTTAAAACACGCACATAATTTGCACAGTGCTCCGATATATGTGTACTGTGGTCTTTGGGTTATAATACGTTTAGTGCTGTACGTCGGTATCTAAGTTTCGGTGGAAAATACTGCTTCTGTCTTCAGAACAGCCTGCCAAACTACGGTCTTGTTTTGTTCACAGAGCGTTTAACGACTGTCATAACCTTGAACAGTGCTAACATTAATGACTGCTTAACTGGCACGAGTCTGGAAGCAAAAGGTCATGACAGGACATAATGTCCTGACATTGGCTTGGAGCGACTGGGGAAAACAAAAAGCTAACCCTTGACAGTCGGTCATGGAATTTGAACCCAGAAACTTTCTGATACGAAGTGACAGTGCTAAGCACTCGACTGAAACGTCCGGCTTCATAAACCGGCGGACCAAAACATGAATATTCAATACCCTGACGACCTCGAATCTCAAAAAAACATTCCCATCTTGTGCAACGTGACGCCGTGCAAACTCGTATAAATCTACCGACCTTTCGGGGTAACCTGCCGCCTCATTTTTCATTGCAACCTGTAGATAGATGTAGCAGGTTCCTCCGAAACGTCGGAAAATTTCTATCAAGTTACACGGCGTCATATTCAAGATAAGTAAAACTTCACATTTACTACTAAAATTCACAAATCTGATATCTTTTTCCTTTCTCTCGAAAGAAAGTATAACAAAATGGAGCGCCCTTAATTAGTTCTAAGCATCTTGAGTGAAGAAATCTGTGGTCTTCTGGGTTATTACACGGCATCGTGTGGTAATTATTTACCGACGTTTCGGGACAACGTATCGGTCCCATCTTCACGGGTCAAGATTCCAAGTAGGAACTATAGGCATGTACTGTTGGACGAACGTACGGACGTAATTTGTAAATAAGAAGTGCAGTTGTGTGACACCCCCTGAGGATGGCTTTCTAGAAGCCGAAACATGTGTAGGGGTTTTTAAACGTTTTAAAGAAACCTAATACTGTTTCTTTTTAAATAAAGTGCATTTAGTTGGTGACGAGACATTAATTAGTGAAAAAATGGACGGTGAACTTAGAATAAAATTCTAAAATTACAAATTTGATATAATTAAAAGTAGGTGATAATAGCCATTAAATCCTTTTAAAATTAATTATTTGAACCAAGACAATTCTGAGAGAAAGAAGTCTCCCAGTTCTGTTACCGTGCATTCACGCACTTGGTTATAATAGGAGCGATGACGATGGGGCGTCCATTTGCGAGGAGATTCAAGTATAAAAGCCCTGAGAGCAGAAGGCGACGGTTTTCATATCTATCCCAGATCAATATGGACAGAGCAACTCTAACAGCCAGCCACAGTATCTGTGACCGTCGGGAGCGATCGTACAAAAGACAATTGCTTTCTCCACTCTTTGTCTTCATCTTTTCTCAGCCATTCCCTAAGTGATCGGATAACAGCCCGCATTTCTATTAGTCCAGTTTCAACAGTCACTTCACACGGCCTGTCTGTTCCCACAAAACATACACGCTGTATCATTACATCAACCAACTCATGCACTAGCTAAAATAACATACGAAAGCTATTATAAAAACCTCTACATGTTTCAGCACCGAGGTGCCATCTTCAGGGAGGCGTTCGATACAAAGCAATGTAGATCCAACAACAAGCTAGTTTCAATATAGTCTTCTCGGGCGCACAGCCGCGTCAAGTCGTTTGAATACAACGTTTCGGGGACTAGCTCCGTCCCCATCCTCAGGCAAAACTAATTTTCCAGTTTTGCCTGAGGATGGGGACGGAGCTACTCCCCGAAACGTTGTATTCAAAAGAATTGACGCGGCTGTGCGCCCGAGAAGACTATATTGAATCATGTCGCCGCGAAAGTTTAAAACTTATAACAAGCTAGTTGATTATCATTATCATGACCCCCTGAAGATGGCAATATAAATTGCCGAAATACGTATAGGGGAAATCCTTTAATAAAGTAATTAGTGAAAATTATCTTTGTGCATTTGTTGGTGAATGATAATCAGTTATATAACGATGCACGGTGAATACAACGTGAAACAAGCTAGTTATTTAGTCGCCTTGACAAAAATGCTTAAAATATTGAACAATTAAAACTCTAGAATACACGAATTTACAACCGTAAATCACAAAGCTGTAATCTTAAGAGTAATAAAAATGTTAAAATAAGTAATTCCAGGTGTTACAATTGTTCGAAACTGCGTGCAATATGCACAGGAACATCGGCGGCGATCGTTTACAAAGATCCCCTCCTGTAAATATGTTACCACTATGTATCTGCTGCGTATTTCCATCGGCAGTTCACAGTTTTGCTCCAGTACAAAGCTCACTGAAAACTTCAGGGTTACATTTAATCAATTTCAGAACATCCACGTGCATATTTACTTATGTTTTAAATTACGTAGTTTAGTGCCTGATAATAGTCCTTAAGGACCGAAACATGTAGCATTTATTGATGATATTATTAAAAAGTTTATTTTGTCCGAGAGTAACATAACGCTCCTGTTTTGTAAAAAGCGGCTAACTGCCACTTTGAACTCCCAAGGGGGGCGGCTGCCGGGCTGCAGCCCCCTCAAACCCCCCAAAACCGAAATTTAAAAAAACACAGGTTTTGTAGATACGATATCAAATGTTTTATGTGGTTTACACTTCAGCCGAAATCAGCCACTGAAATCGGCTGACGTCTAAAACATTAGAATTTTGAAAAATAAAACAATAAAATAAAAAAAAAGATAGGGCACCGTGATTGAGTCACGGAACATGTAGCTATATTCTTATGTATATAACTGCAGTTGCAAACAGTGTTATGTTTCAGTTATACTTAAGACATGATTTTCAAAATATAATTTTTAAAACCAAACATTAATTATATATAGCCTCACGGACAGCCCCTCCCCAGTAAAAAATTCTGGGCGCGCACCTGAGCCAGCATATCGTAACATGAAGTACATAAACAATTATGACAGCAGCGGGATCCGAAACCAACGACTTCAAAAGTCGCCCGGTCATTCAGCAAACCGACCAACCATGCAATCGGTCCAAAGTAAATTCTGGAAGGTAGCCTGAAGCATGGGGAAGCACAGCTGCCCTGATAACTGCATTTCAAACAGAGCTAACAGTATTTACTGCTCCAGGCGACATGTCAGTTGAAATTACTGCGAACAGAAGGTAAACGTAGGCGATGTTGCAAAATACGTACAACTGTTGCAAATGGCATATGCAAATGTCACCTGTACACAGGGTAATTCGAAAAAAAAAAACGGGTGTGGCTGTGTCGGGGACACGGCCGTGTGTTTTACGTGAATACGTGTACGTTAACGGGTAATATTTTCTTTCAGCGTATTATATGTATGTCATAATCATTCCTTAACAGTAAGACGTGGTTCGGATCTCCATGTTTTATTTATGATGGCAACATTTTCCTTTCGTCGGGTTCAGGAAAGAAATGAAGTAAAGAAATAATTTGTGTGTTATAATTTTATTAATCATAGGTCTGTGATACGAAAAGTACGATACAAATGGCATACAGGATACATCGATGTCTATACAGCCCGGCGTTGATACAGAAGCGATTACATCATGCACTTGCATAGGCTCGGCCGCCCCAGCGGCAGATGTACTTGCGCCGTCGTTGATCCGCTCGGACGCCTTCATTTTTTTACGTTCCCGGCACCGCTTCACTCTATCATATGGTGTTTTATGGGTATCACTGGATTGCTCTTGAGAAGCCCTTTCCAACCGTATACGATTTCTATATTTCGATTTGGCTTTTTGACGAGTATAGGCCGACAATGTATTAAGTTTTCTTAATTTTGAACTTTAACACCATATATATTCACCATAACTATTCCACACTGATGTTTTGTGTACGCAATCGATAAATATTGACGAGAGCTGTAAATGGAAACTGAAACGAGCGTCGTAGCTTCTCCGAGTCAAAATGTATACTAAACGGAAAGTATGTGACGCGGCGAAACGACCTCCAAATTGCGGCGCTTCACCCTCCGCCGCGCGCGATGCGTCACAGTCCCCACTCAACGTAATGAATTCTTTGATCCTTTAACTATCGAGTGGTGTAATTACATTTCGGATGTAGATGATAGATATGTAGCTGCAATGCCAAACTGTATCCCCCGATTTTGTTATCATCAGTTTTCTGAAATGGCTCCCACTACGGAAGCAAATTTAAAGACGTGTTCACGTCAATAATGTAAGAGCTTTGCGTGTTTACAACGAAAGCCTACCGTGACCTTACGCTTATCAGTTGTTACGAAAACTCTCAAAGGTTCTTTGTAATATACTCGCGAAAGTGTTTCGCGTTTCTTCCGCCAGGGGACACTATGTTGGAAAAATGGCGACCTTGTAACAGAAGGCGTTGTTTCCTGCAGTTTGCGAAGACCAACTCTACGAAAACTGCAACGCCTGTTCTTTGCACGTTTCGGAACTGGTCCATCAACTACCAAGACCACTTAAATTAGTATCGGCAGCTTCAGACAAATTTTGTGTCCGAAAACGGGAAAGAACGCGCCGAACTCCATGAATTAAAGCATGTACAGGTCGTGGCCGTGTCATGACTCAGGCGGTTAGTCGCCGGTCTCTCACCGCGGAGGCTCGGGTTCGATCCCGGGTCAGACCATGTGGGATTTGTGGTGGACAAAGTGGCACTGGGACAGGTTTTTCTCCCGAGTACTTCGGTTTTCTCCTGTCAATTTCATTTCACCGGTGCTCCATTACAAGGAAAAATGAAAAAACTGATCATCTTCATCACAGGTTTGCACAATAAGCCTCAAGGCTGCGGTGCGTCCGTAGCATCTGCTGCGGGGCCCTTCACCACCAAAAATAAATGTAAAAATCGTGAAAAGGAAAAAAGGTTACGTTGCCCTTGTTCATGCCATGAAGACTTATAGGGGGAGTACAGTTACCGCTCCACTCGTCCGTAACCTCTGCGCTAGATTGAGACGAGTGATCAACATCACGTTCCGGTCGCCTTACCCCCCAGGAAAGAAGCCCGGTACCCATCGAGTAGAAGGCTGGGTGGGTCCCAGAGCAGGTCTGGATGATTTGTAAAAATAAATCTATTGCCTCTGCCAGGATTCCAACCTCGGACCGTCCAGCCCGTAGCCTAGTCACTATACCGACTGAGCAGGGGCCGTCGATTCCGAAAGTTACGGTGTTAATTTATATCATTTCATTAATTAAGAACCCGACTTTTCCTTTAATGTTCTCTAAAATTATACATCAATATCATGGTGCGCCCAAAATCAGGAAGTCTGCGTGATTTGGTACAAATTGTTACCACACACTTGTCCGTAATGCAGTTATGTTTCTCCTATGAGATGTTTTTTTCTTTCCAATGGCTCAACAGCCCCTTGGGGGCCTAGGCCTCCTCATTATCGAGGCTTCACGATCACACCAGACACACCACACTCGGTAGGACTCCTCTGGACGAGTGATCAGCCCGACGCAGAGACCTCTACCTGACAACACACAACACTCACAACAGACAGACATCCGTGCCCCCTGCGGGATTCGAACCCACAATCCCAGCAGGCGAGTGGCCGCAGACCCACGCCTTAGACAGCGCGGCCTTTGGGGACGGCGCTATAAAATGTTAGCGAAACAAATTGATAGCTCACTCTTACATACAAAATTTCTACCTTTGTTTCATCCCTTGAAAGCAACATTAATTATCGCACGACGCGCTGTAACATTCAAGAACTCTTCATTTTAACCACAGAATGTATTTATGTACAATTTGATTTTCTCACAGTAACGTTGATAAAGATTCAAATGTTGTGGAATATAAACCCGTGTAGACTTCGAATAAGCTCCCGAATTTTCGGGGGAACATATTGCCTTCGAAATGGTGGTAAGTTATTCAGCAGTTGACACAGCACAGGGTCCCAGTAGATTTGAATCTGTATTTATGCCCTGACTGTGTTTCCTAGTATACACAGAGACTGCTCTACAGATCCGCCTTAACAGACTTGGCTTACAATGAAGAGGCAGTCTTTTCCTTGAGGTTAGCACTTAAATGGGGGCACGCGGTGGCGCAGTTGGTTGAGGCACTGCGCTACAAACCGGAACGTCGCGGGTACGATTCCCGATGGTGTCACTGAAATTTTTCATTGACATAATCTTTTCGGTCGTATTATGGCCCTGGGGTCGACTCAGCCTCTAACAGAAATGAGTATCAGGAATCTTTCGTGGGGGGTAAAGGCGGCCGGTGCGTAGGGCTGACAACCTTACCACCTTCATGTGCCGATTGTCTAAAAACCTGGGAGCCTCGACCTCCTGGAACCCTAAGGGCCTGTCAAGGACCACTTTTAAACACTATAACATTATTTCATGAACTAAAGGTTTTAAATGGTTACACGGAACGTTTCCTCTCATTCCATTATACAGGTCTATCAGAGCTCTGAAGTGATATTTATCGCCCGTTTCTGCCACTAGCACAATACTGCGTGTTCACATCCGTACACTGCAAAATACCGCAAAAAAATGACTTCATATGCGCTCTCTGCGATATTTTATCGTGCTTCGTAACGCTGTTAGCCGGTCTGTGTGGCGAACCCGAAAATATACTCTTCTAGTGCATTCAAATTCATAACTCATTCTAAAATAATTAATGTTATTAATTATTAATCGAATCCTGGCGGAGGCGAAATTTTCCCCATCCGTCCAGAAAGGCCCTGGGGCCTACCCAGCCTCCTATAAAATGGGTACCTGTTCTCTTTCCCGTGCGGGGCGTAGCTTTGACCCACCCTCATCTAGTGCCGAGGTTAAAGAAAGAGTAGAGCTATACCTTTACTCCCCCTCTGGGCCTTCATGGCCTCTTCTAGGTTGAACTTTACCTTCATATTTACTACTCGTCAGAGCCTTCATGGCCTGTTCTAGGGTGAACTTTACCTTCACATTTACTACTCGTCAGAGCCTTCATGGCCTGTTCTAGGGTGAACTTTACCTTCATATTTACTACTCGTCAGAGCCTTCATGGCCTGTTCTAGGGTGAACTTTACCTTCATATTTACTACTCGTCAGAGCCTTCATGGCCTGTTCTAGGGTGAACTTTACCTTCATATTTACTACTCGTCAGAGCCTTCATGGCCTGTTCTAGGGTGAACTTTACCTTTATATTTACTCCTCGTCAGAGCCTTCATGGCCTGTTCTAGGGTGAAATTTACCTTCATATTTACTCCTCGTCAGAGCCTTCATGGCCTGTTCTAGGGTGAACTTTACCTTCACCTTTACTCCTCGTCAGAGCCTTCATGGCCTGTTCTAGGGTGAACTTTACCTTCATATTTACTACTCGTCAGAGCCTTCATGGCCTGTTCTAGGGTGAACTTTACCTTCATATTTACTCCTCGTCAGAGCCTTCATGGCCTGTTCTAGGGTGAACTTTACCTTCACATTTACTCCTCGTCAGTGCCTTCATGGCCTGTTCTAGGGTGAACTTTACCTTCATATTTACTCCTCGTCAGAGCCTTCATGGCCTGTTCTAGGGTGAACTTTACCTTCATATTTACTCCTCGTCAGAGCCTTCATGGCCTGTTCTAGGGTGAAATTTACCTTCATATTTACTCCTCGTCAGAGCCTTCATGGCCTGTTCTAGGGTGAACTTTACCTTCATATTTACTCCTCGTCAGAGCCTTCATGGCCTGTTCTAGGGTGAAATTTACCTTCATATTTACTCCTCGTCAGAGCCTTCATGGCCTGCTCTAGGGTGAACTTTACCTTCACCTTTACTCCCCGTCAGAGCCTTCATGGCCTGTTCTAGGGTGAACTTTACCTTCATATTTACTACTCGTCAGAGCCTTCATGGCCTCTTCTAGGGTGAACTTTACCATCATATTTACTACTCGTCAGAGCCTTCATGGCCTGTTCTAGGGTGAACTTTACCTTCACATTTACTCCTCGTCAGAGCTTTCATGGCCTGTTCTAGGGCGAACTTTACCTTCATATTTACTCCTCGTCAGGGTCTTCATGGCCTGTTCTAGGGTGAACTTTACCTTCATATTTACTACTCGTCAGAGCCTTCATGGCCTGTTCTAGGGTGAACTTTACCTTCATATTTACTCCTCGTCAGAGCTTTCATGGCCTGTTCTAGGGTGAACTTTACCTTCATATTTACTCCTCGTCAGGGCCTTCATGGCCTTTTCTAGGGTGAACTTTACCTTCACATTTACTCCTCGTCAGGGCCTTCAAGACCTGTTCTAGGGTGAAATTTACCTCTAGACACCTAATCCCACACGGTAAGGTTCCTATCAGCCAGTCGGAAAGCCTCTACTTACATAAAACATACAATAATGTCCCCAGCGAGATTCTAACACCGAATCCAGTGATAAAGCGGTTCAAGACGCTAAGTCATTTTTATTTTATAAATTCTACTCGCTACCAAATTCTGTTGCGAGCATTTACAATGAATTATGCAAAACGCGTTCTTCCGAGAATTCCTTGTTAAGCCCCCCTCTGTTGTGTCTATTGTCAATCCGAAGTGACCTTTTTCCAAGAATCTGTCTTCCATTACGAATGTTGTAGAGTTTGTTTTTGCGAGATCGGTTTCTGGAGAAGTGGAACGATCCTCCAGTCCAGACGCGAAAACCCACAACGGCCGCTGTGCATAAAACGTTGCTTGAAATTTTGCGATTATTTTTAGACATATGTAAAGTTGAACATCTTTTTGAGGGATAGAAGTTGCGTCAATCGCTAATCGAAAAAAGTAGTGTCCTCATCCGTAAGTACCGGAACGTTCCACCAGACCCTAGAAGAAGAGGGAAATCTTTTGCCTCGAACTGTCGGTATCCGATTAGCAATTGACATAAGAGTCATATCCCAGAAGAACGGAAACTTCAACTACAAGGACACTGAAACTTCAAAATCTCGCATATGTCAAGTTTCTTTTACTATTTAGACGAATTCGCAAAATTGCGAAAAGCAAATATGAGCTTTGTCATGTCTGTCTGTCTGTCTATCCAACCGTCTGTCCATCCTTTGTTCGTTCACATGGAACAACTCAGCTCTCACTAGACGGGTTTTCATTAAATTTAATATTTGAATATTTTTCAAAAATCTGTAGATAAAATTGAGGTTTCATTTAAAATCTGACAAGAATAACGGGTACTTTACATGAAGACATATGTACATTTATAATAATATCTCGCTGAATTTTTTTTAGAATGAGATATATTTCAGACAAAAGTTGTAGAGAAAATCAAAACACACATTTTATGTTCAATAACTTTTTTCCAAAAATCGTGCCGTTTATGAGATAATGTGGAAAAATATGGTACAGCCAGACAGGCCACAGATGATAATATAATACGGCGCATGCGCTTTGCATACTGGATAACTAAGGCTACAGACACACACATAGAATATATAATACTTATTGCATTTCCATGGCAACAGTTGTTACACGAAGGCGCCTTAACATTACGTTATACGAACACTGTCTGTCTTGTTATATAAACTAATGAGGCATGGTTGATAATTCGCAATTTGTTTACTACAGATACATTACATAAAAACATAATTTATTGTCACATGAGATGAATGGATTATTATGCAATGTGAACTGAAATGCATCAAGAAACATGTCGTGTATCACTCGATATACACTTCTGTTATTTGCATGGAAGGAAAGAAGAAAGTCACAGGATATCTGGATCAGAATTGCCATTGCACCAGTCCACTTTCAAGGCAAGAACTCCGAACATTATTTCGAATTATGGACACAGTTTGGACACCCCTGTCTCTGAAATGTTACGCTACAGCTCAAAGCATAATATTCATAAGCCGTTTCTAGGCTTACAGAGAGCATCTCACTTTGCAGAGTGTCTCCAAGTAGCTAAATCCCGTCCCGGAACTACTTTGTCACACCTGCTATTTAGGCAGCTAGCTAATTACACACGTGTTAAGGTCTTTGTGAAACACAAGCTTCAATCTCGCCGTAAGCACGATACGAGTTAGCTTCATTCATCCCATGAGATAAGGCAAACAGACGGGATATGTAGCTGTAAAGCTGGCAAACAACTTGTGGCACAAGGGAACTGCGGCCAACGAAAGATTTTCAACTGTTACAATTTGTAATGCGATTGCGTAACTCTTCCAACAGGTAATTAAAGAGGTAAATAATTCCATATCTAACTAACCGGCGTTGTAACTCAGTATTCCAACATTGTAATCAATTTAATAACAGTCTCAACAAACAATTCAGGAACTAACTACTTAGTTAACGGGATAATTAACCAAGCAAAGCAATCAGCTCTGCGTACTGACAAGTAAGACGTCCGCGTACTGACAAGTAAGACGTCCGCGTACTGACAAGTAAGACGTCCGCGTACTGACAAGTAAGACTTCCGCGTACTGACAAGTAAGACGTCCGCGTACTGACAAGTAAGACGTCCGCGTACTGACAAGTAAGACGTCCGCGTACTGACAAGTAAGATGTCCGCGTACTAACAAGTAAGACATCCACGTACTGACAAGTAAGACGTCCGCGTACTGACAAGTAAGACATCCGCGTACTGACAAGTAAGACGTCCGCGTACTGACAAGTAAGACGTCCGCGTACTGACAAGTAAGACGTCCGCGTACTGACAAGTAAGATGTCCGCGTACTAACAAGTAAGACGTCCACGTACTGACAAGTAAGACGTCCACGTACTGACAAGTAAGACGTCCGCGTATTGACAAGTAAGACGTCCGCGTACTGACAAGTAAGACGTCCGCGTACTAACAAGTAAGACGTCCACGTACTGACAAGTACGACGTCCACGTACTGACAAGTAAGACGTCCGCGTACTGACAAGTAAGATGTCCACGTACTGAGAAGTAAGATGTCCGCGTACTAACAAGTAAGACGTCCCTTGTTGCGCTTATCCATGTCGACTTAAGAATACTGTCAGTGGTTAGCGTCAAGTGTCAAGACATGGCACAGCAAAAATATATCTGAATACATGCAAACAAGCAGGTACAGTTTCGAAATTATGTATCGTAACGCAAAAAGTATTAAACACTTCTCTGATTCAATAAAAACTAAAAACGCGCAGGAATTTTCTGAACACTTGACAGGCATTCAGCATTCAAGATATTTCCTGTAGTAGAAGAAAAAAAAATTATCGTAATCTTTGCATGATTTCAGGCTTCCACCTCTGTATTAATTATGATCTTTGTTCTTCTGGGATGTTACGCAACGTATATTGGTAGGTACCGACGTTTCGGAACAACCTTCTTGGTCTGCTTGACCCTTGAAAATGGGATAGACAGGTTTTTTCCGAAACTTCTGTAACTAACAACCAACCTACACTGCGTAACATCCCAGAAGAGCGAGGATATGATTATAATCTTCATCAGAAAACTCTACTACATAATGATTTGTGAGCAAGCTAAACGTATTTCACATCAACACAGCGTATTTATGTCAGACACATTTCAACGCTTCACATTATCTGAAAATCTACACTAATTACATGTCACTAGCAACGTACAAAATTTGTAATTTGTAAATTCAGACAAATTTGTTACTTGTTTTCGAAACTTCAATTACGATTAAGTTTTCAATAATCACACAAAGGCTGTAGCCGTTGGATATGTTGTTTTCTGCTGTTGTTAGTTCAAATACTGCCTAGGGTACGCCTACAATTATTAGAGCTACATTTTGTGTTATCAGCTTCCACCATAGTGAACACCATCCTACACCAAAATTGGTGATGAAACACCTCAACGCACGCTAATTTCATCGTGAAATCCTCAACCCTTTTAATAATGCAATGTCCTATAGGCACGTATGGAATGTAGACAGATGAATGCAAATAGACAAACACAGAGGTCGTGCATAAATTAATGGCATGTTTACATACTTATAATTTCGAATTACGTACACACAATTATGTATAGTGAGTACCACAATAAATAATACCCGTTCATCGCCAGTGATTTATGGAGGCTTTTGCGTGATTTCAGGCTTTCGCCGCGGTTTAAATGAGATGTGCACTCTTGGAATGCTTGACCTTTAAAGACGGTACCTATAGGTTATCCCGAAACGTCGGTAAGAAACTACAATTCTAAGCTGCATAAAATCCCAAAACAGCGCAGATCTCATGGTGGCTTTTATTATCAGTATCACAGAAGAAATTAGCAGAAACTATAAAACGCGAAAAATTATTAAACTCTCCATTGGTCACATTCTCTTTAGAGGATAACCTCTTAAATATTTCCTCCCAAATAGGCTCAGGGCTTTCTCGGAATTTTGTAATAAGACTCCAATTCCTCTCCCGTAAAAACAGTTTGGTCCAGTTGTTGGTGGTTTGGATTCCCCGCAAGAGCGCGGTAGATGTTAAAGGGAATGGCAATGACAGCCAGCATCGAGAGCTCACCAGTGGTTGGTAGTGCGTGTACACACGTATTTCCCGCTAGAGCTGAATGTGCGATTCATAACATACATCTTGTTTGTGTGGCTTTGTGCACGCGTGTGTGTTTGTTAATAGTGTGGAGTACGTAAGTAATAAATGCGAATTAGTTTAAAATGCTTTAAATGTTTCTGTCTTTCCTCAAATATTATTATAATGGACCAATGCAAAATCTTAATGGAAAAGACAGGGTATTTGACATAAATCTGCAAATGTCTGCAATTTGTGACATATATGAAATACCAGTTCGGATTTATCGCTGACATGGCGGGAGGAGGTCAATCGTAAAGGAGAATGAAAAAGCTGAAGTAATGTCTATTTATTATGCTGTAGCATAAATGTACTTACATGCCTGTATAAGGCATACCAAAAATAAAGTATAGACAGAGGTATAACATTTAATGCAACCCGAGTCCACATGGCAACCGGCAAAGAACATTTACAGAAAATCATTCAGTAAAGATACATAGCTTAATATCGCACTCGTTTCTGATTTTTTAGGCGCGTTCGCAAAATTGTAAAAAGTGACTATTAATTTCGTCATGCCTGCCTGTCTATCCGCATGGAACAACTCGGCTCCCATTGTACGGATTTTCATAAAATTTGACATTTAAGTATTTTTCGAAACTCTGCCATGAAAATTCAAGTTTTATTAAAATGTGATAAAAATAACTGGTACTTTACATGAAGACCTATGTATATTTATTATAATATCTCGCTGAATTCTTCTTAGAATAAGAAATGTTTGAGACAAAAGTTGTTGAGAAAATCAAAACAAACATTTTATGTTCAATAACTTTTTTTCCCGAAAATCGCGCCCTTTATGAGATATGCGGAAAAATACGGTACAGTCAGACAGGCCACAGATGACAATATAATACGGCGCATGCGCTTTGCAGCTGGATAACTAAGGCTACAAACAAACTTCCAGAATATGTAATACTTATTGTTTTTCTACTGTAACAATGGTTACGCGAACGCGCCTCGGTGTTACGTTATACTTACATTGCCTGCCTTGTTCCGATTCCGTTTTCGCCGTAAACTAACCAAGGCCCTTTCAGAGAACGGGTAAATAAGCTAGTTGTACATAAAACATTGTAGTAAGTCAACAGTTAAAAATACAGCGATGATGCGTAACTATGTGATCAAGTCTGACAAATTTAATAAGCACAGAATCCGTATTAAGTACTAATTCATTCACATAAATAAATTAGAATATAAGTAATAAGAGGAACAGACGTGTAAAACGATAAATCTACAGAAGAGGAACACGCGTCTACAAATTACGCTCGTAACTGCTTCCAGCATTCGCACTGTAGGCCAATACTAACCGTACGTGGAATTTCTTCGTTTCTGAATCGCCGTGATGCGTCGGCAACTTCTCCGACACTGCCGTTGTGCGGGTTAGACTAAGCGATTATCGCAGGCGCTGTCTCTCCTATTCCTTGCGCGATTTCTTGCGATTGACAATTCAACTCGAGTAGTTATCCGGGCTTGAAATGAAGCAGGAAACAAGTCTGGAATTTTAAATAGTTTCCAGGTCTCAAATAGTGGTTTAGAACTATCCGCAGAAATTGTAAACAATTGTTTGGCACTAGCATTAAAAATGTAAATGGTAGCCATGTCGCAAATAGTATTTTCAAAATATCATAGCAGCTGTAAACAGTAGCCAGGTTTCAAGCAGTAATTTGGCACTAGCGCAGAAATTGTAAACAGTAGCCCTATCTCAAACAGTAGTTTGGTACTTCCATCAAAGTGTAGAGTAGCCAGGCCTCAAAGAGTAGTTTGGCACTACCACAGAAAGTGTAGAAAGTAGCCGGGTCTCAAACAGTCTGGCACTACCACAGAAAGTGTAGAAAGTAGCCGGGTCTCAAACAGTTTGGCACTACCATAGAAAGTGTAGAAAGTAGCCGGGTCTCAAACAGTTTGGCACTACCATAGAAAGTGTAGACAGTAGCCGGGTCTCAAACAGTTTGGCACTACCACAGAAAGTGTAGAAAGTAGCCGGGTCTCAAACAGTCTGGCACTACCACAGAAAGTGTAGAAAGTAGCCGGGTCTCAAACAGTTGGCACTAACAGAAGTGTAGAAAGTAGCCGGGTCTCAAACAGTTTGGCACTACCATAGAAAGTGTAGAAGTAGCCGGGTCTCAAACAGTTTGGCACTACCATAGAAAGTGTAGACAGTAGCCGGGTCTCAAACAGTTTGGCACTACCATAGAAAGTGTAGAAAGTAGCCGGGTCTCAAACAGTCTGGCACTACCATAGAAAGTGTAGAAAGTAGCCGGGTCTCAAACAGTTTGGCACTACCATAGAAATGTAGAAAGTAGCCGGGTCTCAAACAGTTTGGCACTAACATAGAAAGTGTAGAAAGTAGCCGGGTCTCAAACAGTTTGGCACTACCATAGAAAGTGTAGAAAGTAGCCGGGTCTCAAACAGTTTGGCACTACCATAGAAAGTGTAGAAAGTAGCCGGGTCTCAAACAGTTTGGCACTACCATAGAGAGTGTAGAAAGTAGCCGGGTATCAAACAGTTTGGCACTACCATAGAAAGTGTAGAAAGTAGCTACGTCTCAGGCAGAAGCTGGCTATTAGCACAAAACGGTAAAATTGCCTGATTTCTTCAGTCATTAAGGGTCGCATCGTATAATACGTCCCTTTAATAAGCACTCTGAAGAACAAAATGTAATCTGCGATTCAGTACAAATATTATAAATAAAATAGAGGAATAAGATATCAGCAGATTTCAGTGTGTCAGTTTGCGAAGTATTACATTAGACTTCGCCTTAATAAATACCCTGACAAATGTAAAGTACTGTGCAGCGACGCATTCAATTGAGTCAGACGTCCAGCGTCCTATGAATAAGTGGATTAATGTTGATACAATGACGCCCACATTTCAAAGCAAAGGTACTGGAACTCAACCTTGCTTCCCACTGTCAGCAATTATATGAATTGGCACTTGCGGTTACGTTCCAAGAATCTGTGCTTTGAGCAAAAACTGTGTGTAGGCAATTCCATTAAACTTCCCCTAAATAACACTTATAGCTTATACTCCCACCGCATATAAAAGGCACTGCGTCCACTTCACAAACACAAAGCAGTTAATGCTATCTAGAGAAACAATATCTGTTTGTTCAGAGAATCATACCAGTCCCGTAATGCATTCAGTGTGTAAAATAAAGGTTTTTAATCTACAAGCCGCAGTACTTGGAAGGCTTAGTACTTTGAAGCCCAGAATTCATCTAAATCACTGAACTCCGCACGTTCTGACTACGCTATGTTTAATTTAGAACTACTGCCTTTCGGACTTTGTTCGCAGTTTAAAGTTCCAGAAGGAACAGAAAGGAAGACACACGCATTCAGAAACTGATTCCTTCATCAAGTGAAGAGGTGAGGAAAACCTTAGCTTTATGTCTTGATTTAAATCTTAGCAAAGTCACACAATTTTTATTGTCACCTTCTTTCGACCGATTCAGTTTCCAAAATTTTGTGTCACTTTTTGTTTTTGGAAAAATATAAGAGGAAAAAAGTACATAAGGCAAGTAGTCCTTCGTCATCAAAATAGTGTTTCAACAACGTAGGCAATGTGCGTATAACGTAACACTGTGGCCCTGTCGCGTAATCACTGTTGCCAACAATGCGTTCACTTTGTATTTTTGACGTTCCTACGTCGCTGTGAACAATGTAATACACATTAACAGCGCTGCAATGAAGGCACGGCCATGCATTCTATATATTGTTGTGCTACCTATGTTGCTGCCAACAATGTAATACACATTAACAGCGCTGCAATGAAGGCACGGCCATGCATTCTATATATTGTTGTGCTACCTATGTTGCTGCCAACAATGTAATACACATTAACAGCGCTGCAATGAAGGCACGGCCATGCATTCTATATATTGTTGTGCTACCTATGTTGCTGCCAACAATGTAATACACATTAACAGCGCTGCAATGAAGGCACGGCCATGCATTCTATATATTGTTGTGCTACCTATGTTGCTGCCAACAATGTAATACACATTAACAGCGCTGCAATGAAGGCACGGCCATGCATTCTATATATTGTTGCGCTACCTATGTTGCTGCCAACAATGTAATACACATTAACAGCGCTGCAATGAAGGCACGGCCATGCATTCTATATATTGTTGTGCTACCTATGTTGCTGCCAACAATGTAATACACATTAACAGCGCTGCAATGAAGGCACGGCCATGCATTCTATATATTGTTGTGCTACCTATGTTGCTGCCAACAATGTAATACACATTAACAGCGCTGCAATGAAGGCACGGCCATGCATTCTATATATTGTTGCGCTACCTATGTTGCTGCCAACAATGTAATACACATTAACAGCGCTGCAATGAAGGCACGGCCATGCATTCTATATATTGTTGTGCTACCTATGTTGCTGCCAACAATGTAATACACATTAACAGCGCTGCAATGAAGGCACGGCCATGCATTCTATATATTGTTGCGCTACCTATGTTGCTGCCAACAATGTAATACACATTAACAGCGCTGCAATGAAGGCACGGCCATGCATTCTATATATTGTTGTGCTACCTATGTTGCTGCCAACAATGTAATACACATTAACAGCGCTGCAATGAAGGCACGGCCATGCATTCTATATATTGTTGCGCTACCTATGTTGCTGCCAACAATGTAATACACATTAACAGCGCTGCAATGAAGGCACGGCCATGCATTCTATATATTGTTGCGCTACCTATGTTGCTGCCAACAATGTAATACACATTAACAGCGCTGCAATGAAGGCACGGCCATGCATTCTATATATTGTTGTGCTACCTATGTTGCTGCCAACAATGTAATACACATTAACAGCGCTGCAATGAAGGCACGGCCATGCATTCTATATATTGTTGCGCTACCTATGTTGCTGCCAACAATGTAATACACATTAACAGCGCTGCAATGAAGGCACGGCCATGCATTCTATATATTGTTGTGCTACCTATGTTGCTGCCAACAATGTAATACACATTAACAGCGCTGCAATGAAGGCACGGCCATGCATTCTATATATTGTTGCGCTACCTATGTTGCTGCCAACAATGTAATACACATTAACAGCGCTGCAATGAAGGCACGGCCATGCATTCTATACATTGTTGCGCTACCTATGTTGCTGCCAACAATGTGAGACACAATTAGGTTTTCATGTAAAGCGCTCGTCTCTCTAAACTGTATGACATTCCGTATACGATCTCGTCTCTCTCATCTCTGCAACATTCCCTATTCAAACTCGCTCTCTCACACGTGAAATATTCCCTATCCGATCTCCACTCTCTCACGCGTGAAATATTCCCTATCCGATCTCCACTCTCTCACACGTGAAATATTCCCTATCCGATCTCCACTCTCTCTCACTTGAAATAGTCCCTATCCGATCTCCACTCTCTCACACTTGAAATATTCCCTATCCGATCTCCACTCTCACACGTGAAATATTCCCTATCCGATATCCACTCTCTCACACGTGAGATACTCCCTATCCGATCTCCACTCTCTCACGCGTGAAATATTCCCTATCCGATCTCCACTCTCTCACACGTGAAATATTCCCTATCCGATCTCCACTCTCTCACACGTGAAATATTCCCTATCCGATCTCCACTCTCTCTCACTTGAAATAGTCCCTATCCGATCTCCACTCTCTCACACTTGAAATATTCCCTATCCGATCTCCACTCTCACACTTGAAATATTCCCTATCCGATCTCCACTCTCACACGTGAAATATTCCCTATCCGATCTCCACTCTCACACGTGAAATATTCCCTATCCGATATCCACTCTCTCACACGTGAGATACTCCCTATCCGATCTCCACTCTCTCAAGCGTGAAATATTCCCTATCCGATCTCGTCCGTTTCACACGTGCAACACTCCATATCCAGTCTCGTCTCTCTGACACGTGCAACACTCCATATCCAGTCTCGTCTCTCTGACACGTGCAACACTCCATATCCAGTCTCGTCTCTCTGACACGTGCAACACTCCATATCCAGTCTCGTCTCTCTGACACGTGCAACACTCCATATCCAGTCTCGTCTCTCTGACACGTGCAACACTCCATATCCAGTCTCGTCTCTCTGACACGTGCAACACTCCATATCCAGTCTCGTCTCTCTGACACGTGCAACACTCCATATCCAGTCTCGTCTCTCTGACACGTGCAACACTCCATATCCAGTCTCGTCTCTCTGACACGTGCTACAATCCCTATCTATTCTGGCAGTGTTAAGTTTGTTCTGTTATACTGACTGCAAGGAGAGGAGCAGAACTGTAAGTATCTCAGTATTACTTGCAGTGTCTCTGAAAGCTGTTCTTTAGGCGTTGTTTGATGGTGATTAATTTTAGTGTTATCTGCCAACCGGGAATTGAAATTAGTGCGATAATACAGAGAATCCTGATCTATAAAAAAAAGTTCTGATACAGCCCGTCTGTCGCACGCACGCACACACAGTGTTACAATGAATGTTTCGGGCCGCTATATATCAGCAGTGTGAGTAACTAGACAGACAAATTGAGACACAGTGGAAGAGACCATGCTTTAAAAGAGGAAGCCGAAATAAAAGACAAATAAAAGCTATGTTTACGCCATAAAACATTTTATGTAGCTAGTTAAAGAATCATTTGCTTTAATTGTGACATCAAACGTGACAAATCAAGTGTCTGCTTACACTGTAAAATGCTTTATATCAACTTTTGTAAACTGATGTAATACAACAAGCATCACAACAATCGCAGGCGCAATTACACGTTGTGTAATTGCGCAGAATCAGAACTGATAGGCTAACATAACTAATACTAGTAAACACTATACCAACACATGCACTGTTTATTAAAACATTAATAGTTTTAAAAAATCAAGCCCTACATATGTTTCGGCCAGCTAACTGGCCATCTTCAGGGGCAACTAGCGTTTCACAGCATAATCACGTTTAATAGGTTTATCGTGAGGCGTGTGGGTGTTATATAAAAAATATTTGTTTAAAAACAATAAAGTTTTTCGTCGTTCTAGTGATACACAGTACCATTGGATGTGGTCCACAATAGAACGACGAAAAACTTTATTGTTTTTAAACAAATATTTTTTTATATAACACCCACACGCCTCACGATAAACCTATTGAACGTGATTATGCTGTGAAACGCTAGTTGCCCCTGAAGATGGCCAGTTAGCTGGCCGAAACATATGTAGGGCTTGATTTTTTAAAACATTAATAGTTTTAATAGTAAGTGCATGTGTTGGTATAGTTTTTACTAGTGTTAATAAACATGCACGGTCAAAATAATATGAAGTAACATAATTAATACTTCTATGAAAACACATCTGCCGAAGTTGATAATGGTTGTAGCGTTATCCTCACTTCCTGCACGCGCCTGCATAGGATGGTCCTCAGATTGAGAAACAATTTTATCTTTGGCCATATAATTCGCGTGCGATGTTGACGGACATGAAAATGACGAGATTTATTTATTTATTTATTTATTTATTTATTTATTTATTTATTTATTTACTTGTAAACATCACCGTCTGCTGCAAAGTGACAACGTATAATTTGGATGACAGATACCACATGCGGCTGCCATCTTACGGGGAGATTAGAGTCGTCTGTCTTGAAGATAGTGGCAACAGGTTCCTCAAAATTATTCCTCATCTACCAAACTACACGGCGTCACATCCCACAAACAATACCTTCATAGTCAGAGCCGTAACAACCACAATTTACTTATAATTTATTTACCGATGTCAACAATACCTCAGACTTTATGAAATAAGCCCACGTCAGTTAATAATATATTGTGAAGATGTGGACTGGAGCATTCCTGTTACTGTTTCCGTATTAGTTGGGATGGACTGAGGAAACCCACCAGAACCTCGATCAGCAGAGCTGATCTTCGGGGTGGGATTTGAAGTGTGGTCCCCCCGCATACGACGCGGAAGTTATGCCTATATTAACCAAAAAGCTCTCTATGAACAAGTTGAAGGTAAAAGACACATTTATTAAAACATCGTTAAACAGGACTGTCAGGGCGCACTGAGACATCCACGCCGTGTTTACACCTGCCCCCGTCTCATCCCACAGAATCTTATTTCCTCATTAAAAACAGAGGGAGTGAAACTCTTGAATCAGATACGACAATATTCTGTTCTCTGTTTTCCGTTTCGTGCAGAGAACCGTGCAAGATCAATGCTACATCTCTGCTGCGCCACCTGGATCCAAAGTTCTCAAAGGCACAATGACAACACGGAAGGAACACAAAAGAAAGAAACGACTTGTGACTGAATATGATGTTCCTTTGTCATGACACTGTTTCTTTTGTTTCCACTCCGCTCTACTCACTTCGCTCGGGCTGTTAAGTGTATTCATACAATTTTCCAACCTGATATTAGACATCTTTTATATCAACTCAACTTACGTCTTACTTCACGACAAACACACGTGTCTAACAAGACTTTCACTCCGAGAGTAGCATTTAATTATCACGACATAATTAAAACGATATTACCATCTGTATAGTATATACACAGTGCAGCTTCTCACAATCTTTTTAACAACTAACAATTGATGTAATATTCTTGTATTCCTTTGTGTTGAACCATCTGAAGATGACAACTTGTTGTCGAAACATGTTTTTTTAATGGCTCGACAGCCCCTTGGGGGCCTAGGCCGCCTTATTTTTCGAGGCTTCACAATCACACTTTAGACACACCACACTCGGTAGGACTCCTCTGGACGAGGGATCAGCCCGTCGCAGAGACCTCTACCTGACAACACACAACACTCACAACAGACAGACATATATGCCCCCGGTGGGATTCGAACCCACGATCCTAGTAAGCGAGCGGCCGCAGACCCACGCCTTAGACCGCACGGCTACTGGGATCGGCCCGAAACATATGTAGGGGTCTTTAATATACATTATACATGTACTTTATATAGTGAATTTGTTGTTTGTTATGAAGAATAGTTACCTTTGATTTCAGGCTTCCGCCGCGATGTTGATGTAATCTGTGGTCTTTTGGGTAATTACACGGCGTCGTGTGGTAATTATTTACCGACGTTTCGGGACAACGTGTTGGTCCCATCTTCATAAGCTTTCTTTCCATCTTGGAATTTTGACCCATGAAGATGGGACCGACACGTTGTCCCGAAACGTCGGTAAATAATTACCACACGACGCCGTGTGGTAATTATTTACCGACGTTTCGGGACAACGTGTCGGTCCCATCTTCATAAGCTTTCTTTCCATCTTGGAATTTTGACCCATGAAGATGGGACCGACACGTTGTCCCGAAACGTCGGTAAATAATTACCACACGACGCCGTGTGGTAATTATTTACCGACGTTTCGGGACAACGTGTCGGTCCCATCTTCATAAGCTTTCTTTCCATCTTGGAATTTTGACCCATGAAGATGGGACCGACATGTTGTCCCGAAACGTCGGTAAATAATTACCACACGACGCCGTGTAATTACCCAAAAGACCACAGATAATAGTTACCTTGTTTCAATCCATATCAACGTGAGTTATATTTGACTACAGTTGCATGTTTAGGCGGGACACGTGACACATATGGATGAGAACATAAATACATACGAAGTTTTTGAAGGAAAACCTGACGAAAGAGGCCGCCTGAAGACTTATACCTAGACTGGTGAACAATATTAAAATGCAGCTTGATGATATAGGATGCAAGGACACAGAATGGATTTATCTGGCTCAAAATAGGGACCAGTGGCGAGCTCTTGTGAACATGGTAATAAAGTTTCTGGTTCTACAAAACGGGTGGTATTAATTGACTAGCTGTTGACTTTTAGGTTTGACTCTCCTCTATGCACTTAGCTACGTGTTTCAGAACATAGGTGTCATTATTAGACCATCATTTAGAGCCAATCTCTAACCCAACAAAGTATGAACGTTGACTGTACCTTGTCACCTGACGAAGAAATCAAAAACACTTTCCGAAAAGTTGTACTTTGAGAAATAAATCTTGGACTTGGACAACGTCATATCAGCCAATAACTTTATTCTGCGCCACAATTATAAACATTTAGACTATAGTAGCTTACAAATGGAGCGTCTTGAAGTTACTTACGTTAGTGCCACATTTCGTAAAATTAATTTATTGTCTAAAAGTTTCCAACAGTATACACCATATATTTAATTATTTTAAAAGTTATTACAAAATAATGACGGTATTCCAGATTACAAGGTGAACTTTCCCTGATGATGGTGGTGGTGGCTGCCACCGAAACATGTCGGAATATAGAGCGATTTTGTAATAACGTTTTAAAACCATTAAATGTATGGTGTATATTGTTGGAAAGATTTAGACAATGTCTTAATAATAAAATGAATGGTATAAGTAACAAAGTGAAATTTCCGTCCATTAATTCGGAACTTACTGTAGTGGACGGAAACACACACGATCATAATAATACAACAATCACAGCCACATATACACAGAAGTCCATTAATTCGGAACTTATTGTAGGGGACGGAAACACACACGATCATAATAATACAACAATCACAGCCACATATACACAGAAGTCAATTAATTCGGAACTTATTTTAGGGGACGGAAACACACACGATCATAATAATACAACAATCATAGCCACATATACACAGAAGTCCATTAATTCGGAACTTATTGTAGGGGACGGAAACACACGATCATAATAATACAACAATCATAGCCACATATACACAGAAGTCCATTAATTCGGAACTTATTATAGGGGACGGAAACACACACGATCATAATAATACAACAATCATAGCCACATATACACAGAAGTCCATTAATTCGGAACGTATTGTAGGGGACGGAAACACACACGATCATAACAATACAACAATCATAGCCACATATCACAGAAGTCCATTAATTCGGAACTTATTGTAGGGGACGGAAACACACACGATCATAACAATACAACAATCATAGCCACATATACACAGAAGTCCATTAATTCGGAACGTATTGTAGGGGACGGAAACACACACGATCATAATAATACAACAATCATAGCCACATATACACAGAAGTCCATTAATTCGGAACGTATTGTAGGGGACGGAAACACACACGATCATAACAATACAACAATCATAGCCACATATACACAGAAATCTGACACTTTCCGTTCTTCCGCACACATCTCCAGTCAGAGTTGTTACTAGTTACGAGGAGGAAGAGGAGAATGACAACAAGAAACCGAAGGGGAAGGCATACATACTTTAATTGGTAGTGCAGTGTCCACCTTTGTCTAAGAAACTTCATTGTGCACGTACAGATAGCAGCACCCTTCAGTGCATACTGTCTTTGTACCAAGTTCAGTATCTATAACATGAAAGCAGCTGTCTTTCCAAGCACAGGGGCTACGTATTTCTGACGAAGTTTGATTTCACACGCAAGAAATACAGCGCGTGCATGGAAACTGCTTTCTCAACACATTTTATGACCCAGATTCAATTACGATGTTTATTAACAGCAACATCTTCCAGTTGAAACGTCAGCTAGCCACATTTTACTTCCTTTTCTCTCATTATAGTGTCTAGACTACGGACTGGGTGACCGGGGAATCGGGGATCGATTTCTGACAGACGCTCCAATTTTCTCTTCTACGCAGCCTCCAGACAGGCTCTGCGGCCCTCACGGCCCCCTATCCAATTGACACCGAGATTTATAACTCTGAGGATAAGGCGGACGTAGCCCATAGCTAACCATTCGCCTCCGTTTAGTTCCTAGTTTAAAATTCATGGGGTTGCCCATATGTTTTCATGGTGTCGTACTTAATTAAGTACAGGACAGGTTTACCTGTAGTTTAACCGTTCAATGCCGACCTCGGTGCACTGTATGGGCCCTTAATACTTCAATATTCTGCCAGCCTCGGTGCATCATACTTGCGTGAACGCATTTAAGGCTACAATAAATTTAAAATCCCTCCGTCTGGGGTAACAGTTGGAATTTAAACCCCACCGTCACTATAGGGTTAAATGAAGTAGTGTGAAATATTCAGTTATTCGCCACAGTTCTCGCCTTAAGTCTCCACACCAAAATTTCGGCCCTTTCACTTCCTCGTACACTGCACACATTCCTCCCATCGGTTTTCATAATCTCTTTACACCATTATTGTCACTTCCCTTGCAAAATGTAATTTCTTCTGATTTTTATAAAAGGTACTGACACGAATGCTTTCACTTTTATCTCTCCGCTGCTGTGAATCTTGTGCTAATTAATCTGCGTCTAAAGGGCCTTTATCCACCCACAACTGGAGCACACCGTCACACAGACATCGCCTGTTTGTATGATGGATGGAAGTCTGGTCTCTTGTTGAAGCACTTCCTACCTTCTGTCGTTACGTTTCTGCACGACAGCCACGTAAGCTACCTCCAAGATACGGCAGTCCGTGTGATCTGCATTTGTTAGCTCAGAAAAGTGGAAAGAGTCGTGTCCCGCCAACAATCGAGACTTGCGAATATTCAGCAGTGATATGTATCTTTCTGAAGGATGCTATTTAACGACACTGTTAATTTCTGAGATTATATAACGTCAGTGTTAGACGAATATATGAGTACAGAGCGTTGGTGGAATAATACTGGGGAGAGACGATGTAATTCACAGAAAAACCTGTCCAGTGTCATCATTTATAATCCGCTATAACAGGCCATGAAGGCACAAAGGGGGAATTAGAGGTACAGAAATACTCATTCATGACCCTGGCGCTAGATGGGGATACGTGGTCAACGCCACGCCCCGGCCGCTTCAGCCCCGGGAAAGAGATATGATACCCGTTGTACAGGAAGCTGGCTGGGCCTCGGGATCGGTCTGGACGGGTACAGGTTGCCACACCGGGTTTCGAACTTGGGATCTTCCAGCCCCGTAGCGAGTTGCTATAAGGAATACGCTATCTCGGCTACTTTCCCCACCACAAATCCTTTATGAACTGACCTGGGATCCAACCCGGGGCTTCCGCGTTCAGAGGCCGGCGAGCAACCGTATGAGCCATTGCACTGCCCCAGCCGTATGAGCCATAGCACTGCCCCAGCCGTATGAGCCATAGCACTGCCCCAGCCGTATGAGCCATGGCACTGCCCCAGCCGTATGAGCCATGGCACTGCCCCAGCCGTATAAGCCATGGCACTGCCCCAGCCGTATGAGCCATGGCACTGCCCCAGCCGTATGAGCCATGGCACTGCCCCAGCCGTATGAGCCATAGCACTGCCCCAGCCGTATGAGCCATGGCACTGCCCCAGCCGTATGAGCCATAGCACTGCCCCAGCCGTATGAGCCATGGCACTGCCCCAGCCGTATGAGCCATGGCACTGCCCCAGCCGTATGAGCCATAGCACTGCCCCAGCCGTATGAGCCATGGCACTGCCCCAGCCGTATGAGCCATGGCACTGCCCCAGCCGTATGAGCCATGGCACTGCCCCAGCCGTATGAGCCATGGCACTGCCCCAGCCGTATAAGCCATGGCACTGCCCCAGCCGTATGAGCCATGGCACTGCCCCAGCCGTATGAGCCATGGCACTGCCCCAGCCGTATGAGCCATAGCACTGCCCCAGCCGTATGAGCCATAGCACTGCCCCAGCCGTATGAGCCATGGCACTGCCCCAGCCGTATGAGCCATAGCACTGCCCCAGCCGTATGAGCCATGGCACTGCCCCAGCCGTATGAGCCATGGCACTGCCCCAGCCGTATGAGCCATAGCACTGCCCCAGCCGTATGAGCCATGGCACTGCCCCAGCCGTATGAGCCATAGCACTGCCCCAGCCGTATGAGCCATAGCATTGCCCCAGCCGTATGAGCCATGGCACTGCCCCAGCCGTATGAGCCATAGCACTGCCCCAGCCGTATGAGCCATGGCACTGCCCCAGCCGTATGAGCCATAGCACTGCCCCAGCCGTATGAGCCATGGCACTGCCCCAGCCGTATGAGCCATAGCACTGCCCCAGCCGTATGAGCCATAGCATTGCCCCAGCCGTATGAGCCATGGCACTGCCCCAGCCGTATGAGCCATAGCACTGCCCCAGCCGTATGAGCCATGGCACTGCCCCAGCCGTATGAGCCATAGCACTGCCCCAGCCGTATGAGCCATGGCACTGCCCCAGCCGTATAAGCCATGGCACTGCCCCAGCCGTATGAGCCATAGCACTGCCCCAGCCGTATGAGCCATGGCACTGCCCCAGCCGTATGAGCCATGGCACTGCCCCAGCCGTATGAGCCATGGCACTGCCCCAGCCGTATAAGCCATGGCACTGCCCCAGCCGTATGAGCCATGGCACTGCCCCAGCCGTATGAGCCATGGCACTGCCCCAGCCGTATGAGCCATAGCACTGCCCCAGCCGTATGAGCCATGGCACTGCCCCAGCCGTATGAGCCATAGCACTGCCCCAGCCGTATGAGCCATGGCACTGCCCCAGCCGTATGAGCCATGGCACTGCCCCAGCCGTATGAGCCATAGCACTGCCCCAGCCGTATGAGCCATGGCACTGCCCCAGCCGTATGAGCCATGGCACTGCCCCAGCCGTATGAGCCATGGCACTGCCCCAGCCGTATGAGCCATGGCACTGCCCCAGCCGTATAAGCCATGGCACTGCCCCAGCCGTATAAGCCATGGCACTGCCCCAGCCGTATGAGCCATGGCACTGCCCCAGCCGTATGAGCCATGGCACTGCCCCAGCCGTATGAGCCATAGCACTGCCCCAGCCGTATGAGCCATAGCACTGCCCCAGCCGTATGAGCCATGGCACTGCCCCAGCCGTATGAGCCATAGCACTGCCCCAGCCGTATGAGCCATGGCACTGCCCCAGCCGTATGAGCCATGGCACTGCCCCAGCCGTATGAGCCATGGCACTGCCCCAGCCGTATGAGCCATCGCACTGCCCCAGCCGTATGAGCCATGGCACTGCCCCAGCCGTATGAGCCATAGCACTGCCCCAGCCGTATGAGCCATAGCATTGCCCCAGCCGTATGAGCCATGGCACTGCCCCAGCCGTATGAGCCATAGCACTGCCCCAGCCGTATGAGCCATAGCATTGCCCCAGCCGTATGAGCCATGGCACTGCTCCAGCCGTATGAGCCATAGCACTGCCCCAGCCGTATGAGCCATGGCACTGCCCCAGCCGTATGAGCCATAGCACTGCCCCAGCCGTATGAGCCATAGCATTGCCCCAGCCGTATGAGCCATGGCACTGCCCCAGCCGTATGAGCCATAGCACTGCCCCAGCCGTATGAGCCATGGCACTGCCCCAGCCGTATGAGCCATAGCACTGCCCCAGCCGTATGAGCCATGGTACTGCCCCAGCAGTTCATCATATGATGTCATATGAGATATGATATGACGTCTATTGAGTTAGTTCACTTCACACAGTTCGTAGAGCCGCTCACGATGCAGAATCCCTTTATCACGGAGCACAGTCCCCACCATATAAACACTTTAAACGCGTTCGCAAAATTGCAAAAAGCGACTATTAGCATAGTCATATCTGTCTCTCTGTATGTCTGTCTGTCCGCATGGAACAACTCGGCTCCCACTGAACTATGTTCATTAAATTTTATATTTGAGCATTTTTCGAAAATCTGTCGAGAAAAATCAAGTTTCATTAAAATCTGACAATAACAACGGCTACTTTACATGAAGACCTATGTACATTTATGACAATATCTCTCTGATTTCTTCTTGGAATGAGAAATGTTTCAGACAAAAGTTGTAGAGAAAATCAAAACACACATTTTATGTTCAGTAACGTCTTACCGATAATTGTACCGTTTATGAGATAATGTGGAAAAACATGGTAGAGCCAGACAGGTCACAGATGACAATATAATACGGCGCATGCGCTTTGCATGCTGGATAACTAAGGCTACAGACACACACTCACAATATGTAATACTTATTGCTTTCCCACGGCAACAATGGCTACGCGAACGCGCCTCAGTGTTACGTTACACGTACATTGCCTGTCTTGTTTATCTTCATATCTTCTTCACTTTATTTCCCCATTTACGCCTTACTTTTTCTAAGCATTTCCCTCAATTCATTACTTGTATTGTACCTGTATCGTACAATGTACAGGGTATACACAAACGAATGGTGCGGTTTCAATAGTGAAAACTATTGAAACCGCACCATTCTTTTGTGTATATCCTGTATTACTGTAGTACATGCTAACACGTCATTCATATCTAACCACCTTGACACAAAATGTCATTCCACAATTTCCTGCTTCTGGGCAGCCACAAAACGTACGTTAAACACTTGCATCACCTACATATAAATGACAACTTCCCTTATCTACCTCTCTTCTAATTCCTCTTAATTTCCAAACTCCTACTCCCAACCCAGCCATCCCGTTTCTACCATTTCTAGTGCAACATTCAACACATTCGTTTCTACCACAGCCATGACTCCCATCTAGGCAAAATACTATTGAAATCATTTCAGATATTTTGGAGGCTATATTCTGCTGTAATCACCTCTTTCGTTTGCCATATTTTATCACATGTTACCTGCTGCCTCCATCTTCAGTGTAGAAGTGACAACTTCAATCTTAATACCGCTGTTGAGAACTTCAAATGCTCGCATATTACCTCACGATTCCGCGTTCACCTTAAGCAATGAGGGCAAAGAACTCATGAATCAGTATGTGATTTAGGTGCAGTACAGACTCCACACCTCAAACAGCGCGGTGAGCGTAGTGAGAGGAGCTCTGGAGGAAGGGGGGCCCTGTTCTTGCAACAATACTCCGTGCGATCGATTCTGTGCTTGGCTCTCTCCCGGCAGCCGAACCCCAGCCGCTGCCCCCTCCCAGCCCCCTCACCCTAGCCCCATAAACTCATTATACGCAAACCGTTGCGAATAATTAAAATGCTACTATTTCAGTCTCATACGTTCACGACAGTCAGTAGTAACTCTTTGCACCAAAATGTTACTATTTACTTCTCGTACGTTCACGACAGTCAGTAGTAACTCTTTTCACCAAAATGTTACTATTTACTTCTCGTACGTTCACGACAGTCAGTAGTAACTCTTTGCACCAAAATGTTACTATTTACTTCTCGTACGTTCACGACAGTCAGTAGTAACTCTTTGCACCAAAATGTTACTATTTACTTCTCGTACGTTCACGACAGTCAGTAGTAACTCTTTGCACCAAAATGTTACTATTTACTTCTCGTACGTTCACGGCAGTCAGTAGTAACTCTTTGCACCAAAATGTTACTATTTACTTCTCGTACGTTCACGACAGTCAGTAGTAACTCTTTGCACCAAAATGTTACTATTTACTTCTCGTACGTTCACGACAGTCAGTAGTAACTCTTTGCACCAAAATGTTACTATTTACTTCTCATACGTTTACGACAGTCAGTAGTAACTCTTTGCACCAAAATGTTACTATTTACTTCTCATACGTTCACGACAGTCAGTAGTAACTCTTTGCACCAAAATGTTACTATTTACTTCTCATACGTTCACGAAAGTCAGTAGTAACTCTTTGCACCAAAATGTTACTATTTACTTCTCATACGTTCACGACAGTCAGTAGTAACTCTTTGCACCAAAATGCTACTATTTCAGTCTCATACGTTCACGACAGTCAGTCATAACTCTTTGCACCAAAATGTTACTATTTACTTCTCATACGTTCACGACAGTCAGTAGTAACTCTTTGCACCAAAATGTTACTATTTACTTCTCATACGTTCACGACAGTCAGTAGTAATTCTTTGCACCAAAATGTTACTATTTCCTTCTCATACGTTCACGACAGCCAGTAGTAATTCTTTGCACCAAAATGTTACTATTTCCTTCTCATAAGTTCACGACAGTCAGTAATAACTCTTTGCACCAAAATGTTACTATTTCCTTCTCATAAGTTCACGACAGTCAGTAATAACTCTTTGCACCAAAATATCACTATTTCCTTCACATATGTTCACGACAGCCAGTAGTAACCCTTTGCACCAAAAGGCTACACCATGTCACAGTCGGTATGCATTTATCAATGTTCGTTTCACATCTTATAACTATTCAGCTACTCTGCCAAAAATACTGCATGCACTGTTGTTTTGAAAATTGTCATTCTTAAATGCAGTTTGAGTTCCTGGCGAAGGTAGAAATTTATACTGTGGCCCTTTGAACTTTAACACCTTATATTCCGCTACATGGTTACAAACGTTTCGGAAGAACATAATGCCTCCATCCGCAGGTTAGACATAAGCGAAATCGAGGGAGTGGCTTATTATAGAGGAAGGAGGAAAATGTATAATGTAGGAGAGGCCTAGTGAATTAGAGCCTTGAAAGGGGTTCCTGATGAACCACGTGGGCCCCGTCCTCATGTTCACACGTTGCCTGAAATTGAAGGCAGCAAGTTCCTCCCGCACTTTGGTGTCTATGTGCCACACTGCAAGAAATCACAACCCAAGAGGCAGTAATCAGATGGGAACTTGAGTCGGAAGGCTAAACCGTTGGCCTTCTACTCAAAAGACCTTGAGTTCGAGCCGTACCCAAACCACAGGCAATTTGCCGCGCGCCTTATTCCCCGCTCGTATTTCTTCCACACTCAAGACTTGACAGATGAGAATTCACAACGCGAACACGGTAGCTTGATTCCAAGGCTGAGCTGTAACTCCCTCACGAAAACTGAAAGTTATTTCTACTGACAATGTGTACTCCTACTTTCAGTACTGCAAGGCTGAAATGGGATAAGAAGTTCAAAGGTTAACAGTCGGAACCTATCAACATCAGGTACCTCCAGGGGACATGCGAAGCCGCGTAAGGAGGCACATCTCATGTAAAAGATACAAATAAAGTTGAACCTAGAACAGGTTATGAAGGCCTAGAGGGGGAGTAGAGGTATAGCTCCACTCTTTCTTTAACTTCGGCGCTATATGTGGGTGAGTGTGCATCACATGTGTACTTCGTACATTATAAAACACGGGTTAAAAGGCCTTAAACACTTCTTGACAATTACATCTTACACCGCGTTATCGTGCGTTACACGAATACGTGTTCTCTAATACAGTGGTATTCAACCTGGGGTACGCGTACCCCCGGGGGTACGCGAAGACATCTTAGGGGTACGTAAAATTAAAAAAATATATATATATATATATATTATTTCATGATAAACACTGAATAATCAGGGCCAGATTTAAGTTTAGCCACAAGAGACCCGGATGTAAGGACATGCGATTTGGGAGCGCCATTTTTTTTCTCTCTCTCTCTCTCCTTTATGCGATTCTTATCTGGGCGGCTAGTTTCATTTTATTCCACATAGTGCATATAATATATTTGTTATGTAATAGCTTGACTCTCCTTTTTCTCATTTAAAACTTATTATTTAATACATTATTTTGGATGTAATTTATTTAACTTATTTTAGATGTAGATTATAGACTGTGTATAACTTGAATTATGCACCAACAACTTTGGGGGGTACAAAGTTGAAAAGAAATTATATGTGGGGGTACGCGAACAAAAAGGTTGAATACCAATGGTCTAATACACAAAACCTCTAACCCCTCATTCTCATTATTCACGTTAACAGGCAGCTTGAGATAACAATTATCACCGAAAGCGGGTACGTGAATTGTAACCCTGAGTACAGGGAATTACAACCGCTGAAGAAAGGGTTCAAAACCTGTTGCCGCCTTCTTCAGGAAATAAAACAGAGGTACCGAAACGTAGGTAACCACGTGATCACGCCGTGTCAGAACTCAGAAGACAAAGCTAAATCCTGCAATAACTGAACCCACTTAAACGTGACCTGCATACTTGATATGGCGTCTCTTTATGCCGGAGAGTGCGACGTGTAGGACCTCCATCGATCTGACATGGATATTTCGGAGAAGATGGCAATCCGCTAGCAGAAAGCTTTCTGTGCAACATGATATGTGTAGGTTAGGTTCACTGATATCCTTGTGCAATATGTAAATAGGGGTGGCAAGAATCATACGGGACTTCCCCACATTCTGGAGGCACTAAGTCACATGACGAGAGCACGATGCACGTACTATGTTATTCATCCCGTGGTCCATGAATGAATCAAAACATCGTTCTATTTTGCAGCGCTTTATTGAATAATTTATAAATTGTTCTCGTCTTTTACTCTTCCTTTCGCAAGTCCTTTAAAATGTTGAATCTCTTTTTTTTTTTCATTTCTTCCGCCTTTTTATTTATTTTCCATTTTTCGGTGTTTCTAGTTTCTCATTCTTTTTCGCCTACTCTCTGTACCCCACAGTTCTTTCCTTCAAGTGTCTTTCGACGGTTCACTTGACACAACACAGGTGTCCCCTTTAAAGCGTCCCTAAACACGGCAGCCCTCACGGGATGTCCCGGTGAATGCAGGTTTTCAATGCGATGAAGTTACCATGCTTAGGTGCACGTTAAAAGACACGCTGTAGAATGAACAACATAATGAATTTCAATTTAGGCAGACGAATAACAAGCCGGACTTCATTAAGAATGTGGTTGTAATATAATGTGGTTGTAATATAATGTGGTTGTAATATAATGTGGTTGTAATATAATGTGGAAAGAAGTACGTGGCTGCAGACGTGAAATGGAGCCAACCGGCGTTTGGACGAAAAGCAGATGTAAAACATTGTTGAGATTTATAAACTTTTTACCGCCAAAGAAAGTTAGGCTACAATAGGCGTTAATTATCCGTGACTACTAGCGAAACAGGAAATAACATAAAAGAAAATGTAGAGACACAACTTGCCAAAACATGCATGGTTTATACAATCACTAACTAACTAACTCCATGTAGCAGAGTCCTTCTTGAGAAGCTAACAGGTCGTCAGCTAGTCAAGAAATTTTATGGAACCCGAAGGTTCATTACCGCACTCACAACAGACTGCCACCTGTCCCTATCCTGAGCCATATCAATCCAGTCCATGCCCCCCATCCCACTTCTTGAAGATCCATTTTAATATTATCCTCCCATCTATGCCTGGGTCTTCCAAGTGGTCTCCTTCCCTCAGGTCTCCCCACCAAAATCCTGTATGCACCTCTCCCACTCACCCATACGTGCTACATGCCCCGCCCACCTCATTCTTCTTGATATACAATCACTGGGAAAAGAAATGAGGGTTGTTCGAGAGACGTAAAAGAGAAATCCTTGGATGAGAGTTGATGAACGAAGCTTAATAAGATCTGCGCTCTTCTGGGATATTACGCAGCGTTGAGTGGTAGTTCTGCACGGACGTTTCGGGACAACCTATCGGTCCCATCTTCCGAGGGTCAAGAAGTCCTGACCCTTGAAGATGGGACCCAGAGGTTGTCCCGAAACGTCGGCACAGATCTAACACTCAACGCTGCGTAATATCCCAGAAGAGCGCAGATCTCATCTACATCGAGGCGGAAGCCTCAAATCACGAAGCTTAATGAGTATAAAGGAACAATGTAATTTAAGCCGAAGGATGACAAGAATTAATGATGGCCAAGTAGTAAAGTCGTGATCAAATCAAGGAAGATGAGACAGGCAGATGGTGTGGCAGACATGGAAAGCCTAGGCGTTTATGGAAGGATAATGCTAAGATGGATCTTACATATACAGCATAGCAGGATGTGGACATATTCATCAGGCTCAGAATAGGGACCACTGGGGGGGGCTGTTTTGAACACTGCAATAAACATTCCAGTTCAATACAATGCGGACAATTTCATCACTAGCCAAGGATGACTCTTCTGCATGGAGTTAGTTATCTATTTATGAACACCATTGCCATAAATATATTTGCATACAACTTTACTGTATATTTCGAGCGATCTCCAAGCTGTTACTTTACGATATTTACAAAAATCCTCATAAAAACAGCTGCGTGATCATACAAGAACTCTCAACACTGAAATGTTCAGTGCCGTACACTAAGCGAAGTTAATGTCACGTGCCATGAAGATCGCAAGGCCGCCATATTAGTATTAAGGGTGGCTGAAAATTAAAAGACATAGTCATTCGCTTCCATGAGGTAAACAGGGTTTTCGACTTACACTTGGTCTGGCAGAAACCGGCAATCATGAAGAAAGGTACGGTTTTGAGGTACCTAGTTGAGCGGTAAATCAACTCGCTTCCCTGGACCAGTACATAAGAAGTTACAGAATTACGGTTCATTTAACAACTCTGGAAGTATTTCAAATTACGTAATGTCTAAATATGACACAATCAGTGGACAATAAAATGAAATATGTGTAGAAGAGAGTAGGAGTGACGTAACTGAGAAAAAACATGAAACATCTTAGGAAGGATAGCCAGTGTCCCGCCTGGGACTCGAACCACACACATCTTGAATAGGCCTGGAAGACATAAACATCACCGCTTGGAACAACCTGCTTGGTATTTGTCTCTAAGTCTAGTCTTGCAGAAACACAACCTTCTCTCTCTCTCTCTCTCTTGACCAACGTCGCATCGCGAAAACGCAGTTTCGGTACACGCAGTCGAGCGACATATGTTCCCTGACTTGACGCACACACAGAGCTGATAAACGCACAACGTATAAAACACACAACGCATGTAGCAGACTCCAACTACAGTATTATACACTCTTCAGTTGAAAAAAATATATAAAATCATTTTATGTCCCTCCACTGTTTTTGGTCTGGTGGCTTACCACTACCTGGAATGGAAGACTCGCCACTAGTTTGGACAGCCCTGATATAAACTAAATTTCCTGCGTGCCTTACAGAAAGAGTCTATGCACTCGTATTGACAGAATGGATCAGGGCTGCAATACACGAGACAGAAATTATAAGCGAGGGCATGTGGGTGTATACTTTATGCTAATCCCTCTTCAGAATCACAACTTACTACAAACTCCAATCCTCTCCCGTGAGGTTAACCAAATGCGGCCGAACTTGAAGGTAATCATGAATATAACAAAACGGAAGCAGATATTCAGGGGTTGCACAAACATGGAGACTGAACTGTGGTCCTCAATGACTGGGAGAGAGCTCCTGCTGCTGCGGTATAAATAAAATGCACGGAGCATTTGAAAACAAAAAACTATTCAGACCTAAAACACGGAACTGAACTTTTTGAGTAGGTCTTTCACGTGGTTTGTATTTCGAAACAGTAGCTTGAACTATTATTAATTATTATTAACTATTATTAACTATATATGAACTAACTATTATTAATTAAATGAGAAAATCGGAAAGAAATAATTTACGGACACCCTGTATAGACAGGGATTATTCTAGCCTCTGCGTGGTAAGAACCAAACAAAAGCCTAGTCTGCACAAAGTAATGGGAAGGAGAGACTGACCAACATCACTTTTGGGCACTAAGCACACTTTTTAACCAAAATGCTCTATGGACAATACTAAAAATGTTTCTACAATGAGAATTAGACTGAGCTGTCTTAGGATAGTGTCTGATGGCGAGATTAAACCAAAGGCTCCTAACACAGGAGGGGCAATTCTTTCGTCAAACAGTCAGCCGGGATCTAAAGTTGTCCGAAGTGGCTCAAAATACGATCTCTTCGGTTCCTTTATCAGCGACAGGCCTACAACAGGGGTACACAAAGCGCTCGCACAAGCAATCTATAAAAATAATGTTCAGGTGGCCGTAAGCAGCGTTTTAAAATATTTTCTGAAAAAGAAGGACACTCATAATTAACTGTAACTGACCTATTGTACTCGTAGATGGATGAACACAAATAATAAGCCATCAAATATGAAAAATAATTTTATGAATCCATGGCTCTTGCCTAAGTTATCTCCTAAAGTGCGGCACCAGACGCTGGTCTAGCTGGCCACCCTTGGTCCATTATATGCTCTTGTCTGGTTAAGTCACCTGTACCTTAAGCGAAAAGGACGAGAAAAGACTAGAAGCTCGACAGATCAGATACATTTCGGGGTAGCTCAGTCAGTATAAGAGACTAGACTACAGACTGGATGAGCAGGGATCATGTACGATTCCCGAAAAAGGCACGGGACATTTCTCTCGCGTGCAGATCAGAATTGGAACCATCCAGTCCTCCTATTTAATGATGAAGCAGCCGGGGCATCAAGCTGACCATTTACATCCATCTAATTTCGAAGTTAAAAACACGTGGAGCTACACCTCCACTCCACCACGTCACCGTGCTTAATTAAACACCGAGACCGCCTCTGGCTGTTTGATGATATTTATCATCACTGGAAGAAGTTAATAAAGAGAATAAAAGTTTAGGGAAGAGTTTAGAGTTACCGCTGTAGCAGATTATAGTGAAAAATGTTTATTAAATGGGAGAGAAGTGATAACGCAAGACCGCTAAGCATGCCTATTATTATACTCGTCAATGAAGGCAGAGAACTGTTGAGACACGCAGAGAGATTATCCGATCAATTCACAGTCTTCAAACATGTCGTGACGGTCTAATCCATGTCTTGACAAAGAAGATGTTTGGATTATAACAACAGCCAGCGCACGACAAAAAGAGTACTGAGGAGATATTGAGCGTAAGAGGGAGAAACTGCACAATGAGGAGCTTCATGAACGGCACTCCTCGTCAAAAGTGAGTACATTGATAAAACAGAGCGAGACAGGATTGGCAAGGCATGCAGGACGCATGAGACAAAATATAAATGCAAAAAAAAACTTCCCATCAGAAAACCTGAAGGTAAAGGGCCGTTTGAAAAACTCAGACGTAAATGGGAGTATAATATTAAAATGAATCTGAAAAATATAGGTTGAATATTGTACATTTTATTCATTTGGCTCAGGGAGGGGTAAGTAGCTGGCTTTTGTGGACACCATTATTAAAACTGAGGGCCGGTACAATGCGGGGAAATTCTTAACTGGTTGAGCAACTGTCAGGTTACCAAGAAACACCCTAATCCATGGGGTTAGTTAGCCAGCTAACGAGACAGTCCATTAGTCAATAATTCATTTGAAGTCACGTCAGTCACCCAGGTTTTGAGCCTAATTGTCAATCTGGTAGTCAATAGTTTATTCATTAAGTCAATTATTTAAGTTCTACAGTTGGTACCTCAGTAAATAATTAACGTAAGAGTTACATAGAAAATTGCGAACTGGAGTAGTGTAGTCGGTATAACGAAGAGACTACAGGCTGGACAGTCCGCGGTTCGAATTCCGGCAGGAGTAAGCGATTTTCCTCTTCTCCAGAAGGTCAAGAAGGACTCTGGCACCAACCTCCAACTAACGCGGAGTTCAAGCATTACTGGGGCTATATTTGTACACCCGCTATATACCTTCATGACGTGGATACGGACAACGTATCTTTACCTTGGACACAAAGTCAGATATAGACACAAAAACAGCTCCCATGTTCTAATGGGATACGCAGCAACATTTCATAGTAAGGCTCTTCTACCCTGAAGATGAGGCAGCAACTTACACCGAAATGTTGGCATCTATCCGTCAAGCTACATGACATCACATCCCAGAAGACAGTAGCCATCATAATCACCGCTACGAGAGCCTCAAACTTTATGCATATATAATATATTCACATTTATCATTTATTACGCAGTCTGTATTACGACAAGTCCATGGCCTTTCCCAAAGCAAATTTTCAACAGAGTGCAATATACTCCTTCCTTTTTCAAATTTCAGTACCTTCTCTTTCCTTAAGGTCGTCCAGTAGCTGCTTACGTCTTCTTCTTCCTCGTCGTCCTGTCCCTCCTATCTTTCCTTCAACAATGTGTTTTACATAGCAGTTCCTAAGCAACATGTGACCAATCCAGTTAGCCTTTCTTCTTTTTATTGTATGTACGATATTCCCCTCCTCCTTCACTCTGTGTAATACTTCTTCATTTCTCACACGATCGGTCCAACTGATCTTCTCCATTCTTCTCCAGCACCACATTTCAAAACTTTCCAGATTCTTCTGATCTACTTTCCGAAGTGTCCACGTTTCAGCACCATACAAAGCTATGCTCCAAATGTAGCACTTTACTGGATTCTTCCTTGAATATAAGTCGAATTTTCTGGTGGAAAGAGTCTTCTTCTTGTTGACTGCTGCATTTGACATGGCAGTTCTGGATTTAATTTCGCGTGTACATCTTGCATCATTTGTTATCATATTACCCACATAGTTGAAATATTCCACATTCTCCAGTAGCTTTTTATCTACCACATTTGTACTGGAGACGTTGCCTTGAGATTCTCATTACCTTAGTTTTTCCACATTCATTTCCATTCCATAGTGTCTTCCAATTTCAATTAGTCTATCAATCATGCCCTGTAGCACCTTTTCTTCCCTAGCCAGTAGCACAAGGTCATCTGCATATTTCACAGTGCGAATTACTTGTCCTCCTATTTTGAAGTCTCCAAACCCTTCAAGAGTTTCCTTGGTAAGGTACTCGCTGTATAAGTTGAACAGAATCGGTGACAAGGAGCCGTATTCTTGGTCCAGTCGTATTTTGACACTCTGTTCCATGTACAATTTGCTGATTAATCTTCTTTCGCGCCAGTCTATCCCAGTTCCCTTTACGATCTGCATTAATTTGGTCCAGTTGACACGGTCAAATGCCTTCTTCCAGTCTACGAAGCAAGCACACAATTCCTCATCTATGACCAAGTTTCGTTCTGATATTATTCTCAGCATCCCAATTGCATCCCTAGTTCCTTTTCCTCTTCTAAATCCAAACTGATTTTCTCTAAGTGCATCCTCAGTCTTCCTTTCAATCCTTCTTCTAAGTATCCTCGCTACTATCTTTGTTGTGTGTGCGATGATGCTGATTGTGCGATGGTCGCTGCATTTTGTAGCTTTGGGCTTCTTCTTTAAGGCACTCATTGTAACTTGAACAAAATCCTTAGACCACTCTCCAGTTTCATATATGCTGTCGATCAATTGTGTCACTAATCTCAGAGCATCTTCTCCCAACAATTTCAGTATATCCGCAGATACGTCATAATTTCCTGCAGCCATCTTATCCCTAATCTCCTTGATAACTGTCTTATGATAGGTTCATTTAAATAAGAAGTTAGACATCTCGTTTGTTTCTTAGTTACGGAAGCAAAGTGGACTGAATATTCAGAGAAACAAAGCAGCAGCTACGAGCGTGCTGGAGTTCAAGGCGCAACAGCTGCTGTTAACTGGAGCAGCCCCTAAAATGTATTCCGCCAGACGAAACCAGACTTCAATTTACACACTACATCACTGTCAGAAAGCCTAACACCAAGGGAACGGCAGCTTCAAGTCTGAAATAATTTATGACGGCAAATTACCCACCGCGTCACAAGCGTCATACATCGAAATGCATGACTTCAAAGCCCAGTACTTGCTAAGTCTTGCACGAAGGACTGCCCACACGGTGTACTGATGTGTTTCATGCCGTCATCACAATAAATAGCAATTAACTATTTCTCTAAACAGCCTTAACTGGTTGGTCTCTCTAATTGAGACGCAGTGCGTTTTCTGAGATGTCGCAACTGAATTTTTAAGCGTTATCAAAATAAAAGTCACGTGGCATGTACGAGGGAGAAGATAAGTACATGCAAAGTTTTGATGGGGAAACCTGAAAGAAAGATACGACTTGGAATACATAGTCGCATTAGGTAGGTTAATATTAAAGGGTGTCTTATAGAAATATGAGGAGAGAATGGGCTGGATTCATTTGGCTCAAGAGAGAGACAAGTGGCGGGCTCTTTGAACACGGTAATGAACTTTCGGGTTCCATAAAACGCGGGGAATTTTTTGACCAGCTGAGGAACATCGCAGTGTTGCTTGATATCAGTGTATTTTTACATATTCATACATACAAAAACCCAAATAAATTATACCGTTTGTTGGTATTTTATTTGTGTGACTAGCTGAAGAAATTTTAGTTCGTCAAGACGGCCTAGTTAGCTAGATACATAGTTACTTAGGTAGTCAGTAACGTGGCTATTTATTTATTTATTTAGGTAGGTAGGTAGGTAGGTAGGTAGGTAGGTACGCAGTTAGTTACTTGGCTAGCTACCTATTTATTTATTTAGTTAGATAGTTAGGTAGGTAGGTAGGTAGTTACTTGGATAGCTGCCTATTTATTTATTTAGTTAGTTAGATAGTTAGGTAGGTAGGTAGGTAGGTAGGTAGTTAGTTACTTGGATAGCTGCCTATTTATTTATTTATTTATTATATAGGTAGGTAGTTACTTTGCTATTTATTTATTTAGGTAGTTAGTTAGGTAGTTAGTTACTTGGTTAGCTATCTATTTATTTAGGTAGGTAGGTAGGTAGTTACTTGACTATCTATTTATTTATTTAGTAGGTAGTTAGGTAGCTATCTACTTATTTAGTCAGTTAGTCAGGCAGTCAGTCAGTCAGTCAGTCAGTCAGTCAGTCAGTTAGTTAGTTAGTTAGTTAGTTAGTTAGTTAGTTAGTTAGTTAGTTAGTTGGTTGGTTGGTTGGTTGGTTGGTTGGTTGGTTGGTTGGTTGGTTGGTTGGTTATTAAAATTAAATTTATGCTTCACGATTTTCGCGCTCCAGCTGTAAGTACGTTAACATATTCATCCTGCCTTCCGAGATTAAGAACGGTGCCGACGTCGATACCGACGCCGATACCGAGGCACGTTTCCCTGTTCAATAGGATTACGCCTCTCAGTCATGACCTAGTATAATCGAGGAGTAGGAATACATTTCACGCAGGAAACGGCGTTCTTTGTTGAATGCTAATATAAGACTTAAAATATGTGTAGCTCGCCCCCTTTGCAGACGCAGAGAAGCCCCGGAAATTTGCGCCTACGAGCTGCACCACGCAATTACTTGATGAACATTGAAATGAAAACGTCTCTTTATTAAAGCAAGCCACACCCACAGCTTCCGCAGAAAAAGATATTAAAACTAAATGTCACGTGTAAACACGGTACGCTTTCCATAAAAAAATACGTTCTTTCTCACAAAAATTATACGTCGGTCAAAATGTTTTCGAGGGACATTTTGGTTTTAATGCTCGCCATGGAGTCGTGTGGTGAAGTCCGAAGGCGCCAATCGCCACAAACCCTGGATATAACCTAACTTTTCGAAACGCTAAGGAAGAAGGCTACATCGATTTCAGAAGCTGACCGCAGTAGATACAAACAAACTGTAAATTAGCAGAGACAAGAGAGGTTGGAGGCAAAGAGCATCTCCAGTTTACATGCAGCAGCACAACAAATAGGGCCAAAAGTTATCATTGTCATTGAAAAATCTGAGGCTAGGTCAGTGAGGGGGAATAGACATACATAGTAGACGAGGAGACGGAAGGGAAAATCATTAAAAAGGGAGACACACTTTATGCCAGACCGAAGAAAGTCCATTTTCTTTTTGAAGGTTCCAGGCCTGCCCGGTCGTCCTTCTGATAGGAGAGGCATGCAAGCAAGATGCGTTATAATCGTGAGAAGTAGTGACTTGAAATAAGGGCGGTGGGATTTTGATTTTCTGGTTAATGCTAACGTGCGTAATTTGGAAAGGTAATATGGTTGAAGCCGGTAATTTAAATAACACATAAAAATCCAGTCTAGACATCAAAACACCCGTATTAAATCCAGTCTTCATTCATTTTGTAGTCTGTCTTACGACAGGTCCGTAGCCTCTTCTTTATGTAGTCTGTCTTACGACAGGTCCGTAGCCTCTTCTTTATGTAGTCTGTCTTACGACAGGTCCGTAGCCTCTTCTTTATGTAGTCTGTCTTACGACAGGTCCGTAGCCTCTTCTTTATGTAGTCTGTCTTACGACAGGTCCGTAGCCTCTTCTTTATGTAGTCTGTCTTACGACAGGTCCGTAGCCTCTTCATTCTGTAGTCTGTCTTACGACAGGTCCGTAGCCTCTTCATTCTGTAGTCTGTCTTACGACAGGTCCGTAGCCTCTTCTTTATGTAGTCTGTCTTACGACAGGTCCGTAGCCTCTTCTTTATGTAGTCTGTCTTACGACAGGTCCGTAGCCTCTTCATTCTGTAGTCTGTCTTACGACAGGTCCGTAGCCTCTTCATTCTGTAGTCTGTCTTACGACAGGTCCGTAGCCTCTTCTTTATGTAGTCTGTCTTACGACAGGTCCGTAGCCTCTTCTTTATGTAGTCTGTCTTACGACAGGTCCGTAGCCTCTTCATTCTGTAGTCTGTCTTACGACAGGTCCGTAGCCTCTTCATTATGTAGTCTGTCTTACGACAGGTCCGTAGCCTCTTCTTTATGTAGTCTGTCTTACGACAGGTCCGTAGCCTCTTCATTCTGTAGTCTGTCTTACGACAGGTCCGTAGCCTCTTCATTATGTAGTCTGTCTTACGACAGGTCCGTATCCTCTTCATTCTGTAGTCTGTCTTACGACAGGTCCGTAGCCTCTTCATTATGTAGTCTGTCTTACGACAGGTCCGTAGCCTCTTCATTATGTAGTCTGTCTTACGACAGGTCCGTAGCCTCTTCATTATGTAGTCTGTCTTACGACAGGTCCGTAGCCTCTTCATTCTGTAGTCTCTCTTACGACAGGTCCGTAGCCTCTTCATTCTGTAGTCTGTCTTACGACAGGTCCGTAGCCTCTTCATTCTGTAGTCTGTCTTACGACAGGTCCGTAGCCTCTTCATTCTGTAGTCTGTCTTACGACAGGTCCGTAGCCTCTTCATTATGTAGTCTGTCTTACGACAGGTCCGTAGCCTCTTCATTATGTAGTCTGTCTTACGACAGGTCCGTAGCCTCTTCATTATGTAGTCTGTCTTACGACAGGTCCGTAGCCTCTTCATTATGTAGTCTGTCTTACGACAGGTCCGTAGCCTCTTCATTATGTAGTCTGTCTTACGACAGGTCCGTAGCCTCTTCATTCTGTAGTCTGTCTTACGACAGGTCCGTAGCCTCTTCATTCTGTAGTCTGTCTTACGACAGGTCCGTAGCCTCTTCATTCTGTAGTCTGTCTTACGACAGGTCCGTAGCCTCTTCATTCTGTAGTCTGTCTTACGACAGGTCCGTAGCCGCTTCATTATGTAGTCTGTCTTACGACAGGTCCGTAGCTTCTTCATTATGTAGTCTGTCTTACGACAGGTCCGTAGCCTCTTCATTCTGTAGTCTGTCTTACGACAGGTCCGTAGCCTCTTCATTCTGTAGTCTGTCTTACGACAGGTCCGTAGCCTCTTCATTCTGTAGTCTGTCTTACGACAGGTCCGTAGCCTCTTCATTATGTAGTCTGTCTTACGACAGGTCCGTAGCCTCTTCATTATGTAGTCTGTCTTACGACAGGTCCGTAGCCTCTTCATTATGTAGTCTGTCTTACGACAGGTCCGTAGCCTCTTCATTTCTGTAGTCTGTCTTACGACAGGTCCGTAGCCTTTCATTATGTAGTCTGTCTTACGACAGGTCCGTAGCCTCTTCATTCTGTAGTCTGTCTTACGACAGGTCCGTAGCCTCTTCATTATGTAGTCTGTCTTACGACAGGTCCGTAGCCTCTTCATTATGTAGTCTGTCTTACGACAGGTCCGTAGCCTCTTCATTCTGTAGTCTGTCTTACGACAGGTCCGTATCCTCTTCATTATGTAGTCTGTCTTACGACAGGTCCGTAGCCTCTTCATTATGTAGTCTGTCTTACGACAGGTTCGTAGCCTCTTCATTCTGTAGTCTGTCTTACGACAGGTCCGTAGCCTCTTCATTATGTAGTCTGTCTTACGACAGGTCCGTAGCCTCTTCATTCTGTAGTCTGTCTTACGACAGGTCCGTAGCCTCTGCATTATGTAGTCTGTCTTACGACAGGTCCGTAGCCTCTTCATTCTGTAGTCTGTCTTACGACAGGTCCGTAGCCTCTGCATTATGTAGTCTGTCTTACGACAGGTCCGTAGCCTCTTCATTCTGTAGTCTGTCTTACGACAGGTCCGTAGCCTCTTCATTATGTAGTCTGTCTTACGACAGGTCCGTAGCCTCTGCATTATGTAGTCTGTCTTACGACAGGTTCGTAGCCTCTTCCAAAGCGAGTTCTCCAAAGAGTGCGAGCTAGTGCTTCTTCTTTCAATTTCCAGTATCCTCTCTCTTCCGTAAGGACATCCAGCAGCTGCTTACATCTTCTTCCTCGTCTTACCGTCATTTCTATCCTTCCCTCTAACTTTCCTTCAATCACGTGTTTCAGAAGGCAGTTTCTACGCAAGATGTGACCAATCCAGTTAGCCTTTCTTCTTTTTATTGTATGTACGATATTCCTGTCCTCCTTGACTCTGTGTAATACTTCTTCATTTCTCACACGATCGGTCCAACTGATCTTCTCCATCCTTCTCCAGCACCACATTTCAAAACTTTCCAGATACTTCTGATCTACTTTCCGAAGTTTCCACTTTTCAGCACCATTCACATCTTGTTGAGTGCTGCTTTTGCCGTGGCAATGTACATATCAAATCCAGTCTATACCGCACAATACACATATTAAATCTCTATTATGAGGAACCAACCGTTAATCGTGGTTGTTCTGAGAAGCAAATTATCTGTACTATGCACTGTGGTTCAAAATCTTTAAAGCATGAAGCCCATCTAAATAATGCCTATAAGTTCAGTTCCAAGATCTATGAAAATTCTGCGCCTCCTTTACAAAGACCAGCTGATTGGAGATATTTAGGGAAAACATTTCTGATCATTTGTGAATATTCTGACCTCCCTGGTTCCATTTATTTTCTCTAGGCAAGTACCAGCTTAGTACTTTAAATTAAACTATCAAACGAGGACCGTTTACTTCCGCATGTTTTCCAATTCATTATTCTTTAATCATACTCTTATTAGACGCTATACTCTTAACTTATTAATAGTGTTCTTATATGCCCAGCTGCGTAATAAGAGTTGGTTTATTATTGACCATATGTCACATGCCGTTGTAGTTTACATGCACTTACACAGATGGCAGTTCTATGTGCGATATCGTGCCATCTGAAGCACAAATATGTAACTAGCTGTTTTACCTTAACACAAACCACAGTTATAAGGGAAGGGGAGGGATAAGACAGAAACAAAGGAAGGTGAGAAAGGGATTAATTGTTAAAGTTATGAAAGACGTGACTTCCCGTTGAACGTAGCGGTACTCTAACGCTAACACTGGCAATTACACTACTAAGGACAAACGCTATCGGCCGCTGCCCTTCCGGACAGTACTTCTATCAATAGCCTGTGTTTGAACGACACTGGAGCGTGCGTATCTGCGTGTACGCACAGCAAACACAACACAAAACGGCCAGACAGCAGTAATGGAGGCGTCCAAACTGAGCTGTGTTGGGTACGGTTTAAAGCTGATAAAATAAATCACGTCAGTTAGTTACGCGTTTTAGAGCTTTTTTTAAAGACGCTCTTTTGTGCTCATTTTATGGAGCGTAAAGTGATAAAAGCCGATCCCAGTGGCCGCGCGGTCTAAGGCGTGGGTCTGCGGCCGTTCGCTTCCTGGGATTTGCGCTCACAGCGTCTAGACGGACACTGGGGCCCACCCAGCCAACTATCCAATTTGTACCGAAAGCCTATCTGCGGGGAGTAAGGCGAGCGGAGCGTGAATCTAACAGCTGACCACTGCTTCATGCGTAAATTTGTGACTGTGCACGCAATGAAGGCACATGGGGATGTAGAAATATCTCTCAACTCATTCTTAACCTTGGCACTAGAAGGAGGTCAGTGGTCAGCTTCACGACACGACCGCTTTACCCCTGAGAAAATAGTCCCGAGGTAAAGGTAAAGGTAAAGTTAACCCTGGAACAGGCTATGAAGACACAAAGGTGGAGGAGAAGTATAGTTATACTCTTTCTTTAACCTCGGCGCTAGATGAAGTGGGTGGTCAACGCCACGCCCCGGCATCTTTACCCCCGGATACCCCGGATACCCACGCAATAGGAGACAGCGAGTTCTAGAGGCGATCTGGACATCTTGGAGAGTAAAGAAATCTCTTGAAACTTCCAGGAATCGATCCTCAATTAGTACTGAGGCTAAGAATGTAAGAAGCTATAACTCCATTCCCCCCATCCGCCTTCATGGCCTGGTGATGTTCCTATTGTACGAAACGCCTCCATGTCGACGGGCTTTGGGCAGTGGGTTGTGTGTCATTCCCACTGTACTTTAACAACGCCCACCCAAAACCAACACACCTGCGCAGTCCTTAGAACTGAGCGGCGGGTGACGGAGACGACTGCAGAAAAAAAACCGATACAGACTTCATATTTTACGACTCAAAGAATGTCCATTGAATGGCAATTTCAGCTCTCTTTTCGCTTTTCTGTATAAAAACGATAAAGCACTGAGACTCATCTGTGGGGAAACTTCAGAACGGAGTGACAGATTGTCACCATCGGGGGCTCTAGACAATGGATACAGTTATCAGGGGGTGACTGACCTCGGTGGACTAGTGGTTAGCGTACTCGCCACTGGACCCAAGGTTCGCGGGTTCGATCCTGACCGAGGTCGATGGATTTTTAAGGGTGATAAAAATCCGGAGCACCACTTCCTTCGGAGGGGAAGTAAAGCCGTCGGTCGTAGAAATGTTTCGTAAGCAAAATTCAACCCCAATTTCTCACCCAAGTCTCCTGACTGCCTGCCAGGTGACTCTGGCGGTCACATCAGGATCGATAGAACGGTAGCGCGGCCAGTTGGCCAGTCACCAACTGCCACGAATGCGCACGACCCAGTAACCTCGGAAAGAGGAGGCCTGAGCCCATATAGGGCTGTTGAGCCATGGTTATTATTATATTACTGATGTGACTGTGCGGTCAGTGCGTTTCGTGCCATCTCCATCTTCAGAAAGTAAGACCTTATTCTTCACGATAATTTCCAATGTCAGACATCTTATTTCACCTAAGGGCCCACACTTATCGTATTCCTTCCTTCGAAACTTGCCTACAAATGGCAATTAATTACACACATTCAAAAATCAGCTGTACAGTGTGTCCACAAAGTCCCTTCGCGGTTTTGAAAAATTGTGGCGCGCAAACAAATTGAGCTAGCCACATGCGGTTTGCGGCAGATTACAGTGAAACTCTGGAAGTTTTTTACTGACCTCAGTAGACCTCGATGTGGGCTCCCTTGGTAGCACGGAGAACGTCCAGACGATATTCGAGCTCTTGCCATGTTCTGTGGAGCATGTCCGCTGGAATAGCCGAGATCGCATTCCTGATACGGGACTTCAGGTCATCAAGTCCGTTAACTGGTGTTCGGAACACATTGCTCTTGACATAAACCCACAGGAAAAAAAATCCAGTGGTGTTATGTATGGTGAACGTGGAGGCCAAGGCATTGGACCGTCTCTGCCATCCCACACAACGCGCGCGTTCCTGCACACTCGCCATTTCACAAACTGACTGAGAAACGTAAATATGGCCGCTTATGCCATCTGTTGGCGTCAAAAAAAACTTCCAGAGTTTCACTGTAATCTGCCGCAAACTGCATGTGGCTAGCTCAATTTGTTTGCGCACCACAAATTTTCAAAACCCCGAAGGGACTTTGTGGACACACTGTATTTCGAATACTTTCATCGCCAAATACTTTTGTGCTTACATTTCACACAAAAATACTTTCACTTCAAGTTGTAGTAGAGAAACGTGGGATATGAACACCTAACCTCCCCACAAATACAACTCTGCCGACAACATTAAGTCCACATCGGTTCTAATTACTAAGTTTGGCTACAATCTCTACTCAGATGGAAACACTTAGAGAAAAGCGGATGTCAGAAGTTGTTCCGAGAACGTGTCTAGAATAATCGGCTTATGATGGGGCGAAAACAATTCCGGTGCTTGTCTTCTTGTGACCTTCTTTGGAGATGCTATTAAAACTGAAAATGATGCAAATAATATGGCCGTTAGTTCAGTTCAAACACAGTGCCTGACGAACCTTTTAACACGTCATCGTCGTGCTTGCAGAGAAGCCCACAGCGCACCAGCAGGTAGTGACAAACGAAGCAGCATAGCTCGTAACAAATCATTTTTAATCTAATAATGTGATAGCGTCTATTAGCGTAGTCAATTTGAATGCCTGCCCGTTCGGCTCAACTGAGTTATATGGACTTTGATACCGGGCGTCCTTACTGCGAGATATAACCAAATTCAATATCACTGCACCTCGCACAAAATGAAATACGTCTTTATAAAAGGTTACAACACGATTCAGTATTTCCTTGCTCAGTATAATTAACCCCCTGTCATTACAACAGCCAGTACATTGTACAACCTGTGTGACCCAGGTCAACGCAATCTGCATTACCACTATAGTAATATTACAATTCCTCTCACATTATCAATCCATTTATGTCTGTGACTCCCAATTTAACTCTTTCCTAGCTTGCTGCTCAACAGCATTCAGTACAAGCTAGTATTTTCCCCTACATGTTACATTTTTTAAATGGCGCAACAGCCCCTAGTGGGCCAGGGCCTCCTGATTGTCGAGGTTTCACGATCACACTCAGACGCACCACACTCGGTAGGACTCCTCTGGACGAGTGATCAGCCCGACGCAGAGACCTCTACCTGACAACACACAACACTCACAGCAGACAGACATTCATGCCCCCCGGCGGGATTCGAACCCCGCAATCCCAGCAAGCGAGCAGCAGCAGACCCACTCCTTAGACCGCGCGGCCACCGGGATCGGCCTCCATGCTACATGCTCACTCCTATTTAATCTCATTTTTTAATTAACTAAGTAATTAGACTCAATTAAAAGACGAAACGCTCCATGTCACAACCACCATGCCGCATTGATGTGTCTCTTCAAATACTCCGCCCCCTGTTCCTTATGGCAACACGCCACACACCGGTCCTGCTGAGCACAACTACTGCTGGTGATGTTTGTTTGTTTGTTTGTTTGCTTGTTTGTTTGTTTACACACTTCTGCATGCCGCCACCACCATGACTCAGTACCTTCCCCACGTTACCTATCAGAGTATATCAGAAGTTTAAATCTGTGGTCTTCTGGGTAATTACACGGCGTCGTGTGGTAAGAAGATGGGACCGACACGCTGTCCCGAAACGTCGGTAAATAATTACCACACGACGCCGTGTAATTACTCAGAAGAACCACAGATTTCATCAACATCGCGGCGGAAGCCTGAAATCAATATCAGAAGTTGTACGATGTGCCTTTCCCAACTCTTCGAAAGCACCCGACATCAGTAGTCAGACTCAGTAACAATTTACTGTCTTAACCACCTACTGTCCTAAGAAGCCTCTGTCTCAGCAACCTACTGTCTTTACAAATTACTGCCTCAACAACATACTGCTGTACAACTTACTGTCTTTACAGCATGCAGTCTTAAAAACGTCCTGTCTTAACAAAGTACAGACTTAACAAATCACTCTCAACAACACACAGTCTTAACAAATTACTGTTGTAAAACCATACTGTCGTAACAACTTACTTTCTCAACAATATACTGTCTTAAATTACTGTCTTAAAAACATAATGTCTTAATAACTTACTTTCTGAAAAAAAGTCCTGCCTTAAATTACTGTCTCAACAATATACTGCCTTAACAAATTACTCTTTTAACAACATACTGTAGTAATAACTCATTGCCTTCACACCTTACTGTCTTAACAACCTACTGTCTTAACAACCTTCTGTCTTAACAACCTACTGTCTTAACAACCTACTGCCTTAACAACCTTCTGTCTTAACAACCTTCTGTCTTAACAACCTACTGTCTTAACAACCTACTGTATTAACAATCTTCTGTCTTAACAACCTACTGCCTTAACAACCTACTGTCTTAACAACCTTCTGTCTTAACAATCTACTGTCTTAACAACCTTCTGTTTTAACAACTTACTGCCTTAACAACCTACTGTCTTAACAACCTTCTGTCTTAACAACCTGTCTTAACAACCTACTGTATTAACAACCTTGTCTTAACAACCTACTGCCTTAACAACCTACTGCCTTAAACAACCTACTGCCTTAACAACCTTCTGTCTTAACAGCCTACTGCCTTAACAACCTACTGTCTTAACAACCTTCTGCCTTAACAACCTACTGCCTTAACAGCCTACTGTCTTCACAAATTACCGTCTTCCTAACCCGGACACCTGTGTGCAGCTACCTCTCCGTCCTTAACGTTAACACTGTAAACTTCAATTAAGTTATATCTTCTTAGTTATTAAAATAGCAATCAAAATTATATTTATGAAAAATTAAGAGCAAATAAATTCGCGGAATGCTTAATACAACTCGGTTCAGAAATTTTAACTCTAAGTGTCTACACAAACACGCAGCGGGAAGATGAGAAAATCATGCAACACTCTGATCGGAAAGTCTCATGGCAAGAGATATCTTGAGGGATCTAGTAATAGATGAAATGATAAAATTAAAACATATATTAAAAAAAATGGTCAAGAGGACAACTGGCTCCGAAGAGAACCAGCAATGGAACTTCAGACCCCATAAAAGACAGGAAACTTGTTGGCCACCTGAGAGACTGACAGTTTCTCAAAGACTCTGCTACAAACAGCCAATTAACAGTCAGGACTGAATACGAAAGTCTCAGGTTCAAACACAGTTGCGGTGCAGTGCTGACAACACCGCAGCACAGATCTTGGCAAGTCCTGTCCGCCAACTGCGCTTCAGTTCACAATCCCGCCGGTATGGTCCCCTAGAGAAACCATAACGTAACTTCTGGTATGAAAAGAGTTACTGCTGGCCTAGAACCAACGAGGATTATTTATGGTTCAACAAGAAAGTAGATATGAACCCATAACATTCGGGGGGACAGTAAAATACGCGTTACTCCACAGGACAGACGTAAAAGTCGTATTCAAGAAATATACAGGTGTAAGTGCAAACGTGCTGTACCGTATGTATGAAAATCGGGACTTCCCAGCACAGTGCCAGCCTGCAGATAGCACCGTACATATAAAAATCGGGACTTCCCAGCACAGTGCCAGCCTGCAGATAGCACCGTATATATAAAAATCGGACTTCCCAGCACAGTGCCAGCCTGCAGATAGCACCGTATATATAAAAATCGGGACTTCCCAGCACAGTGCCAGCCTGCAGATAGCACCGTATATATAAAAATCGTGACTTCCCAGCACAGTGCCAGCCTGCAGATAGCACCGTACATATAAAAATCGGGACTTCCCAGCACAGTGCCAGCCTGTATTTAATAGAATCACTGACCTCGTCTTTGTCACATCGAGGGACAGGAATCAGAGGAGAAGGGCGCAAAGAACTAAGTCAGAGTGTATGACACGTCTCTGTCGCTCACAGTGTCTACGCACCTTTAAAACAGGACCGACAACTAAGAACCCCTTCGGATAATTTGCATTCTCTGCATTTTCTGAATTGCATTCCACTAATTACAAGCAGCATACTGTTGCCAAACCGGACGAAAACGTTCCATTGCTCGCATCTAGCTTGTAAATTTATCTGAAAAATTCTATCACATTCCATCAATAATACACGCAGTAAATACTACAGCCCACAACACACTCATCAAGTTTACAATGCAGGATAGCAGATGAAAGCAAATACGTTGCATTGGCAGCTTTGAAACTCGCATAACGTTTCAAATGAATATAATCGAGGAATCCTGGTTCGGTTTCTGGCAGGCAGAGAGATTTTCCTCTCTTTCGTATCTGGGAAACTCCTAGCCCCCTATTCAATAGATACGGGGGCGCTTTACCCCGAAATATAACGTCTGGGTCTTCAAACTGACCACTTACCTCCTCCTAATGCCGATTTTAAGAATGAGTGGAGCTATACCTTCATTCCCCCAATGCCTTCACGGCATTAATAGGCACAAGTTAACTTTACTTTATATTCTTGGTGTGTGTGTGTGTGTGTGTGTGTGTGTGTGTGTGTGTGTGTGTGTGTGTGTGTGTGACAGATTGCCATCAACACTTCACACTAAGTTACAGTGGATCTTCGCCAGAGGTCTACCGGCAAAAGGGCCTAAATGCGGGGAGGCAAACTTAGATCATAATGTAATCTCTGGTCCTTTGGGTAATTACACGGCGTCGTGTGGTAATTATTTACCGACGTTTCGGGACAACTTGTCGGTCCCATCTTCATGGGTCAAGATTCCTAGATGCCATCTTGGAATCTTGACCCATGAAGATGGAACCGATACGTTGTCCCGAATTGTCGGTAAATAATTACCACACGACGCCGTGTAATTACCCAAAAGACCAGAGATTACATCAACATCGCGGCGGAAGCCTGAAATCAAGGTTAGATCATAATATTGTATTACAAGTGAATGTAACAACGCGATCACCTCCAACGCCCGATCACCTCCAACGCCCGATCACCTCCAACGCCCGCTCGTCCACCTGCCCACCCACACACACTTTCGACGATTCTGTACAGCAAGATGACACAAACAACAAAAAACTGTTCTCGGAATTCAGAGAGAAATTACTTCCATTCGTTGGATTTCTTTCCCTTTTAATATCTTTGACAAGACCGCATTCCTTTAGTGAGGCACATGACACTGCGAGTCTCGCTTTTCGATAAACTTCGCAATAATCCGTTCTTATTATTACATCTCCTGTGATTCAGTCTTTTATTGCATTTCCTAATATCTATCTACCTCCCGTATGAATTTCCCCCCCTCCTTCCCCATCTTCCTTTCTCCACTCCTGTAAGTCATTCATGTATTCAGTTCTGCCGCCTTTGACCTTTACTTCCTCTGCACCTCGTCACAGTGTCTTGGGCACAGTTCTGTATCAAGACTGCATACAGCTGTACCGCAGTAATACGCTTATGTCGAGAGCTATGACAGACTGAAGCACAAACTAATACATGCATCCACCGCCAGCTATACTTGGGAATACAGATGAAATCGCCAGTTCTATGACATCTTGAACACTCAATAAAAACAACGACAGTAGTTTCCTCCGTGACTTCCGAGAGAGCATCGCGTTTGCTGGAAGATTGCGAGGTGTCTGCCGCACGTTGTGCTGTCAACGGTAGCTTTGAAATAAAGATGGGTATGGACCAATGGGTACTGGTCAATGGTTACTGGTTACTGGTCACTGGTCACTGGTCACTGGTTACTGGTCGCTGGTTACTGGTCACTGGTCTCTGGTCACTGGTCTCTGGTCACTGGTTATTGGTCACTGGTTACTGGTCGCTGGTTACTGGTCACTGGTCTCTGGTCACTGGTTATTGGTCGCTGGTTACTGGTCTCTGGTCTCTGGTCACTGGTTACTGGTCGCTGGTCACTGGTCTCTGGTCACTGGTTACTGGTTACTGGTCGCTGGTTACTGGTCGATGGTCACTGGTTACTGATCGCTGGTCACTGGTTAGTGGTCGCTGGTCACTGGTCTCTGGTCACTGGTTACTGGTCTCTAGTCAGTGGTTAGTGGTCGATGGTTACTGGTCGATGGTCACTGGTTACTGGTTACTGGTCACTGGTTACTGATAGCTGGTTACTGGTCGCTGGTTACTGGTTACTGGTCACTGGTCTCTGGTTACTGGTCTCTGGTCACTGGTTACTGGTTACTGGTCGTTGGTTACTGGTCGCTGGTTACTGGTCGATGGTCACTGGTTACTGGTTACTGGTCGATGGTCACTGGTTACTGGTCGCTGGTTACTGGTTACTGATCGTTGGTCTCTGGTCACTGGTCACTAGTTACTGGTCTCTGGTCACTGGTTACTGGTTTCTGGTCGCTGGTTACTGGTCTCTGGTCACTGCTTACTGGTTAATGGTTACTGGTCGCTGGTCACTGGTTACTGGTCGCTGGTCTCTGGTCATTGGTTACTGGTCGCTGATCGCTGGTTACTGGTCTCTGGTCACTGGTTGCTGGTCTCGGGTTACTTGTCGCTGGTCACCGGTTACTGGTCTCTGGTCACTGGTTACTGGTCGCTGGTCACTGGTTACTGGTCACTGGTTACTGGTCGCTGGTTACTGGTCGCTGGTTAATGATCTCTGGTCACTGGTTACTGGTCGCTAGTCACTGGTTACTGGTCGCTGGTCGCTGGTCACTGGTTACTGGTCGCTGGTTACTGGTCGCTGGTTAATGATCTCTGGTCACTGGTTACTGGTCGCTAGTCACTGGTTACTGGTCGCTGGTCGCTGGTCACTGGTTACTGGTCGCTGGTTACTGGTCGCTGGTTAATGATCTCTGGTCACTGGTTACTGGTCGCTAGTCACTGGTTACTGGTCGCTGGTCACTTCCCTTCGGATGAAGTATTTCGACGTTTAATAACCAACGTGCTTGTTAGATGTGACGCACGTCTGCGGTTGTTTACTGCATGTTGTTTAAATACGGTAAATAAAAACCTAATATTAACTGCAATACGTTGAACTAAAACGCGTGGACCCCGACTCACGGTAAACTGGAACAGTGGCGGACCCTGTGCTGTCTGACGTCATGCGGAATTGTCTGAGGTACTAGTGATGCGATTTGCCAGACAAAATAAGGCCCCTGTGTAACAAAAAAGACAATACAATGGCTACTGCCCAAAAGAAAGGTTTATTGGGCAAATGGCATAAACACGCTACAATTTCAACGGGAAAATTTGACATTTCCCACCTCCACTTCAGATTTCCATAGATAATCTTGTTATGTATTACAAATATTGTGGGACATTTCAAATCACAATATCACTGTGCATGGACGCTATGCAATGCACTTCCGCAAAGGCACACCCCCCCCCCCCCAATCTCGTTTATTGCTGCCATCTTCTGGTCCAATCCGTAATTGATAACAGCAACGACCGCTACATAAAAACAGGATTCCAAGCTTTGTCGTAATGCAGATACAAACCGCGTTTATCTCTCAGCATGCCCACGCGTTTAATCTCCGTAACTACAAAGCACACGTACGCATTTCCATTCTTGCACTGTTATCAAATGGAATTACCTACAGTAGCTTTATTTTCAAACACAAACAATTAAAACACAATTAGCAAAATAAATAAATACACCATGAAACACAACATCTGCACAGGCGTCCATTCAACAGATCCACTAAGAGTCTCCGATATGTTTCAATCACAAAGCCTTCATCCTCAGTAATATCTTGATCAGCTAGCATTGTGTGATTACATACATACATACGTACATACACACATACATACATACATACATACATACGTACATACATACATACATACATACATACATACATACATACAAACACACATACATACATACACACAATATGTTTCACAGTTAAAATTAATAACATCTGTGTATGTGATTGGTAATGAAATTCAAACATTAGTCCACAAATCCCGTTGTGAATTCATATATTGAAATAAAATAAAATTAAATAAAATTAAATAAAATTAAATGAAATTACAAACCGTCATTCACAACTCAAATTCTATAATTAGCCATTATTTAGTGCAGCATGTTTCGGCTTACATGGCCATCATCAGGTACACAATTTATAAACACCTTATCACTTTCATCAAGGTGTTTTTAAATTGTAGTACCTGATGATGGTCATACTCGTACAGGCCGAAACATGTTGCACTAAATAATGTTTAACTACAAAATTTCAGATGTAAACAACCGTCTGCATACTGAGATCTGCGCTCTTCTGGGGTATTACGCAGCGTCGAATGGTAATCCTTTACCGACGTTTCGGGACAACATATCGGTCCCATCCTCAAGGATGAAGAAGTCCAAGAAGAAAAGAGAGCCGGCAAGAAGTACACAGTTTATATAAGGAAGGTGCGGGAGGTGACTGGTAATCGGTAAGCGTCACCACCCGCACCTTCCTTACATAAACTGTGTACTGACTTGCCGGGTTTTTCTTCCTGGACTTCTTCATCCTTGATGAAGGGACCGATATGTTGTCCCGAAACGTCGGTAAAGGATTACCATTCGACGCTGCGTAATACCCCAGAAGAGCGCAGATCTCTTCTATATCATGCCGGGAGTCTGAAACCACGGACAGTCTGTATATTATTTTATTATTTATATATATAATATATATTATATGTATTATATATTATATATTATATATATAATATATTATATGTATTATATATATAATATATATTATATGTATTATATATTCTACATTATATATATTATCTTATTTTATTTCATTAATAAAACGTAAATCCTGTGTGCAGTTAAAGTACAGCTGACTGTACCATAACGACAGTACAGTCAGCTTTGCTATTCAGTCAGAACAGCAGCCGTTTCGTATAAACGTGATCTGTAACGTAGAAACGTCTTTGGTAGACAAAATAAATCGTGCATAGACCCAAACTCTTAACTTTTTTACGTTCCCTCGCAAACCAATTGCGAAATGCGACTATCAGCTTCACCATGTATCCGGCTGTCTGTTATGTCTCGTGTTATCAGAGTCACTGCCACGGGGTGGAGGGTGTGGTGTGGGGTGGGGTTCGTGAAATTACACATTTTGGCTGTTTTAATAAAATTTTTTTTCGACAAGTTCCGAGTTTGGTTAAAACCGGACAAAAAATAGGGCTAAATAAGACCTACACACGTTTATTGTCTCTCGTCCAGTTTGGTAGAGAGATTGCTACCGCAATACACAGAGCGACGTTTCAGATCGTTCCAATATATAAAATGCTTGGTTTGTGAGTGAGTCACAACCTGTAACACAGTGAAGGCACAGTGTGCCGACCGCGTGTGAGCACAGTAGGCACATCATCTGTGACGCCGTCCTCACTGTTCAGAGTTTATTTCATTTCCTGAAATTTTACGGCGCATTTACATTTCGAATATGGAGCCGAGTGAAGAAAATACTTTAAAACTAATTAATTATTTATTCCAACAAATGCACTACACTATTTTAGTGTTTTCTTGACCCTATATATGTTTCGACATTTATAGTGCCATCTTCAGGGGCGTCGTCGAGAGTTCATATGAATCATTAAATGATTAATTATTTATCTTCTTTGTTGTTTTATTAAAATGAATAATTAAAATTTTTGAATTGAAGACAGTCGTAATATAATATATTAAAAGTTATTACGATTTGTTCATTTTAATAAAACAACAGCGAAGATAAGCTAATCACTACGAACAGGAAGATAAGTGATACTGAGTGATGGTGACTTACAGTAAGTGTAAGTGATACTGAGTGATAGTGACTTACAGTAAGTATAAGTGATACTGAGTGATAGTGACTTACAGTAAGTATAAGTGATACTGAGTGATAGTGACTTACAGTAAGTATAAGTGATACTGAGTGATAGTGACTTACAGTAAGTATAAGTGATACTAAGTGATAGTGACTTACAGTAAGTATAAGTGATACTAAGTGATAGTGACTTACAGTAAGTATAAGTGATACTAAGTGATAGTGACTTACAGTAAGTATAAGTTGTGAAAGTGAATTTGATGCATTGAAGATTATGAAGATTATGAAGATTATGAACTCTCGACGACACCCCTGAAGATGGCACTATAAGTGCCGAAACATATGTAGGGACAAGAAAACACTAAAATAGTGTAGTGCATTTGTTGGAATAAATAATTAATTAATTACTGAAATGCACGGTACAGGTAATATAAAGTCCTTTAAAATTAATAAATGAAAAATTCGCACATAGTGTTTTTCACAACAATACTAAGTTACAACAATGTTACGTAACTTTTTTTAAGTTTAAACAATATTAAAATGGATACTGTTTGTATTCAATTGCGAATTTCTTTTATTTGTTAGAAATACATTTATTTTAATGCCTTCTACCTGTCAGTCCATCATTCTTAACGGGTCACATTATAAGTGTTAGAGAAGGTTAGTGAAATAAACGTGTCCCGCCATCTCTAAACAATCAAAGGAAACAATCTATAGCTTTGCAACAATAGCAGTTATACGTCATCGTGGAACTACAGTCGAACCCGCTTATAACGACATTCGGTTTAAACGAAACCTCGTCTATAATGTCAGATGTTCTACATTACCAATTAATTCCTCGCTAATTAATTTTATTTAAATCCAACAAATGCACTACAATTTCTTTCACTGGTTTCTTGTTGGATTGAAATAAAATTAATTAATTATCAAAATACACGGTATATATAATATAATACCTCACTGTTAACCATAACATTATACTCTTCCGTTATAACAACACTCGTTTATAACGACACAAAATATTCAGTCCCTTTCATGACGTATTAACCGAGTTCAACTGTATAATAACACAAGAAAGTGTTCTTAAATTAAAACCGGCATGCAATGGGATAAGTAGCGCATCAATCAGTGCAGAAAAGCAACATTTTAGTGATGGATGAGCCAACATTGGCCTCTATACTGGAAAGTGATTTCATCATTGAAGCTTTCAACAGTATAATTGATTTTCATTAAACGGGAAATATGAAATAACATATACTTCTGTAGAAAAAGCCGTTAGACACCTTTCGCAATTTCTCTTATCAAAGCTGCCAGACTTAACCAGTAGAGGTCTCTGTTGATCACAACTCAATATTCCACAGACCATGTTGAACATCTTACGCGCTGGAAGAGTTTAACGTATAAACTTCGAAAATGAACTTTATTCCACATAGGAGATATCTTCCACAGATCGCCGTATAATCAATAGTGGGGTATTTTAACCGTTTAAACCCCAGTGGTTACTATATGTACCGCCAGGTTTAACATTCACAAATTCTACGTTCTGCCCACACAGTGTATTTATGTGTTTTGTGTGGATCTCAGAACAAACAGCGATTATTTCACTGTACAACATTAACTGACTGGTTTGTATAACTGAGACGGAGTGTGTTTACTGCGCGGTACGGACTGTATTTATGTGTTTTGTGTGGATCTCAGAACAAACAGCGATTATTTCACTGTACAACATTAACTGACTGGTTTGTATAGCTGAGACGGAGTGTGTTTACTGCGCGGTACGGACTGTATTTATGTGTTTTGTGTGGATCTCAGAACAAACAGCGATTATTTCACTGTACAGCATTAACTGACTGGTTTGTATAGCTGAGACGGAGTGTGTTTACTGCGCGGTACGGACTGTATTTATGTGTTTTGTGTGGATCTCAGAACAAACAGCGATTATTTCACTGTACAACATTAACTGACTGGTTTGTACAACTGAGACGGAGTGTGTTTACTGCGCGGTACGAACTGTATTTATGTGTTTTGTGTGGATCTCAGAACAAACAGCGACTATTTCACTGTACAGCATTAACTGACTGGTTTGTATAACTGAGACGGAGTGTGTTTACTGCACGGTACGAGCTGGGTCTGTAAATAAAACAGATTAAGTTTCGTCCTCACAACAGATTTAGATGAAGAATACGAACACATCGGTGTTAGTCATTTTCCTTTTGTATTTACAATGGAATTATTTAGAATGGTATGCCAAGTTATGGGAAAAGTGTGCCTATTATAAACACCACTGATTCATACGGAATATAAGTTAACCAAATTGTCACCCAAAGTGTTAGCATCATACCCTAAAATATAGGCAACAGCTTCCTCCAAACTCTGTTGCCAATTTATGAAACTACACGGCGTCACATCTCGGGATGATATTTGGAATTTATATGGCAGGTAACTGTAAGGATCTAATCTGAGGTAATATACCACCATTAAAATAAAGGGAACAAATAAAAAAAGAAAGGCAATCGGGACGCCCGGTCTTGGACAGGATTTGAAACCTGGACCTCCAGAATATATAGCAAAACTACTACCCACTTGTCAGCCGCAGTTATTTATAGTATAGACTAAATTTATTTATGCTGGTTCACATTTGAGTTTATTCACGCCATATTATGCATACTGTTCGTGACTCAGAAGTACAGCGCGATGCAAAACACTTCGCGTGTTCCATGTCACTTGCATTTCTCGGAACGCCGAATAAAACCCTTTGTGCAGTCAATGAAACTTAACCCGTAGCATTGAACACGAGATAAAAGTGTAACTGTGAAAGCCGGTAAGCTCACCTGGTTTTTCGTTCACTTCACAACATTCGAAGTACAAATCCAAGAGAGAGATAGACAGACAGAGAGAAAGGTTCGCATTTCCACATTCTACCGGCTGTAGAAAAAAGAGCATTGAATATGTATTGCGTTGGAAGGGAAAACATCTGGAGTGGGCGTCGGCAAACCGCATGTAAAATAAACACTGATACACACGGAGCGGCGGCACAAACCTTCTGTCTATGTTTAATGCAAATCTAAACGTTTGAAACAAAGACAAATTGTGGAAACATAGTCAGGCTGTGCATCAATCAGGCTCTCGCAGCTAAGACTATGAAGAATAATGTGTTATGGGAAGTGACACCGTGTAGTCTGGTACAAAAATCGATGTCTCGAGGGAATAAACCTGAAAATACCCTAAAAATGGACACTGTTTTTAATACGTAACCTCACACTGTTAGCGTAGATTATTTTAGGGTTACGAAAAATTATAAATTTTGTGCAAAGTATAATTTCTCTCTAAATTACTCTATAAAATTAGATACGATACTGTTTTATACGAGTGGTAAAGACATGTCTGTCAGTATAGCAACTAGGCTATGGACTAGATCAGCGGTCGCCAACCATTCGGACCTAACGGACCACTAAACTCACAATTTTGAATCCCGCGGACCACTAACATAAATTTTTTTTTAAAAAGGTACAAACATCTATAAAATAATGATCATAAAAGTTCAATTTTATTAATATGAAATTTGATTCAACGTAATAAGGCGAAAATTGTCAGCGATCCTGTGTCGGTGACACGAAGACGAATCAGAATATAATGCAACAGTATAATAAACATAAAAATTACAAATAATGTCCAAATTTCTCCACGGACCACCAAAATTTTCTCGCGGACCACCGGTTGGCGACCGCGGGACTAGATGACCGCAGAATCTGGGTTCAGTCCTTGACAAGGAAAGTATTTCTTTTCCCACACCTCCAGACCGGCTCTGGGGTCGCGACGTTCAATAGACACGGAGGTAAAGTGGCCAGGAAGTAAAGCTGGTCACCGACCTCCGTTAAGTGTCGAATGTGCGGAGCTATACTTCTACTCCACCATACGTCTTCATGCATCCTGCCTATGTATGACCGTCTGCGTGCTGCTGAAGTGTCAACTTGTGTAACAGTAAAGTTGCCCCTTGGTTTAAGCATGACGTCATTAAGACATAAAGCGGATTGGAGGCATAACCCAACACATTCTTAACCTCAGCACCAGATAGAGGTGAGTGGTCAGCTTCCCTCCCCTGCCGCTTTAACCCGCGTTACACATTGGTGCACCCTCAAAGCCAGTCTGCACGCTGTATAAAGGTAAACCAATCCCTATACAGGCTTGAACAGGTCCTGAGGGCTCCAGAAGGTTGAGGCTCCCAGAATTTCTAGACAATCGGCACATGAAGGTGGCAAGGCTGTCAGCCCTATGCACTGACCGCCTTTACCCCCAGGAGATATCCCTGGTACTCATTTCTGTTAGAGGCTGAGTCGACCCCAGGGACATAGTGCGGCCGGAAGGATTAAGTCAATGAAAAATTGCAATCGAACCCGCGACCTTCCGACCTGTAGCGCAGTGCCTCAACCAACTGCGCCATCGCGTGCCCCCTGGAATCTATAAAGAAAAAAAATTACTGTCCTCACCGGGAATCCATCCCGTAACCCATGTACTATACTGACTGAGCTACCCTGTTCAATAGTCTGTTGGCTAATTGAAATTGTATACCTTCGGGAATAGTACTCATTCTGCTAGCCACGCGGATGGATACATGCAACGTTTAGCAAATAGCAGTAAGTGGCTTATAACTGCCTTTGTTACTGTTAACAGCACGCAATATGTATGACGTAATCTCAGACGAGAAGTTGATCTAAATCGCGTGCCCCTGTGCAGGTACTGCTGGCCGGCGGACCGCAGCTGCTGTTGTCCGCAAAGCTACGACTCCAAACTAACCAATCCTATGTGATCAATCTTGTCATAAACAGAAGACGTAATGTTCTTACGCCCAACGTCTACCTTAATCCAGTTCCACTGGCACAGAAACTATCGGTAAAGAGAGTAAACGGTACGGCTAATACGACGCAAAAATTGTATTCTTGTTCGCGCCAAAGCCACATACAAATCTTGATCACCTCTAACAATTTTCTTGTTCTTAGGGACTCCTGTTACTGCAGCATCTAACTCGATCACGTGCGCATCCCGGATGATAGACGAATGAAAGTAGAGCATCAATGGAATTAGAAATGACAGGAGATTATATATTTACCTTAATTATTTACCTTACCTTCATTTACCTTAATTACCTAATTTTTTACCTATGGCTCAACAGCTCCTAGGCGGCCTAGGTCTTTTCATTATCAAGGTTTCACAATCACACTCAGACACACCACACTCGGTAGGACTCCTCTGGACGAGTGATCAGCCCGTAGCAGAGACCTCTACCTGACAACACACAACACTCACAAGAGACAGACATCCATGCCCCCGGCGGGATTCGAACCCGCAATCCCAGCAAGCGAGCGGCCGTTTAATTACCTAATATTTACCTTATTTATGGATTAAAGTATATTTTTAGACGGTAGAAATTATTCAGAATATACAGCATCAAATGACAGGACAATCAGTAAGTAATTAAATTTGCACAATAAGCCTCAAGGCTGCGGTGCGTCCGTAGCATCTGCTGCGGGGCCCTTCACAAAAAAAAATAATTAATTAGAAATAAGGTAAAGGGTAGCAGTCGCATCATAATTTGATATACAGAGTGTCGCAACTTGACACTAGACGCCACTCTGTATTATCCCGTAATTTTCCAGAAGGCTATGAGTAAAATCATGGAAGTCCCCAGTGAGGATGTCAGGTCAGCGACACGAAATTTGCTAACCCTTCGATAGGCCGCGCCATGGCTCAGGCGGTTAGTCGCCGGCCTCTCACCGCGGAGGCCCAGGTTCGAGTCCATGTGGGATTTGTGGTGGACAAAGGAGCACTAGGAAAGGTTTTTCCCCGAGTACTTCGGTTTACCCCTGTCAATTTCATTCCACCTGTGCTCAATTACACGGAAAAATGCAAAACTCACATGGTTGCACAATAAGCCTCAAGGCTGCGGTGCGTCCGTAGCTTCTACTGCGGGGTCCTTCACTACAAAAAAAACATCGATGGCCAAGTTCAGTCGAAACCCTCTACAAGCAGACGCTATACAGAAAGAGCAGTAATCTGGCTGCGTGGGCTCCTTTGTAAAGAAGCGCCTAAAATACACGAACGTTTAATTCTGTAACAGAGTTAGGTTGTATTTTTAGCCTGTTTTCTAAAAGCAGGAGCTCATGCAAAGCAGCCAGAACTCTTTGTCTGATCGAACTCCTTCGGTAAGTTCAACTGCGCGAGACAACACACAAGGTGATGACGCAAAATATAACAGAAATTTCCGATGCGACAAAATTACAACACATGCTAAGCGTATGGCTATAACGATAAGGTTAAAGGTCAAGAAGACAGGTGAAACCGTTAAGCCAGGTTAAATGATTTCCTTTGCATTTCTGCTACAGTTTCAATAGCCAGAACATAGACCCCGCTATGTAATACGAGTATACAGTGTGTCCACAAAGTCCCTTCGGGGTTTTGAAAAATTGTGGCGCGCAAAAAAATTGAGCTAGCCACATGCGGTTTGTGGCAGATTACAGTGAAACTCTGGAAGTTTTTTACTGACCTCAGTAGACCTCGATGTGGGTTCCCTTGGTAGCACGGAGAACGTCCAGACGATATTCGGGCTCTTGCCATGTTCTGTGGAGCATGTCCGCTGAATAGCCAAGATCGCATTCCTGATACGGGTCTTCAGGTCATCAAGTCATCTGTTGGCGGCAAAAAAAACTTCCAGAGTTTCACTGTAATCTGCCGCAAACCGCATGTGGCTAGCTCAATTTGTTTGCGCGCCACAATTTTTCAAAACCCCGAAGGGACTTTGTGGACACACTGTACTATATATATATATTAAGTTATTTTAAAACACTTCATATGAAGACGCAGGAGGCAGGTCATTCAGTACAGTTAATAGGTTAAACGCTGGAATATCGCGCAATGGGGGTTCGACTCCCGACAGGCGCAAGCGTCTGTTTTCTTCTCCACCGCGTACTGACCGGGTCTGGGACACATCCAACTCTTATCCCGTTCACACAATGAGTATCGGCTGGTCCATCACGCTAAGCACTAATCACCATCCAGTCCAGAAGGTTAAGAACGAAAGGAGCTACACCTCCATACATCCAAGTCTTCTAGTTGGCTGTAGTACCAATCCTTTACCTTTATCTACAGATGTAGTTACAAATGTGTGACAAGGCTAATACAGTCGTCCTCGGTTATAACGTCATGAAACGGACTGAAAGTTTTGTGTCGTTATAAACGAGTGTTGTTATAACCGAGGAGTATAATGTTATGGTTAACAGTGAGGAATTAATTGGTACCACAGAATATCTGACGTTATAATCGAGGTGTCGCATAAACCGATGTCGTTATAACCGGGTTTTACTATATTTTTCTCTTCGCCAGTACTGTATCCAGCCCAGAGCCCATTCCGCCTCCCATTCTAAGAACACCGTGTGCTCACTTCCCAGGTTAAAACTGACCGGAGCGTCAAGCTCATCATTCACCTGCATTTAGTGTCAGGTTAAGAATGTTAGAAGTGTAACTTGTCAACCAGAGCGGCAACTTAATTTACCAAACACAATCCTAACACCGCAGGTCACGGGCAGATAACAAGACACAACTGATACGTAACAACACTTTTTCACCGCAGATTACAAATTATTTCTAAATGCTTAGGCAAATCGCGGGAGCCTGGGCACAGCGGCGACTAAATTTTGTACGGTGGCGCCTAATATTTTTGGGACCTCGGTATGGAACTGGTTTCATGTCACCCTTCTGACGGCTGTAATTTTGAAATGGCTCATAGTTTTTTGGAAGATTTGTGAACTGCTGTGCTTACATTTAGTAAGGTTATGTGGATATTCTCTGATGATAAGGCTAGCTTCAGCGATTGACGCGAATCAAATCCGAGGCCAAGTCCCGGTCGTCAGCAAGGTCGCTATGAGAGCGTGTCTTTCTCACGTTGTAGTCTTGTGGGTCATGACACCGTGTAGAAGGTACCATGACACAGAAGACGAAGACACTCATCTACCAGACCACACTCCTCAGTCCACAGTCCAAATCTTCACCGCCGCCAAGCCTCACGTCGTACGAATATTCTTTCTGTTGCAGTGGTGTCAGTACGGGTAATGTAAGCTGCTGACGAAATGCTGAACGGGTCTTCAGACGAGGTGCTCAACACGTCCCTAGGGCCCACATTGCCCGAGGGGGCAGGTCGCTATTCCATCCCTCAGATGGTGCTGATAGCAATTGTAGCTGGCACGCTCAGTCTGATCACAGTGTTGGGCAACTCCATGGTAATGATCTCGTTCAAAATCGACAAGCAGCTGCAGACCATCAGCAACTACTTTCTGTTCAGCCTCGCAGTGGCGGATTTCGCGATCGGCCTCATCTCCATGCCACTGTTCACAGTGTACACCCTGTTCGGTTACTGGCCTCTGGGACCACACATCTGTGATACGTGGCTCGCGCTAGACTATCTGGCCAGCAACGCCTCTGTGTTGAACCTGCTTATCATCAGCTTTGACCGGTACTTCTCGGTCACCAGACCGCTCACTTACAGGGCGAAGAGAACCACCAACAGAGCTGCCATCATGATTGGTAAGTGTCTGAAGCCGCTTTCCTACGACTGGTGTGCTTGACAAATGCGTCAATTAACGTACAAGACGCCAAGTCACATGCTGTTTCCAAGTCTGGTTTCTTTGACAAATATTCATACTCGGAAACACTTGTCAAACATTTGCCTGGTCATTGAGATCACGTTCCCACGACACCACTACCATTCAACGTACCGAATGATGCTGGCTGTCCACACACAAGTCACTTGTCTGTTTGTCAAGTAAAAACGAGTCGTGGGAAAGCAACAAGTCTTGACTGGATAAGTAAATATTGGTGAATGCTTTAAATTGTATCCCATGTGTCGACAGTCAGTGGGAAAATGATAAGTGGCCAATATTTATGGAAGTGCAGCGCTCGCAAAACGTAGCAACTACCTACAAATGACAACTGTTTGTCAAATATACCAATCAAGGGAATGCGGCTTAAGATACCATGCATAGCATGTTTCATCGGGAATCTGAGGTTGCAGAAATGTTACAACGTTACCAAACCATTTATATGAACACAGCACCAGTCTTGCAGAGCGCTCTCTTAAACTTGCAAGCCCTCACATATAGCAGCTTGCAAAATGTCTTCTTCTGTCTAAATCTTGAAGTAGAAACTCCTCTTCTGGTTACAGCAAGCATAATATCCTGTTAAGTCTCAACTTTCAGGATATTTTGTCCTACCTCAAGTTTAGGACATGTCCTCTTCTGAACAAAACCAAAACTCTTTGTCCTGTTTTGCCTATCCTGTTACGTTTCGATATGCAGAAATCCCAGCTCTATCCAAAACTTCCAAAATGCCCTGTTCTACCTCAAACTTGCATAATGTCCTCTTACATATTCTCGGCATGTTTTGCAGGATGCGCGTGGGGCATCTCCCTGCTGCTGTGGCCGCCGTGGATCTACTCATGGCCGTACATCGAGGGAGAGCGGACGGTTCCAGACCACGAGTGCTACATCCAGTTCATAGAGACGAACCACTACATCACGTTCGGTACAGCCATCGCCGCGTTCTACGTTCCCGTGACGGTCATGTGTATCCTGTACTGGCGCATATGGAGAGAGACCGAGAAGCGGCAGAAGGACCTTCCGAATTTGCAGGCCGGCAAGAAGGATAGCAGCAAGCGCTCCAACTCCAGGTAGTCAGTACCCTTCCGGACAACAGTGCTCATTGTCGGGGGAGTCGAAATAGGGACTAGGCTACGGGCTTGACGACCGAGGATCTGTAGTTCCATTGCCGGCACAAGCAAAATATTTATCTCTTCTCCGAAGCGTTGGGACCTTTCCCACCTCGTACCTAAAGGGTACCGGTGCTCCTGACTCAGGGGTATGGCGGCCATGGCATGAGTCTGACCACTCACCTCCATCTAATGCCGACGTTACACATAACTGTGGCTATACCTCTACTCCCCCATACACCTTCACGGAGTGAAGCTTCATTAAGCACAGGAACAAATTTACCTTACGCACTGCCTGTTTCAAACCACGGTCCGCGAGCGAGTGTACCCCTCAGAGCCGCACGACTCAAGACTGCATCGAAGTGTGACTAGCAGAAGACCAATTGGAGTCGATATAAAACACAGGACAGTTAATACATCAACCATCATATACACTTAATAAAATACAATTCATGAAAGGTATTATACTGCTACATGTTTCGGCACCTGCGTGCCATTATCAGGGATTTATTTAGAACAAACGAGTAAAAGGCTAACCTAGATTAGCGTTTTGCGCTTGTACTCCTTTGTTCTAAACAACTCCCTGATGATGGCACGCCGGTGCCGAAACATGTAGGAGTTCAATACCTGTCATGAATTGTATTTTATTAAGTGCATATATTAATTGTAAGAACATGCACGGTGTGAATAACATAAAATACACAGGACAGTTATTTAAAGGATTTTGAGTTCGATTCCCAGTCATATGTGTGGGTGTGAAACTTTTATTATTATAGACTCAAACCTCCGCCTTTATCAAAAAATAAAAATAAATAAATTAAAACCAGACCATCTCACCCCCTCCCAACGGTTTGATCCCACGTTAATCATCACGACCCTCTGCTGACCATCGCCCCCATGTTCATCCCCATTACCCCTGGGCAACAGAACCAGCCCTTTGGGTTCCCCTACGTATATCATACGCCCCTGCGCTAGGTGGGCAGAGACCGAGAAATGTTAAACACAGGTTGTACCTGGAGGTAACAGAAAAACAACAACACGCGATATTCGCTAATATTGTCTTTTATCCTTGCCGTTTGACTGTGTACTTCCGTAATCGGAGAAATGGCGAATCGTATCGTTCTTCAACAGCCCCTGCGTCTGAGGCTCGGAGCCTCTGGTGTGTCCAAAACTGGTACTCGCAATTCGTCGGTATTAAATTTGTCCACAGCCCAACACAGCCTTTAGGAGATCAACCACTCCAGGCCTTAACCCCCGAGGTTTATGTAACAACATTTTTAAAAGTTTACTTCCTACCTTACAGAAAACATACTGCCTCCACTACAAAAACCAGCCGGTTAATGATACTTATTCAAATATCACATCATAAAGTTTTACATTTTTTTTATCACGTATATTAAATAAGTTGCTTTTGACTGCACAAAGGCACTAACAATACACAATAATCTCCGTATGCCCATCCCAGTGGCCGCGCGGTCTAAGGCGTGGGTCTGCGGTTGCTTGCTGACTGGGATTGTGGGTTCGAATCCCGCCGGGGGCATGGATGTCTGTCTCTTGTGAGTGTTGTGTGTTGTCAGGTAGAGGTCTCTGTGACGGGCCGATCACTCGTCCAGAGGAGTCCTACCGAGTGTGCTGTGTCTAAATGAGTGTGATCGTGAAGCCTCGATAATGAGGAGGCCCTGGTCCACTAGAGGCTGTTTTTTTTTCCTATGGCTCGACAGCCTTATATGTGCCTGGGCCTCCTCGTTTCGTCGAGGCTTCACGATCACACACATTAGACACACCATACTCGGTAGGACTCCTCTGGACGAGGGACCAGCTCGTCGCAGAGACCTCTACCTGACAACACACAACACTCACAACAGACAGACATCCATGCCCCGGCGGGATTCGAACCCACGATCCTTAGTAAGCGAGCGGCCGAAGACCCACGCCTTAGACCGCACGGCCACTGGGATCGGCACTAGAGGCTGTTGCGCCATAAAAAATCTCCGTATATATTTATAAACGGCCTGATGACGGCTTAAACTTGAGCCAAACGTAGCAGGTACGATAGGACTGTATTTTAATGAACATCGTGTCGTCTGAACTATCTTTGTACTTGATTGGTTTGTTTGTTTAGCGATTCAGTTCCGCATATTCTCCCACTTGAACCTGCCTTCCAATTGTCCCATTCTCTCCCACCTCTCTCTTCCCTGTTCGTCCATTCCATTCCACACAAACTGCTTCAATTTTGATTTTAAAAAAATAATAGGGTCGTACGAGTTGCGAAATTAACGTAAAGTACATGGCTTTTTTTTTCCAATAGCTCGACAGCCCCTTGGGGGCCTAGGCCGCCTCATTTTTCGAGGCTTCACGATCACACATTTGAGACACACCACACTCGGTAGGACTCCTCTGGACGAGTGATCAGGTGACAACACACAACACTCACAACAGACAGACATCCATAAAGTACACGGCTTACAATTTCACTAATTAACCACACGAGTCACCTTACTGAAGGTAAACAAAGAGTTCAAATTAAGTCCGCGTTTAATTAAGCATCCACCATGAAAACATGGGGGAGAGTGGAGGAATAACTCCATGCATTATTAACTTCGGTACTAGATTAAAGTGAGTGGTCAGCTTCACGCCCAGGCCGCTTTAACCCCCTAGTGCCGACTGGATATGACGTTGGTTTGGCTCTATAGCTGGTCTAAACCTTTAGAACTACAAGAACTTAAGAAACGTCTTGAATCCGTCGGTACTCAGGCCACAGCTGCTCAAACCTAGTGTGTATGAACATTACTGCTACTACTGTTGGAGTAGTGAGCGCTCTTGCTACGTATCTGAGAGGTCCTGGGATCAAACGTCGCCCCGAACACTGGCCATTTTGACGTAGGTTTTCGTGGTTTCCCTCAGTCCCTCCATGCAAATGTCAGGATATATAAATTTAGGCTACGCGCACATCCACATTCCTTAAAATCATCATTCATCCTACCACTCAACGCTCTATATCCTGAGCTACTGACAGCATCGTTAAATAAACAACAAATAAATCTGATTCTTATTATATCTTCAACAGCCGCTACTGAAACGTCTATTTCACGTAATCTGTTGGGAATTAGGTATATCTCACAGTATTTGGTATTTGTGGAATAATACTGAGACGGGAAAACCGAAGTACCTGGAGAAAAACCTGTCCCAGTACCACTGTGTCAACCACGAACCCCACGTGGACTGGCCTGGGAATGAGCCCGGGCCTCCGCGATGACAGCCCAGCGATTAAACGCCTCAGCCATCGCACGGCCTTCCAACATGGTAAGAAAATACTTTGGTAAAAATAACTTTTGACATCCCTGGCGTGTTTGACGCACATAACAAGCGAAGGCAATGCAGACCATCTGAAATCTGAGATCTGCGGATCTGCAGACAAACAAGGACATTACCTCTTTATGACAATGTCACTGTGTTTACGGTCCACTGTCAACGCACAGGCAACACGCAGCACTCGATCAACTTCCCAAACAACTTCTGGTACACGTGACACCGCCTATAAAACACGTGGTCCACAAAACGATGTAATCGACGTTTCGTCGACACTTCGCTAATTAAAGAGATCAGTATTTGTGGAAAATAGTGCATATTGCGCTGATCCCGGTGATCGCGCGGTCTAACGCGTGGGGCTGTTGTTGCTCGCTTGCTGGGATTGCGGGTTCGAATCCCGCCGGTATCATGGATGTCTGTCTCTTGTGAATGTTGTGTGTTGTCAGGTAGAGGTCTCTGCGTCGGGCTGGTCACTCGTCCAGAGAAGTCCTACCGAGTTTGGTGTGTCTGAGTGTGATCGTGAAACCTCGATAATGAGGAGGCCCTGGCCCACTAGGGGCTGTTGCGCCATGGAAAAAAGTGCATATATCATTAATAATGTACTTCGATACTACAGGCTGTATTCCCAAGAGCGCTGACCCTATGAAGTCATATTTCCCGTTCTCAGTTACCCATTATGTCATAGGGCCTAATATAGCTAGGCTGCTCAATCACAGAGGTCGACATTATATTCTGAGCCATTGGCAGGATTTTCATGAAATCTGATACTGAAAACTTGTACCTATCGACATGTTGCTATTTTGGTTAAAATCTGAGGCAAATAATGGACACTTTACACGAAGGCCTATACGCGATTCTGAGTGCATCTCGCTAAATATTTATCACTGCGAAAAAAAAAATATTTGGAATGAAACTTGAAGAAAGAGACTAAAACACACACTTTCATGTCCAAGACTCCATTTACGTGTTTACGATGTAACTAAACGAAAGGGAGAGACTGCGACAGAATTGTTACGCAACGCGTACAATTCCTTAAATTGTAATGGACAGAAAAATTAGTCACCGACGTTTCAAAGGCACCACAAAGGTGCCAACGTAGTTACGCTATGCGTACGTTACATAAATTCTGGATTACGGTCCTCTGCGGTGTGACGCCATATAGTTTTGTTAAATTAAATTTTCAGAGAAACCTGTTGTTTCAAAAAAATCTGCTTCTCTCCATCTTCAGGGTTGTTCTTCCAAAAAAGTTTGCACTGATCTATTAAAGTACAAAAAACCATATTAAAGAGCACAATTATCTTCACGCTCACCGCTTTGAGATATCAAAGCTGACACTTCCTAACTTGTTCACTTAGTTGTAGGAGTAGGACAGCACTAGTCCCTTGGCACTACAGCCTCATCTGGGCCTCTTTGTGCCAACCCCCCGATTACAGATGAGTATAGAGCCGGGTGGGAATGATAAAACTGGCTGCGGAACACGGGAACTTACCACTTTGCCCACGACTAATCCCACATTGGATTGAACCCGGGCCTCCTCGTTGAGAATACGGCGACTAACCGTAACTGACAGAGCCAGTGGTAAGTCTTAAGACGTGGAGCGAGTGAGCGGCCCGTTTGGCCAATAGAGGTTAAGACTCTTTATTGTATGATAAGTCACAGTGTATGCGTTCTGTGCTTTTTTACAGTGACGAGGCGATGGACCTGGAAGACTGGAAGCGATCACGGAGTGAGTCCAGCACAGCTGCCGACGAACTGGACTCAACCTATATGCCACATAAGGTCTGCATCAGCAGGCGGCAGCGACGTTCTTTGCCCCAGAACCATTTATACCACCTGACTAACACCTCTAACTGTCGCGAGAGTATTTCAGATTCCACATCCTTCATATTCATTATTCCCTACATGAGACTTAAAGATTTCTTAAGGCAGCGAGTATAAAAAATGTCTTCAGGGATGTGACGTCATGTGGTTTGATAAAAATTTAACATGTAGGAGGAACGCGCTGCCTTCATCTTCAGGGTAGAACAGACAGTCACAAGCGAAACTATTTTATAATCTCTTTTACACCACGACACACTTCTGCTTCCCAGCCCTTACCCTGCCTCTTTTTCTCCGCCCCCTCTTGGTATCACCATCTCCCATTGGCTCGCTCGTGGAGACGTTTCACCAGCCCCTGTATCTCTCATTTTACCCAAGAGGTTTACTATTTTACTCTGAAGATGGAAGCAGCAGGTTCTTCCGAAATGTCGGCAAACTTATACCAAACTACACGCTGTCATATCCTAGAAGACGGTATTCTCCATTATTCAAAATTATCCTACAATAAACCCTATACAAACTGAACTGAACGACAAACCTTCTAACGCGCAAAGAACAAGCAATTAATGTCACGTGTTGTAGTTTCTCCACTGCCGTTCTACATGCAGCGCATGCGCCTCGAATACGCTTGAATTTACTTCAGTAAATATACTTTGTACAGTCATGTTTGGTCGGTATAGTCACTGGGGTATGAATTGGAATATCTGGGGTTCGAATACCGGTAGGAGCAAGAGATGTTTCTACTCTCCAAAACGTCTAAACCCCCGATTCCAGTGGCCGCGTGGTCTAAGGCGTGGGTCTTCGGCCGCTCGCATTCCGGGACTTTGGGTTCGAATCCCGTTGGGTGCATGGATGTCTGTCTCTTTTGAGTGTTGTGTGTTGTCAGGTAGAGGTCTCTGCTTCGGGCTGATCACTCGTCCAGAGGAGTCCTACCGAGTGTGGTGTGTCTGAGTGTGATCGTGAACCCTCGATAATGAGGAGGCCCTGGCCCACTAGGGGCTGTTGCGCCATGGGGGAAAAAGAAAAAGTCTAACGCGAATCTGAAGCCCATACAGCCTCCTATTTAATATATAACGGGGGAACTTTCCGTGGGATTAAGACTGACGGGACGTAAAGCTAACCACTCACTTCTATCCTTTGGATTCCGATGTTCGTGACGGTTGTATTGATCCCAATTATTCACGAACATCGATATCTACTGTGCATCTCTATTACTGCAATACTCGAGGTTATCATAGCGGTGAAGACACGCACTGTGGTCTTGTGGCTGACACCGTACGAACATGACGACAACACGTTCCTCCGGAGCATACCAGACCGCACGGCGGTATCCTAACCCTCAGGGCTGTAATATAAACCTCCAGCATTTTGTCAGGTTTCTTTTTAAATAAATATTTCGCAGTTGTGTCTTTCGGGGTTTAAACTATTGATCTATTGCGAACTGATCATGACGTCAGATACCCGAATGGAATTTTAACGCTAAGTACCAGTGAAGCTGAAAACGTAACTGCTTGGTGGTGTTCGCTCATCCGACACACGATGAGCCAGTGCGCAGCTATTTGGTGGCCATCAGTGGCTGGTCGCGTTCAAAATGTGTCAAATTACCACACTTTATACGAGTATGTCGCCTTAGGACTACGTGCATACAGTGAACGCAAAATGTGGAGGTCATTTTCACGTTATATTCACCGTGTAAATGGCAATAATCAAAAAAAGCACAAACACCAAGAATGCCGCAACAAATAAAGTTACAAAAACCAATAACATTGTGATGACGTCATAATACCAAACAAACCAGTGCCAGTGAAGTGACCCTACTGGTGTACCGTGATGATGGCTGGACCACAGCCGAAACATGCGTAGGGTAAAAGTGTAACAGAAATACAAAAAGTGCATTTGTTGGTTATAACACTGCTATGTGAAGGTCATGTCTTGCATTTCTACCTTCCGAACTATTTAACGAATTTCAATCAACTGTCTCCACTATTGACGTCTCACGAATTACACTTCATGACGGACAACATCGTTAGCAGATATAGACAACGTTTTTCACCAACTAAATGCACTTGTCATAAACACTAAAATATTCTAAAAATGTTTTATAAAAAGCCCCGACATGTTTCGGCTCACTAATGAGCCATCCTCAGGGGGTCACAACTGTCTGTTCTCAAAACACGTACATATGTTAATCCTCTGTAGAGGTATATGGTCAACGTCTTATCTCACCAATCTTACTTTATCACTCCGTGAACCGATGTTTTTTAAAACACTTCCTATGGATTATACAATGCAATGGATGCAATAATATAGTGTATAATCCATAGGAAGTGTTTTAAAAAAACATCGGTTCACGGAGTGATAAAGTAAGATTGGTGAGATAAGACGTTGACCGTATACCTCTACAGAGGATTAACATATGTACGTGTTTTGAGAACAGACAGTTGTGACTCCCTGAGGATGGCTCATTGGTGAGCCGAAACATGTCGGGGCTTTTTATAAAACATTTTTAGAATATTTTAGTGTTTATGACAAGTGCATTTAGTTGGTGAAAAACGTTGTCTATACTCGAAAAATGCACGGTGAAAATAGAATAAAGATCGTTAGCAGAATCTCTTGTCTTCTCCTTTGCTATTCAAAAATATAGATATTAAAATACACAGAACTGTAATTTCGCTGTTGTTTTGTATGGCTGTGAAACTTTGTCTGTCAAACTGAGTGAGGAACAGAGTCTTAGGGTGCTTTAGGTTAGGGTGCTGAGGAAGATATTTGGGTTCCAGAGGGATGAGGAAACAGAGGGCTGGAAAATTACAGAATGAGGCGCTTTATGATCTGCACTCCTCACCACATGGTTATCAAAGCAAGACGAATTAGATGGGCAGGGCATGTGGCATGTATGGGAAAGAGGAGAGGAGTATAGAGGTTTTGTTTGAAAAACCTGAGGTAAAGAGACAACTTGGAAGACCGAGGCGCAGATGGGAGGATAATATCAAAATGGATCTTCAAGAAATAGGATAGGGGACGCGGAGTGGACTCATCTGGTACAGGATAGAGACAAATGACTGAGGCTTAAAAACATGGTAATGAACCTTCGGGTTCCACAAACTGCGAGGAATTTCTCGACTAGATGGGCAACTATTAGTTTCTCAAAAAGGATTATGCTCCATGGAGTTTGTTAGTAATAACTGATAGTCTATTCTTCGCCAAATACTATTATGATCAGCTGATCATAAACCAGTCATGATGGTCATGTTGTCTAAGTCGTGTACTGTCTGTCAGTACTGGAAAATTGCAACTGTGAGTTCGAATCCCACTTGAGGCATGGATGTATGTCAGCATTTTTCTGTGTCCTCTTTAGAAAACTTAATGTGAGGGTCCAAGCTTTACATTCATACAAAACAAATACATATCACAGCTTTCTTACACCTGACTGTTGACTTTTGTAGACAGCGGTCAGGCAGACGAAAGCACGCCTTCGCCAGCTGCTCCTTTGGTTCCATCTAATTCTTGACCGGCTGCTCTTGATGTTCTTGGGCAGAAGGCGAGGCCGCTGACGTGGGCCTGGGTGCGTGACTGGTGTGTGGCGTGGTGGCAGTCAGGGCGCGAGGACGACAGCATGGACCCGGACTACGAGGACACGCCGAGCGACATGGGATATGCGACGCCCGTGTCGGTGGAGACGCCGCTCCAGTCCAGTGTGTCGCGGTGTACCTCGCTCAACGTGATCCGCGACCCCTACACCTCGATGCAGCAGCAGCAAACTCCCACTCGTCAGCACCACTTGCACCACTTCGACTCTCGAAGTCTTCCGGCCTCTAGTCGGCTCGCAGCGCGCTCCGTGTCCAGCGACTCGGTAAGTGCTGGGTCAACTGAATGGACAGATAGCGCAGTAGCTGGCCGGGTGGTTAGCTGAATTGCTGGCGAAGTAGCTGGCCGGGTGGTTAGCTGAATGGCTGGCGAACTAGGTGGCCGGGTGGTTAGCTGAATGGCTGGCGAAGTAGCTGGCCGGGTGGTTAGCTGAATTGCTGGCGAACTAGGTGGCCGGGTGGTTAGCTGAATGGCTGGCGAACTAGGTGGCCGGGTGGTTAGCTGAATGGCTGGCGAACTAGGTGGCCGGGTGGTTTAGCTGAATGGCTGGCGAACTAGGTGGCCGGGTGGTTAGCTGAATGGCTGGCGAACTAGGTGGCCGGGTGGTTAGCTGAATGGCTGGCGAACTAGGTGGCCGGGTGGTTAGCTGAATGGCTGGCGAACTAGGTGGCCGGGTGGTTAGCTGAATGGCTGGCGAACTAGGTGGCCGGGTGGTTAGCTGAATGGCTGGCGAACTAGGTGGCCGGGTGGTTAGCTGAATGGCTGGCGAACTAGGTGGCCGGGTGGTTAGCTGAATGGCTGGCGAACTAGGTGGCCGGGTGGTTAGCTGAATGGCTGGCGAACTAGGTGGCCGGGTGGTTAGCTGAATGGCTGGCGAACTAGGTGGCCGGGTGGTTAGCTGAATGGCTGGCGAACTAGGTGGCCGGGTGGTTAGCTGAATGGCTGGCGAACTAGGTGGCCGGGTGGTTAGCTGAATGGCTGGCGAACTAGGTGGCCGGGTGGTTAGCTGAATGGCTGGCGAACTAGGTGGCCGGGTGATTAGCTGAATGGCTGGCGAACTAGGTGGCCGGGTGGTTAGCTGAATGGCTGGCGAACTAGGTGGCCGGGTGGTTAGCTGAATGGCTGGCGAACTAGGTGGCCGGGTGGTTAGCTGAATGGCTGGCGAACTAGGTGGCCGGGTGGTTAGCTGAATGGCTGGCGAACTAGGTGGCCGGGTGGTAGAATGGATAGAGGAGTAACTGTCCTCATGGTTGAATGAATGGCTCAGTAGCTTGATGGGTAGTTGAATATATGGATATTTTAATGGTTTTATTGAAGCATAGAAGCCCGAATGGATTGATTTGTACGTATACGGGTGACTAGCTGCATGGACAGTCAGGGCATAAATGGATCTGCTGATCAATATTTGACTTAGTGGATGGATAAGTTACTGACAACTAATTAACAGAGTGACTGACTGAATGAAGGCAGTTTTTTAAGTATGTTGATTAATGACGAGTGGTTGATGATTTCAGTGAATGGCTGGATTATTGTTTTATCTTCTGACTAATTGAATAATTTATTAATTGATTAATTCATGACTGATAACTGAATGGCTGAATGGATGACTTACTGAATTGAGTATTGAAAGAATGATTGGCGAACCTATAAATTGATTGCTTATCAAGGTATCTGGTGTTACATTCTGGATTTCAGTAGCATGAACACTGGATCTGAGCTAACTAAATACACTTCAGATCCTCACGAAATATTTCCATAAAACTCATTTTTATAGTACCATCTTCGTTTCATTACTGAGATGGCCACATAAATTTCTGTACTGATGGGAGTTATATGTCAAAGTCCTAATACCGGACATAATTATTCTAATGATAAGTCAAGAAACAACAACTATTAATTAGGCACTTCTTCACATAACAGCGAATTTCCCGTTGAAATTTCAACGGGAAATTATCAAGAACATCCCGTCAAAAACTCCTACCCTGAAAAGAAAAGTTCCGTAGACTGCATGCCACAAAATAAGACGATCAACTTCACAGAACAACGATATTCACTAAATCGTGCTGCTGTCTGGAAACGTCCTTCAGCAAAAGTGGCAACAGTAATAGAGACTCAACGACACGTTCCACTGTTGTCATCTTCTGCTTACATTCATAACTACTTACTAACATACACAGCAACAGAATAACGACGTCAGAGATATTATCAGCCTGGTATATGTAAACAAAATTATATGCATCTTCCTGACACAGCCAGAACTTTCTAGGTTTGTGAAAGGAAGGTGTGAAAGTGTACTTAAATGTAAACTTGTTTCTACACAATTATCAGCGCTAGATGTATCATACTAACAGATCATCATTTGTCTGTGTTTTACATATACAAAGCAGTTTTAATGTTTGAAGTATGAAATATTTTTTGTGACTGTAACTAACCAACCAACCGCAGGGAGCAGAGTCCTTCTTGAGAAGCTAACAGGTCCTCAGATAGTCAAGAAATTCCCCACATCATATGGAACCCGAAGGTTCATTACCGCATTCACAAGATCCCGCCACCTGTCTGTATACTGAGCCACATCAATCCAGACAATGCCTCCCATCCAACTTCTTGAAGACCCATTGTAATATTATCATCCCATCTAGGCCTGGGTCTTACTAGTGGCCTCTTTCCCTCAGATTTTGTCATCAAAATTCTGTACTCACCCCTCCTCTTCCCCTTACATGCTTCATGATCACCCAAATAATATTTGGCGATGAGTACAGATCATAAAGCTCCTCTTTAAGTAGTCTTCTCCACTCCCCTGTCACCTCGTCCCTCTTACGCCTGAATATCCTCCTCAGCACCCTCAGCCTATGTTCCTCCCTCAATGTGAAAGGCTAATTTTCACACCCATACCAAACAACAGACAAAATTATAGTTCTGTATATATTAATCTTCATATTTTGGAATATTCTGACTGTAATACAATGAAATGTTCTTAGATCATTAGGCATTGCTGTAGTCTACTGCTGTATGTCAACATGCGACCCTCAGACCCAATAAATTCATGATGTGTTCTATTTACCCTAGGTGTACACAATACTGATTCGCTTGCCTCCGGACTCAGCAAGCTGTGATGGCACTGGCGTCACAGACCAACCTTCAATTAAGATGATAGCTGATGATGGCGTGTCACCTGCTGCCGTCGTAACTCCGATCAGAGGTGGGGCTCAACGATTGGCAGGGCGTGTGGATAGTGCCACAAGTATGGGCATAGACTACAATCTGAGCCTTCACCCTGCAGGGGCATTCTCTCCTGCAATCACAAGACGACCGTCTCAAATGCCAGACATTCGCATACCGCTCAATGCTAAGATCATCCCCAAACAGTTAGCTAGTGGCTCAAAAGCAGTTTTAGCTAATGCTGGACCCAAACTTCAACATCAAAAGAAGAAGAAAAAGACGCAGGAGAAGAAAGCTGATAAGAAAGCTGCCAAAACACTTTCAGCGATTCTCCTTGCATTTATAATTACGTGGACCCCATATAACATCTTGGTGCTTCTGAAACCACTGACTACCTGCACAGGTTGTATTCCCCAAGAACTGTGGGACTTCTTTTACTATTTGTGTTACATCAACAGCACAATCAATCCAGTGTGTTACGCACTTTGCAATGCTTCCTTCCGACATACCTATGTTCGAATCCTCACTTGCAAGTGGCACAATCGGAACAGGAGTGCCATGAACAGAGGATTTTACAATTGAACGAATTAATGTTTGTCTTTTGAAGCAGCAGGATGGCATTGTTGCCATCATTACTGAACACCATTCAGCCAGTTGGCGGAGGTGTGAACGTTGCAGTGTAGGTCAACACAGCTCCTCCTGCTACGACTGTCGACTATCTACTGGGCTGCAGCTCTGCTTGTTTCCACAAGCCCTTTTTCAATAAGCTGCAACCTCAGCTAAATTCAGCTGAATTCTAAGCTTGTCCTTCACTTCATGTTCTGCTTGGATATTCAGTAGAAAAACAGTTCATTGAAATGAAGGGTTAGATTAACCAAAAAATTCAGACATCAACAACTATGTGTAAATATCCATACATTCTGTGCGTTGTTCAGATTTGTGATGTAGAATGGATGTATAACCTACCATTGGCCAACAGGCGTATACATATGTGGGTATAGGGGATTGATCTCTGTTACATGTCACAACTGATACAGACTACTGGAAGCTACAAAATACAGAAATCTCTAAAATGTTGTAATGGATTTATATCAGAGAATTTTCTGTCTCCCTTTTATGAGAAACTTTATTGGTGTGTGATTCTACACGTGTTTACACTATAACAACATGTGGTGTCTTGCTGCATGGTTTTATTTGTAAGCTTTAGGCAATGGTATTCAATAGCAGACAGCTGAAGGGAACATTCTTACACAACATGGCTACAAATCTTTTATCTTTGCCTGTTGCAAACATAAATTTTAATTATGTGGCAATGTTTACAGAAACGTTCCATTAATAAGAGCCTTGATATAAAACAAAAGTTGAGATTAGCAAATATTGCATGCTAATGAAGTAAAAACAATGTTTTCCACAAATCTATCCACCTATTGCACTACTAGCCTAGCAATGTTTGCCATAAGGCTAGCCACCTCTTGTGCTATTGGTCTAAGAATTTGCTTTCTTCACATCCAAACTACAGGCTCCAGGAAGATGAAACACTGGTACAAAAATTAAAAGCATTTATAAAGTTCTACCTTTTAAATGGCTCCATACAAGTTTACTTAATATTTTCTTACTTATAGACAATAATGTTGGAAGGAAGCACAGTTCATATTTCCCTCTAAAAGAATCTGTTAATAAGGGTCAGATATTTGGATTTCAACAACAAAATTAGTGAGCACAACATAACATCTGGCTTGTACTTGGGATGTACTCAATTCAAGTCCTGACCAATACACCAGCTACCCTGAATGAGTTGCTTCCTCAGCTCTCCTCAGCTCTGACAGGAAACCAGACAGATAATGCCTTCAAACAGAACAAACTCCTTTCCTTAAAATTCTTCTCTGCCCATCAGTTGTGATCACTTTCATACATTGTCACCACCTTCTCAAAAGGCCAGAGCCATACAAGTACCTTAAAACTTGTGCTGCCGAAATTCTAACCACCAGTTTGCATGTTCAGCCTTTAACCAGCAATTCAGCATTAGCCTACTGTCCAGGATAGAAGTCTGTTGTGTTGCCTTGGAGCACATGGCCATGCTATGCTTTTCATCTCTTTTGAATTGTCCTGAAGTGAATATAGCCTATACAGATAGGGTTGTGCTGCAACCAAAATGCTTCGATAAAATCCTGATCCAATACGTCTTCCACCGTGAATTCCACATGGAGTACTCTGGTACTGAGCTCAGGCCTAAACAGTGAGAATCTGGTGACGAAGTGCCTGAGCTATGGCACGGCCCTACACATATCTTCATTTTTCTCCAGAGAAGAAGTGTTTATAATCCAAATCTTTCCTCTATGAACCCTAAGATACTCATGTGGCTAAATATGAATACCTATCATATGTATACCCCTGCTGCTGTCTACTACAACTAAGAAGGTAATTCGTCTCCAACTAAAGTGTAATGATACATGATGGACTGTAGTCTATACAGAACCATTGTGTGTGCATGCAGAATACAAGAAACCATGCTGAAACTGCAAATGTCTGTGTACATAAAATTTATCAGCATATACTGCTAAAATGTTTACTGACACATATAAAAGGCACAGTGGTTGCATTATGTTTATAATTAATATCATGTTTTGTTGTATTGCTGCATTACCAGGCTGAATGTACTTCAGCCAAGTAACTTGCACAATCTAATATTGGAAATGAACATTTTGAAACCGAATCTACATGTGAGTCAGTAAGTGTGTTGTTAGGTAGCCCTCTGTATTTCAGTATTCAACAGCTTGAAGAGCAAACATGAAGTAACCATGGAAACTTGGCAACGTCCATGATCGTTTATTTTGTCGCTCAAAAAAAACTGTTCTATCTGAAAGTGATAGCTGCAGTTGTCATGCAAAAGAATAAACATTGGTTTAGTCGTGACAGTTTATGTTTCACAGAAATATAAAAGAACATAAGCGTAGTACAGTGATCAAAACAGTTTGCAAGCCAGACGGCTGTGTACAATTGTCGAAGGCTTTCAATTGTATGACGGGTCTTGTTCTCCAAATATAGTGATTAGTGTTAATAACTTGACATATATTTATGTCTAGTTAATCATTTTCATGTGAAAATAAGGGAAGCTTTAAATAATGTTGGCCACTCTGAATATACTTTTAATATGCTAAAAGTATGGTACATGAAAGAAGGTTTATGTATATAAACTGAATTTTCAGAAGTCTTCCTTTACAAATGTGTGCATGATCACGAGCAACATTAAATCTTACCCATGCAGAAAGGCAGCTTGGATAAGAGAATGGCTGGACTGTCAGTGGAAAGAGGAAATTATTTCAGTTCTTTTGGACAAGTCTCTTGTCCTTTCCAAATCACTAACTTCAATTCATGATGCTGGCTGATCCCTCCAATACATGTCTAAAATTGTTTAATTCTTCACACAATATTCCGTGTAAAGTTCAAACATAAATTCAGAATTCAAGCAAAGCAACTTACAAATGAGAGTCTTTGGACTGCAAATAGCTGTCATGTCTGTTCTGGTCTGTTTTCTCAGCGGCAGCAGACTAAAAACATTGTAAGTGCAACGAAACGTTGAACATTTCCTACCTGTATATATAAGTTCCATGACTTGTAATATAACAGTTCTTCTTTCCTTCATACAAGTAATATCAAAAGCCAAACATTTATGCTTATAAGACCAGATTAAGCTACACAGCCACAATGTTAATCACACAATTGTTCTCTTAGTCTAAATATGGACCTCTCAAAAAAACAAACCCATTTTCCAGGTACGATTAGGTTGTGACTGCTTCCTTCTGTATCCTTCCCAATTCATCATTTACTGATGATCCTACCGTTTAACGCTATACAGTCTGAGCTAATGAGAGTGTCGAAATTAATGGTAAATAAATATTTAGGTATAATATGTGACACACAAATTTGTGACAAAAATAGTTTCCTTGAGGTCCTGACTATTTTCAATCACCACCGCCACCGCCGCCACCACCACCACCACCGCCGCCGACCACCACCACCACCACCACCACCACCACCACCACCATCAACATCATCATCATTATCATCACTGTCATAATTATCATCATCATCATCATCATAGCTCTGGTCCTCGACACACTCTCATTAATATTTTCATGACTGCTTATTGATAAAAATTTTGCCTTAATTCTCCCACGGTATAAGCAGGTAACAAAATCCTTCTCAAAAAATTCCTTCCTGTTATTGAACCCACAAGCTAACAACTTTGCTCAAAAAGGCCTACAACGGATTGTCTTGAACCACTTACACTCAGTTTACAAACCATTTTTCTAAAATTTACCTACGTGTAAATTTTCCACATGGTCTTTTCTCTTTTATGTCATAACACTGAAAAAAAAAATTCTAATTTTCATATGTAGTCAACGTGAACTAACAAAAGACATCACTGATACTTTTTCACTAAGCATTGTGGTACATTCAACCAGAGGTCAATTTCTAACGATGCATTGTACTGATACGACAGTCAGGTTTAATATAACTGAGGCACAACAGGCTACCTTTGTAGACATAAGCTCCCCAGTCATCCTGCAAAACACGCAATGTTAAGACTGCCACAACTGTCACATTCATATTGTGGCGTTCTGTGTTCTGACACCGCACAGACCGGTAGGTGTCTGGTGGAACACACAGCCACCATCCACCAAAGATGAGTGGAGGTAATACATTCCTCCATAATGTTGCTACCCACCTAACAGACTATATGGTATCTCAACCCAGAAGACCACAATACAAATCTTCACCCCCTCCCCCTTAAATCTCAAATTTTATAAATGGCCACACTGTTTAACACTTCCTTATTTTCACATGTTTATATTTTGTCTAGTGTAACACTGTATGTGTCTTATCATAAGTTCGGTGTTCCTCAAGACATGTTGTGTCAATGTGCGACTGCAAGTGTGGACAGATGACTGTGCGATAACAAACATCGAGTTGCTGTACAATTGCAGATAGCTTACATACATTCTTACCAGCTTCCATGTGATCTCCCTGACACTTAATATCCTCTCTTGGTTGATACTCATCCACGTAAATAACAGTGAATTTGATCTGTGCCAATGGTGTGTGCTTCAAAGAGATTCACACACAATTTATCCTCAAAATTTATAACAGTTTGGTTCTTTAACACTCAGTATTACCATATTGACAGTTATATTTTATCAGTACCTTACTTATGGTATTAATGACAATGCACTTTTACTTAAATTTCCTGCTGTTAGACCAGAAACAAATTTTTAATTTGTGATTACATGCAAACTGCTGCCTGAATTCACATTATTTTGATTACTTCTTGTACGCCATAAACTACACACGTTTTAAACACTACTAAAAAAGCAAAATACCACATACTGATTAATATAAAGTTTTTATTTGTTAGATTTAGATTTTAACTGAACCAAGTCCAGGGCAGATTATGACTTTACAGCTATGCCTTGAAATGCATCAGACCATGAAGAAAGTAAGTACTAGGAAATCATACAGAAAACAAACAATAAGCATTGCATGATAATCTTGATATTAATAAAATTTCAGCATCTACTTTACTTAGGTGTTTGAGTCTTCCATTTTGGCCTCTTTATGCAACAAGTTAGGGAACATACACACAGCATAACTAATTCTGGTGCATCTTATTGCCTCATTAGACTCGTATGTAAAATACAGCTTCTAATGCACTAATCCTAATAAATTTTAAAATGCTTCAATAAATATGATCCAAGGACATATAATATAAAATTTTATTGATGTCACCCCCAAAATTCTCACGTTATTATTAAATTATTTCTACAACTATACGACTTATGGAAAAAGAGTCCTGGTGTAAAATGTGTGTTTTATTTTTCTCTGCAACGTTTGTTCTAAACTTTGTGGTTCAGATAGGTTATCCTATGTTAACATAAGTTGGAATATATTTTAGTAAAACTCAAAAAATATTTTGCAAGTAACGCAAAAGATATGCACAGAGGTGTATATATGCGTTAGGTAAAGTTGTGGTCATGCTTGTCTGACTTTCATAAAACTGGAATGTTTATAAATTTTAATAGAATTCACCAATATCAAATTTCAGTGGTTCTTGAGTCATTACAATCAGAAAGATAGACAGACAGATGGACATGGCAAAGGTAACAGGCACAATTTTGCAACTTTTCACTGAAAATGCTCCAAACAATTAATCAAAACAATATGCCTACAACCATCATATTTCACACTCTTCTCCAAAATTGATACATGGAGCTCAAGTTTCTAAATTTTGGCAAAAGCATATCTTCATGCCAAAAGAGTATTGGTTTACACTGTCACTACTCATTCACCAAACCCCTGTCTGTGAAAATGCTATGCACCCCAAATAGAATAGGTTAACATTGAAATGTATCCTACTAACAACTTAATGTTACTAATCCTTTGTGAAGCATTTGTAAATGTCTGAGAATAAAACAAAGGTATGAGAAAATTACTTCTTATATATGTTAAAATTTTCAGTATGAGTGAAAAAATGCAGGCTTATAATACCTTATGTGTTCATTACTTTTAAAATCAAATTTTAGACATATGCATCAGATAAACAAAATATGCTTATTTACTATGAGATTACAATTTACTCACGTTTTACCTTCTTTAACCTTGATTCTGTTGAGTTGCCAGAATAGCTGATGATATCCTAACACCAAATAATTAAAATATGTTTTTGAAGCTAACACACTCTTACTCTTCTGTGTGCATGACCTACCATGACAAGTAGGTGCATATATATAAGAACACATCTGATCAAATTTCTCATAATTGGTTCAATCTATGAAAAATACATGGAACAAAAACACCACTGATGCTAAACCACAGACAGACAAGTGAGGCAGACATAACCTCCACATTCATATTACATGTTTTGTTTAGCACACAAAAATCAAGATCATATACAGAATTTTAAATCTCTCTCATATTATACCCAACAGCAACTGAAATGCATGTCCAAGGTGATCTATGCAATTATATCTGACCGAAAAAACGACTTTGCATGTAAATGGGAAAAAAACATACATGTATTTATAGTATTTCCAGCATTTTGCAGAAACAAGCCATACATTAAAATATTTATCAGAGTTAATTAGTAAACTGTCAACTCCAACTCACTGTATGTTAATAGGTCAGTCAGAACTTCTCAAATAATATGTAATAAAAATTCAGCCTTGGATGTAGGAGTTAGTGATGCATTGGACAGGCATAACATGCACATAAGGCATATTCTTTTCCCTCACACTGACAAGCATAGCAATTTTTATTTGCCCCTGACACACATATACAAAAGAAATTACAAATTTTCTACTTGCCAACAAAGAATTAGATACAAAATCTTAATTAGTAGGAATAAGATAAGACACAAATACACCTTATTCTTTAGTCTTGTAACAATCTGAACAGGAACATTGACAAAACTCTGTTCATGTGAAAATTAGCTTAGTTCAGCATATCAGAACACAATGGGGGAAGCATCATTCAGTTCGTACCTAGACGTGTTCATATCAAATATGTGGTCGGCAACTTCTGTCAGCAAAAGATTTCAGTTTATATTACGGTTTTTATAAAATACAAATAGGAGTAATTTACTTTGCTGGGCAATATGGATTACTGAGTATCCTACAATTACCACTAGCTGTACATAATGTATATCGAGTATTGATATCAACTTCTACCATTCAAGTTCATCTCATACACATCAATTTCATCCTGTAAAGCTCAAATGTTTACATTTAATTATGGAGAGGGTGATATTGACAGTTTGATAAAATAACAATTTATTTTTATTAAATTTGAATATTGAATTTGTACTAGAGTGAAGAAACTGTACCAGCATAATTACAATACTAAACTGAAAAGAAAGAAAAAAAAAAGGGTCTTTTAAAGAAGAGATGTGGAACTCTCTGTGTAACTTTCATAAGGAAAAGTCAAATTTAAGTATGATAACACTTATTTCAGCAAGAAAATGTAATTGTTTCTTTAATTACTAACTACTCAAAAAATAATCTTATTTTCCTTGTTTGAAGCTGCTTAAGTTAACTTACATATCACCCTACATGCATCGTAATATCACTTTCATTCTCACAGAATATTGCACAAAATCACTGATTATTTCACCACAGATTCTTGGTGATGTTTAAACCTGTGTTTTAATAATTATGTGTTGGTTGTACATGATATGTATAAGATATTTATAGCAATCATTTATTACCTGTGGTAGATAAGTGATTTGTTGAATCCTTAAATGTGATCAGGATATTAAAATGCCTGATACTGGCTATTTCACTCAGTTTATATTGTCATTTCATTTACAATAAAAATGTTCTAAGAAAAGTGTGTTCAGAGAGAAACCCAATACACATCTTTCATCAAGACATATTAGCAGTTAAATTAATAACATCATTAATTTAACACAATGATGTGTTGGGATTCTTAAATGTGTATATTGAAATGAACTATTTTTATCATCCATCTACTTTAATATTGAGATGTAATAATATTGTATTTGATGTAAGCAGGAAAATTGTAGTTTGAAATTATTTCATCCAGAATTATGTTGTTAAGACTCAGCATGGACTCCTGCAATAGAAATGACTGCAAAATGCAATATATGCTTTTAGTGTTGCAAAACAAAACAATAATTTTTTAACAGCTTGGTCTGAAAATAACCTGTCCTTGTTATTTGGATTCAACTTCAAATTTTGTATGACACTACAGTGCTTAATTTTGTATGCAAATCCACACTACCAAGCAGTTTACAAACAGATCTTCTAATCTGGAACTGTTGTCAGAGCAACAGAAAAGTGATTCTTCATACAAAACTTAAAATTAATTTTCCTTTGGGACACTCTGTGAAGCAGTGGAATTGGTCTTCTAATATAAACTCGATCGTGTTGTGGTTTTCTTCTTATAGAGAGCCGTTGTGGATCAGGGGACCTAATACAGAACTGTGAAGGCTAATGTGCTTCACACTATATACATTTTCTTGGTTCATCCACCTTGCTTCTGTGTCAGTTACTGACACCATAGTGCATTCTCTTTCTTTGGCAAAGAATCACACATAGCACTCCTTTACCCAAATATTCTGAGGACACATAACAGTCTGTCTCAGGAATTTGCATGTCTAGGAACTAGTAGACAAATAAGGATACGGATTTCATAATCATTTAATTGTGAAAATTTGTGTTCACCTATAAAAGCCAAACACGTGTAACTTACATGGCACTGAAATGACATACCTGTCTATGCCATGATGAGTAATGGAGAAGCATAAACACATAACTTCTTAGTGAATTACTATACCAAAGTAACTGCATACTATGTTAGAGTATTGTAGTTTTGTGATCTCTTCCCACAGAAAAATCAACAGAAACCCTGAATGCTTTTCAGCTTTCGAACATGTTTCACCCAGCCAAGTATTGGCCTCTGTTGAATAGCAAGGCCACATTAATGAAATCAATGCCTATTTCCCATATTCATCCATCTGTGTTCCAATGTCTAAGCCTGCCAGCTCATTCATTAACCAGTTATTCAGTGGACAGACCTTCTCTCAGTAATAATAATTTAATTTACTGGACAATAATACGTACTTACAGAACGTGACACATGGACATAATTTTTGTATTTTAATAAACAAATTAAGCACTGTAACAAGGATCAGAAAGTTAATTGCATAGTTTGTGAACATAGTAAAGACGATCTTAATGACGATGTGTTAAATTAGTTAAGAATATTAATAAATTAAAGTTAATCTTTATTTAAAAGAGATGTTATGACAAGTATAAATAATATGAAATCATTATTTATAAACATTCATGTAAATAAGTGAAAATATTATTAAAGTTTTATTATTTGGTTCTTTCAAAGAAAATTAACTAAATTATGTAATACCATAAATATAATTCTTGTTTGAGATCTCTGTGCTTCCAAAGTTGAAATTTTAAACTTGGATATTATTTTAACAAATTTAACAATTTTTCATTCATAATAATAACTTTGAAATTTCACATAAGACATTTGTTATTGTTGTTATTACTGCTGTTGTTATTTTAGTTATTCTAGTCCCTCCAATTATGTTATTTTAACCACACTTTGCCTCTGACTACTGGGCAAAGTGGGAACATTCGACATCTGATATGGTGCCACGCAGAGGGAAAGATTACTTTACCCTCAGTAACACAGAGACCAGAAGAAAAGAAACATACAGTTTGATATAAGTTCTGAACAGTGGTAGGTACCTTGTATCTGCAAAACACTACAAAATTCAACAACTAAAATCTGAGGTAATTTCAAATTGAATCTGTTATCTGTATTTCTGTTTTATATAAATCAGACCATATTATCACCAAACATGCAAAGACTGTATAAACAGCTCAGTATTTAGAGCACAGTCTTCTGGAATGTGACATCATATCATCTAATACATAGGTACGAATGTTTTGGAGAAATCTGCTCCTCCATCTTCAGGGTAAAAATGAGATGAGCAGAGTAAACCAATACACAGTGTAGGAATGGAATTGTTGAAACAGGGCTGCGATGATCCAATTTGGGTATTTTTTTTTTTTGCAATGGGATCCAATAAAGGGCAAAAACATAAAATGGGACTATTTTTCCTGCTTGGCTAACTTACTCTACCCTGAAGAAGGAAGCATTAGTTCTTGCAAAACTGTGGTACCTGCAAACCAAACTACATGGTATCACAGCACAGAAGACTCTGTTCTAAATATTCACTGCCGTGACAACCTCAAATGTCATATCAGCTCAATATCTGACTTACAAACATAAAAGATGTAAATTTGGAAGTTCAGAAACCAACATGTGTACAATCACTGCTTAATGCTAAAGAACACGCTGAGTTAATAGCCAAAGCAAAATCTGTGTTGATAAATGATGATGTAATTAGTTCATTGTTAAGTTACTTTTAACTTAATGCAGTGACCCTAGGATGTCATGCAAATCTATGTTTCTGTCCGAATCTGGCATCTTTTTGTGTTATTGTCCAAAAACAGCTTTTTAAAACAGAATACTGAACATAGTGAGAAAGTCTTAGCTTTCTTCATTTACATCTTATTGCATCTTAATAGTCTGACCATGTTTCAAACTTCTGCATCTTTTCATAGCATTAATGAAATCAAAATTTTTTCCTTGTTTTAAGATATTTTGTACTTTGAAAAATTACTTTTGGACCAAACTGTTTTCTTAACAAAAGTTTACATACCTAATCCTGAAGTGTGATTACTATGCATTGCATTATTGTTTTTCTTCCATGTTTTTTATTTAGAAGCAATAACAGAGAAGGGATCATTAATTACTTTCAACCCTACATTTTTCATTTTCCAGTGTTTCATGATGATGTTTCAACCAAATAGAAGGTTATGACAATCTTCCACTAAATGTCTTCATCTGCATTAAACAATTTTACTAGAACTCAAGAGAAAGTACCATTCATGCCTCAACTAAAAACTAAACAAAACAAAGGAATTATGTTCTGTAAATTTGACTTTTGGTAGAACAGCATTACAAAAAGTTACCTTGGCAAGGGTGTGTTCATTTCTGTACTGCAGAAGTCATCATATCTCTCAATATCGAACACAACTCTATATCCTAAGGAATGGACGCTAGAAGAATGTTATGCATTTCCAAAAAATGGTAGTTCAACCTTCCAAGAAAGTTGTAATTTTCTCTTTGTCAGCACTTACGGAACAACCACTATTCAAGGTGCTTGCCCAAACATACAGCTCTGAACATACACTGTACTGTACATGCTAAAGGCAACTTACCTTTGCCCTTTAGAATGACAGCAGAGAGCAACACTGGAGATTTTATACATGCAACCTGATGTTTTTATTTCTTCAGAGATGTGGTTTAGTGGTTGGTTTCTAGAATCTCCAGATAAATCTGTTCAAACTTTTGTCCCTTCCCACCTAGGTGAGGTTATACAATACATTTCCGAGATTGGGGTACCCACAGAACAGAAAGTCATCGTGAGATTGATGGTTGGCAGAGGGAGCATACACTTTAACATGGGCTGTGAACCATGGGTCAGAAGGGGGGCTGGCATCTTCACATTCCCAAAGTTTTATCTCTGCTATTGGTGAAAATTTCAAACTGTGAGTAGAAAAATCTGCAAACAGATTTGGCCAGGGATTGAACACAGAACCCTTTGAAAAAGAGTTCTGTACCCCTGAAAAGACCAGATTCCCTCTATTTGGAAACATTTGGTGCTCTCTGTCTGCATTTACAAAGCTTAACCTAGGGAAAGGTACATTCTTTCTAACTGTATAATTTTGAAACTTGTCCTTTCTTGCTTAGCATATGGGTAATGTAAAACCAAGCCATATGCTATAACATGTAAATATGCAAAGGAAGAAAGTCATGTTAATTTTCTACTCACATTGCAGATGTCTTCATTTGAAGCCAAGAGGACATTTATTGATTGCCAGATCTGTGTTATTTCATGCCTTGCAATCAACATTGTGATTCAAAGTTTGAGTTTCTTTTTACTGCTATTTCTTCTAAATCAGAGATGTGTCTGATTTTATAATTGCATTTACCTTTTAGAAATCTCCACTTTTATGGAACAGTACCAATTCCACAGGACATACCAACAGGCTAAGGATCTTAAATTTGAGCTCTGGATGTAAATTGGCTTCATTGTCCCTCAGTGTTTGTAGTGCAGACATCCTGTAATTATCTTGGGAAACAGATCATTCAGTAGTTATAAACCACACATTTCCTAGGATTACAAAATTCTTATAAAACCTGTTAGAAAGGACACTTCACAACATACTTACATACATATTATTACCTGAGTTTCAGAAACAGGGCAACCTTTGAAATCCTTGAGAAATTTTAAGTGTGATCTTTTGTCTAAAAGACAAAATTCCCCAATTTTTAAATAAGTCTTTTCAAAATCAAAGTAACTGAATTAATACTCCACACATTTTTAAAGCCTGCAAAAGTGGCTTGTGCCACTTCACAGTTAATTACTTCATTTGAATGCTCTTTTGCCTTGTTATTAATGTCCACAATTTGTACTCTTCAGAAAATATTATTACGTTGACCAAATAAAGGAAGATTAGGTATGTGATGCACACAGCACGTAAGGGTAGAAGACAAATACATACAACATGTTAGTCACAGAACATGAAAGAAAAATGCTACTTGATAGACCTTGGAATAGACAAGATGATAATATTAATATGGATCTTAAAGAAACTGGATGTGAGGGTGTGGACTGGTTTCATTTGACTCAGTACATGATCATGTTGCGAGTTCCTGTGAACACAGCACTGAGCTACTGGGTTATCTTGATTAGTTGAATGGTTTAACTTCTCAAAAGGACTACATTCCTTGGGGCCAGTTCATTACAATTCACACTCAGTAATTTCAGGAATGGCTGCATTTTTGAAACTAAATGTCTCCCATGTTAGTTCATTCCGCATGAGGAAAGGAAATGAAGTTTACAGGGAAATATTTTTGTTTCACATTTCATTTGTTAATGTTAATGGTGTAATAATGAACATGGAACATTAGATATGGTTAGGAAATTCCTGCTGTCCTAATAGTTCCAAAATTAATTGTGTTGCTCAGGATACAAATACACAGAAATAACTAATACACATATAAATTATATTTAAGAGGATGTTAAAATACCTTTATTTACTGTCAGTATACTTCCACACACAATTCTTTCACGTTCCTCACAACACATGAATCAGAATATGTAATTAACACCCAGAGGTGTAATATCTCTAACATTACGAACATCTTCCAATGCATTCCCAACAAACACATTACACAAGGAAGCTGTTTGTTACCTCATAGCCACAGACTATATGGAACCTAAACAGTCCATCTGTGTCGAACTGTGTGATCTAATTCACTGGTTGTTACTTTCTCTTAATGTCTTTCCATGTGACTTATTTGGCATTATGGCTGATATAAGTATGAAATATGAACAGAAATGCTAGCAGTATGGCTGTCAAAACACAGAACAAAAGTTGAATGAAACAAACTATACTGTACAAATACTGACAGTAATAACATTCCTGCCAACATGTCAATAAAAGTTCAAATTCAAATCAAGACACTGCAAAATGCACTCTTTTTATGTTTGTTTATTTATAATTTGGTTCATGTTGAAATTATGAACATACTTTCAGATCACAGCACACAAAAGAAGTGGGAAGACGTGATGCTTATGTGTCAGTCTTCAAAGGACTAAATAAAATCTGCAAAAGCAGAGAGATGAAAATTTTCTGGAATACATGCAGAAGTTGACACCCCTGCAGGCTGAAGGTAAATCCATCTTTTTTAAAGGTCACATTATCAGAGTTCTAGTAAAACTGGCAAAAGTTCTGTAATGACTGTTGTGTGCATATGCTGGGTGAGAGATGTTTGTAACCACTCGATGTGCAGGTAGTTGCTGTGTACTGTTTTACAAGTTCCTGGGTTTAGACAGATACTTGGGAGACATTTATATATAAAATAGTTAAATAATGTATTAAGGAAAGAAAATAATGTGAAACGACGCACATTAGGTACAACATTTTTGTAAAATTTATTCCATATATTATATATATTTAAAAAAGAATAATAAGTTTGTAAAATGATGTTAATAAAATGTTGTTTTTTAAAAGAGAATGCCTCTAAAATAAACATTCGTATAATATTTATATACTACAAATATAACTTCACGGGTACTGCACTGACTTGCCTGTAAGTTCCATTATCGTAACTCATTCCGAAAATTTAAAAAGTGAAGTTAAAAATAAATCTATGTTATTCCACTAATTGTATTCAACTCCTAATCCAGATCCCACACAAACCATACATAATTAATACAGTACTTCACAAATGGACATAACTACATTATTAACACAGGATATAAAATAAACATCTTAAACACTGCCAATCATGAGGGCCCACTAAACAAGCGATATTTGTCCCCATAGTTGCTCCAAAGTTGGTTCACATACCTATTGAAGCAACCTCAATATAACCACAGTTAACCAGTACTTTCATTCTTCGTTACTGTCACCATATTTTGGTGGACATTTTACCAACATCTGTCTTCACGGTGAAGTGACTTCACAAAAAAATCAATTCCTTACGTTTATATTATTATGCATGGGGACTGGAAAATTTTACATTCCACAACCTGATGGTCTAGTACTATATAGTATATGTGGACTAGATCTGCCTTCAATCAATTCCATTCCAATTATAGCAACTGCTAATTTTGCTGAAAAATTGACAAACCAGTCCACCTGAACACACTGCCAAAACTAAAAAATGAAAAGAGAAATTCGGATTAAATTGACACATACACGGACATTGTCAACTGTCTCATTGTGGTTATAGAAGCACAGAACTTTTGAAAATGATTCTGTTTCTGTCATCAGATAAAAAATTGGATCCATTTTTCATCAGGTGAAAATAGAAACTGATTGTTTCTGTCATCAGGCAAAAGCAGAAGAAACTGGTTCCATTTCTGTCATCAGGCAAAAGTAGAATCTGGTTGTTTCTGTCATTAGGTGAAGGTATCAATTCATTCTGTCCCTGTCATCAGAGGGAACGTAAAAAGCTACGCAGTTCTGAATTCAGGTCTGCTGCATTGTTATGCTGAGCAGCAGGGCTATTGTTTTGTTTCAATAACCCTGCTACTCAGCATAATAACCGATAAAACCTGAATCCTCAACATTAAGGCTGTGGAAACCTCAAATGCCACCTATTCAGTTCCACTTTCCCACGGTCATAGAGATGGTATCAGTTTCCAGAACACTGTGTTTCTATAACCAAACAAGATGGTGGATAACATCTAATAGATATGTCTGTTTCAAAACACATTATCACTACAAGCCCTCAGATTCAGAAATTGGAAATCTTTTGAATTAAATCTAGATATACCAAGACCTGTACTCCACACTGCATGCTGCAATGTACTGTACCCCGCATGCTGTAATGCACTGTGCCCCACATTGCATGTTGCAATTCACTGTGCCCCTCACTGCATGATGTAATGCACTGTGCCCCACACTGCATGCTGCAACTCACTATGCCCCTCACTGCATGATGTAATGCACTGTGCCCCACAATGCATGTTGTAATGCACTGTGCTCCCCACTGCATGATGTAATGCACTGTATCCCACATTGCATTATTTAATGCACTGTGCCCCTCACTGCATGCTGTAATGCAATGTGCCCCACAATGCATGCTGTAATGCACTGTGCCCCTCACTGCATTCTGTAGTGCACTGTGCCCCACACTGCATGCTGTAATGCACTGTAGAGTGTACATTTACCCCGCTCATTTTGCCTTGTTCCTCCTTTAAGTACTAAGAACAAACAAAGTGTAACATTTCCAGACAAGTTGCTGTTTAAAGACTTCTGTTGTATGCTCAGACTGCAACACTGCCTAACTCTCAATGCTGTTCCTCACAATCTTTGTTTTTACACTTGTCAGATGATGAAGAAAGCTACATTGCAGAAGGACAATATACTTACCAGGCAAAAAGATAGACACTAAAACTCACCACAAACACCAGTGAAATACAAATCATTTATTTAAGAATGTGGTCTCTTGTCATGTGACATTGTCTAATCTGGAATTTCTCACCCACTTCTACACTGAAGATGGTGGCAGCATGTTCTTCCAAAACTTCGGTACCCTCGATCAAACTACACGGCGTCACATCCCAGACGACTGTAAGCTTAATATTTACTGCCTTCAGAACCTCAAACCTAAGAGAGGAGATTGCTTCACCAATTGAAGAGACAAGGGAAAGGTGACAGGTGACAGTGTGAATTTGTGATCTGATATTCTAGTAGGCACTTTCCTGTTAATATTCCACATGGAAAGTAAATTTGCCAGTATAATTATCTACGTTTTAAGTCTGAAAATGCAACATACTAGCCCATTTATCATTAAGTAATGATTAATTACCACAAATCATGTTCCGCATTATTATAAGGACCTATTCTAGAACTTTAAATATTCTGAAGAAACAGGAAGTACGAAAAATGTTAGATGTAGACATCAGCAAGAAGTAAGCATTTTGCAATATGTAAGCCTTCACCTAGACCCAGTGAAATTCACTCAGAAATTATTGGCATGATATTGCAATTATGCACCAGAAAGGATGAGAAAATGTGGCAAGCAGTAGCACACTTAAACATTGATTCAGAGTTTGCATGGGATATCTTAACACATTTATAACCTATAAATTCTTCATTACTACAATTAATGACCATCTTCTGGCACATTCTGTAATTTGTAAAACAATACTTTACATAATATGCAATGTCAGTAACAAATGTTAAATATGATCAGCAACTTGGAGAAAAGGCAAGAAAAAATCTGAATCAACTGACACGACACGGAATAAATAAGGAAGGGGGTACAGTCCTGTAAAATTATGTGTAATCTCTCGCACATGTAATTGTTGTTCTCACAGGACAGATAATAAATAACCCCAGATCCTGATAAAGCAGTACCAAAACCACATGAAAATAAAATTTATATATTTTTTAAAGATAAAGGTACTATAAAACACAGCAAGGATCCTCAACAGTTGGTCAGACCATTAACATAAACAGGAAACACAACAGCATGATTGTGGTCAGTTGTTGTGTGTCCAGCAGCAGAACATAACCTCAAACACGATCTTACATAGTTACATTTCGAGTTGTGTATAGATTACGCATTATTTATTCAATATTATCTATACCTGCTAAAGCCAGTTTCATATAATTTTGTATGTAAGAGATTGTTAAACATATAATTTTCACATATATACACAAATGGTAGCTTCATGTTGAAAATGGCTTCAGCTCATGCACAAAGATGTAACTTAATTTAATGTATATGGCATGGCATTTGTTCATTGTCATTTATGTTTCCCTGTAATGCATGTAAATTTACCTGAACTGTAAGGACTATTGGGTTAAGCTGGAAGGAGACAAAGGTAGGAATTAAAGGTACGAAAAAAGATAAAGGAAGGGAAGAAATGGGAAGGGATGAAGATAAGAAAGAAATCATTCTCCACTGAATTTCAACAGCCTCTTAAAAATTTTACATAATACTGGCTTATCATAGCATTTAGGAGCTAAATGAAAGCTGCTTTTGGAAACCGTTTACATTATCTGTCTATTGATGTTACACAAGATATTGCAATCTTCAGACAATAAAATAATGAGTGTAACTAGTATAGGTTTTCATGGCAGAAAACACTGGAAGAGTTCCAGAACCTTTGCTACAGAATAGAATGAAAAGGACATTTCTTCTCCAATTTTATAGCTGTAGTTAAATCTTTCAATGACAAGCCCATAGATTGCACAAGTTAACCATCAGTGTCAGAAGTGCCAGCCCTGGATTGTAAACTTTAAATGTAACATTTTGAGTATGGGTGCTGGTTATACACATCAGAGAGGTTTATTAAAAACTCTGAAAGCCTTCACTGTACTCTGAAAAGGTAAAAGGTAAAGTTGTCCCTCTGTTTGTGTGGGGAATGGAGGTTGGCTCCATGAATTCAAAGCTTCAGCTCTAGGTTCAGATGAATGAACAGCTCCAAGCACTACCCACTTTATCTCTCAGACAAGAACAACCAGTACCTATAAGATAGGAGGCTGGGTTGGTCCCAGAACTGGTATGGACACCGTGGAAAAGAGAAAAGTCTTGGTCTCTGACAGAAATCAATAGTGGAGTCAACCGAATTTATCTTTTATGAAGTCTTTGATTGGAAAAATTATGATGAAAACATGCCACATTTGTAGCGTAACCATATTCATATATTATTAAGCAATGATACTGGCTTCAAGTCGGTATAGCTCAGTCAGTATAGTTACTTGTCTATGGGCAGCTTGACCAAGGAACTGGGATTAGATTCCTGGCAGGGGCAAAACATTTTTCTCTTCTGCACAGCATTCAGACCAGCCGTGGAACACACAGAGCCTTCTATCCAATGGTCATTGGTAAGCTCTTTCCCTGGTGGTAAAGTAGGTGGGATATGAGTTGATCTCCAACTACTGCTGAGATTAAGAATGCATGGAGTATACTTCCACTCCCCCATACGTGTTCATGATGTGGTACTTAGTTAAGCATTGGGACAAATTAACCTTGAAGGGCTTAGGGTAACATTAGAAAAAGATCTTGAAATATTTCTTTCACAGATTTTTTTCATGATATACAGTGATGCCAGCACAACAAACATGAGGCAATGCAAAACTGAGAATTGCTGTCTTCTGGTATGTAACGCCGTGCAGTCTGGTAGAAGTGCACTGATGCATCAAAAGACTCTACTGTCCTCATTGTTATGACACAGTTCAATTCATCTGCACTGACAATGGTAGCAGCAGGTTCCTCTGAAACGTCAGTACATTTCTACATGAAGCAAATTGCACACGAAAGCATGCCCCACAATCACCGTCATGAGAATGTCAAATCTGACAACGCAAAGCCAGCTTTCATTCCACTACAATATGTAAAGGCTCTATTCCATTACCTATGTACATGAAATGACAGAATACGTGAGAAGCAGGCCTACAACCAAAATAAATTATGCTTACTGTAACTGACAATTCAGACTATTGGTGTTAAAAATTGTTTGTGTACTTCTCTTTATTGCACAAGACTCATCTTAAGTGTACCTGGGTAACTTTGTATCGACAATATGTAAATTCACTTAAAGAGGTGCACCTTATATCTATACATGCATATATATTCTTTCACTACTGCTATTATTATCATTAATACTATTGTAATAATTCATGTTACACATGTATCGTGTAATGAAACGTGAATTAGACCACTTTGCAGACATACAGAAATAATGAAAACTGAACTCGCAAATAAAGTGCAGATAACTACTTATCTTTATAAATTCTGATTACAAGAAAATCAATTTCAATGTGTACAAGTATGTGTTTCTCACCGTATTTTTATAGTAATCAAATGAATGTTCTGATGGCTGACAAGTTCTGTGTATATGATTAAATGATATGAAGGAGAACACAGTAGAAATACAGATGACTGTACATTAATTTGGAGGTGAGCTGAGGATGAACAGTGGGTTGAAACCATTTAACGAAAAAATAAAGTACCTTCTTACTAAGCCAAAGGTCTTCTGGGACCAAAACTCATTATTTTTAGTGACCTAAACTTAAAGGAAAATTAGATTTGTGGCTCACACAGTTGACAGCATTAAGCTATTTGGTAGATATGTACAGTGCTGTGGGATGTGACACTGTGTGGTTTGGTAGATAGATAGCAATGTCCTAGAGAAAAGTGATGCGTCTATCACCAGGGTTGATGTAAACCACCTTGGGAACGTACTACATTACACAAACATACGGGAAGGGAATTGATGTACTTCTGTGGCTTGCTGGAACAGGTGTGCCTCCTTCCTTATCTTGGAGTAGCTGCCTTCTCCAGGCCATGGAATTCCCACTGACTCATCTGGGCCTTATCCACTTTTCCCTGATTCCTGGTTCTGAGTAGCTATTCCAATATCTCATTACCATTTCCTTTCCCCTTATGTCTATATAACCTCCCACCTTCCCCACATAATTCACTTCTGCTCTGAAGATGGAGGCAGCAAGTTCCTTCAAAACACTGGCACACTAAACTATGTAGTGTCACATCCGAGAAGGTTTTAATGTGATGGCAAATATTTTGCTAAATGCGCACTGACTTTCTCATGATACGGTCACCACAAATACAAATAAGCCAAGAGCATATTTGGTGAAATAATTTGTAGTCTTAATTACTTCATCAATATAATTAAACCCAATCATGAAGACTTAGTGAGTGATGCAGACTGTATTTTGCTAAGACTATGTGATGTGCTTTGCAAGATTCTGATTAAACTGACTTAGATTTGTTCTCTCAAATTAACATACATAGCCAATAACTTTTTTTTTTTTCTTTCTTTTTTTTTTTTTCTTTCTTTCTTTTCCTATGGCTCGACAGCCCTATATGGACCTGGGCCTCCTCGTTTCGTCGAGGTTTCATGATCACACATTTAGACACACCACAGTCGGTAGGACTCCTCTGGACGAGGGACCAGCTCGTCGCAGAGACCTCTACCTGACAACACACAACACTCACAAGAGACAAACATCCATGCCCCCGGTGGGATTCGAACCCACGATCCCAGTAAGCGAGCGGCCGAAGACCCACGCCTTAGACCGCACGGCCACTGGGATCAGCAGCCAATAACTTATATACCCAAAAATGTGATGCTAAACAGATGAGCTGCTGATATGCAGTTTCTATGCACAGGGCTGGTAAATCAAGGACCGTCTGTACTATGCTCTGCCACAACTAAAACTACAGTGGTACGACATGACAACACGATGAAGACTGTAATAATGCCTAGTGGTTCACAGACAAAATATTCTGTTAAATTAAATTAAGTTATAAACCAACCGATGCACACTAAAACCACTCATTAAGTAGCTTTATTATAAAATTGTTAAAATTGTACCCCTACATGTGTTTCGATCCTAGGATCATCGTCAGGGGGGTTTCTTCTTGGAGACTCCACCGTAGTACTCCTCACCGCACGACACGTAGTACACTCCGCTCCACGCAAAAACATTTCATATGCTTTTAATACCACACGCCAGCAGTTCCACAATTCTACCATCTACAGTGCTTTTATAATTTTACAACTTTTAGCGAATCTTTTGACAAGATTTTAACTTATGTTTCAAAGTGCAGATAGAATATTTTAAATCATGTGTTGAAGTGACTGTAGCTTTTAGCAAGAAACCCCCCTGACGATGATCCTAGGATCGAAACACGTGTAGGGGTACAATTTTAACAATTTTATAATAAAGCTACTTAAAGAGTGGTTTTAGTGTGCATCGGTTGGTTTATAACTTAATTTAATATGACGAAGATGCACGGTGTCAACAATGTGAAATTTAAAAAGAATATTCTGTGTTCATTTCCCAACATGGGAAAGAACTTCCTGTTCAACACAAACGTAAATTTTGGAAGCTTTGAAAACTGGTCTATTCTGTAATGTTTCAATGGTTTCTGCCATCCCTCCATAAAACGTAGGGATGCTATTTTAAAATAAGCCAAACTTGTTTCTACCTAAGGCCTTCTAAAATCACTGTTCACAGTCACTTTGCAGTTGATGGTGTACTGCAAATTTGGTTTCAAAAGTGTCATTAAATAAACCAAGTAACAAATACCTTCTGTCATCAAGACAACTATTGCTTGGACTTCATCCATCATCCTAATTTGTATATATAAAAAGCACACTGGTAGGAAACTTATTTCTACTTCAGACTTCACAGTGGAGATGACATCATGAAATTCCTAACCTGCTGGTCCCCCTCATAGAGCCACATCTATACCCTGGACTATAGCTCCTCTCTGAGGCTCAACACAGTGGAAATATCTTCAAATCCTGTCCACCTGAAGACAGAAATGTAACCCATTTATGAAATTTTGGTTTTATAAAGAACTAGGATAATGAAACCCAAATAGTCTCAAATGCTACACCACACCATCACCATAACACCTGTCTTCCCTTACACAATCAATATTAATATAGAACACTGCAACAAATGTCAGAGCAAGTCAAAGTGCAACAAAAGCACCAGAGAAGCTTTACATTAACAACCGGGTTCCAGAAGTTAACTCATTATTACTGCAGGAGACACTTTTAGGGTGTCACAGTTCCAATGTTGAATTCTCACGTTGTATTGTCTCGATCACATATTCATTCTGCAAAATAGAAAACATGGTTATGTACAACAAATTTTACAGTAGAATAACACAAATATGGCATAAATATTCAATGATACCACAATTCAAAGGGTCCCTCAATAGAAATAATGTACAACAGTGAATCATTGAAAGGGTTATCTGTGCAAACTTCAGTTAGATATGCAAAATTTAATAATTTCCCATTGAATTTTCAACAGACATTTAACTGAAGATTCAAGTCTTCTTGGGATGTAATGCCAGGCCAATGGCATTACATCCCAGAAGGCTTACAGCTTCAGTCACACCACTGTGGAAGCTTCAAATCTTGACATTTCACTAGTTGTAATATGATACTATAATCAGGAAATGTTTACAAATTTGAATAAAATATTTCTTGCTTCTATGCAGTTGTGAAAAATGCATTAAATCATGCCAGTCAGAAAACAGTCCTGTCCAGTCCAAAACAGACACCATAACATTCATCAGCTGAACTGTCCTGTCCAGTCCAAAACAGATACCATAACATTCATCAGCTGAACTGTCCTGTCCAGTCCAAAAGAGACACCATAATATTCATCAGCTGAACTGTCCTGTCCAGTCCAAAAGAGACACCATAATATTCATCAGCTGAACTGTCCTGTCCAGTCCAAAAGAGACACCATAACATTCATCAGCTGAACTGTCCTGTCCAGTCCAAAAGAGACACCATAATATTCATCAGCTGAACTGTCCTGTCCAGTCCAAAAGAGACACCATAATATTCATCAGCTGAACTGTCCTGTCCAGTCCAAAAGAGACACCATAATATTCATCAGCTGAACTGTCCTGTCCAGTCCAAAAGAGACACCATAATATTCATCAGCTGAACTCTCCTGTCTAGTCCAAAAAAGACACCATAACATTTCTCAGCTGAACAGTCACAAGATCTAGGACTGCAGATTCAATTCCCACCATGTGCAAAGGTTTCTCTCTCTTTGCTGCATCCAGAGCTACTCTTGGACCAACCCAGCCTGATGGATTCTGGGGCTCTTTTCCCAGAGGTAAAGTGGTCAGGACATAAAGCTGTCCACTCACATCCATCTAGTTCCAAGTTTGGGAATATGAGGAGCTATACCTCAAATCCATCAATCTCCTTAATTCAGCAGAGGGAGATCTTTACTTTTGCATACTGCTCCACTAACTAGTTAACTAACTTGCATAGTACACAATGCTCCTGGGAGGTCAATAGTCACTTAGCCAATCAAAAAAGTCCTTGCTTTCAAGATACATGATGGTTGTTACAGTGTAAACATTATATCCTATCTGCAGTCAGTTCCATCTAGTTTCTCAACTCTACACCAAATTTCTCTAAGCTTTGTTGTAATAGTATCTACCCATCTACACCTAGTCTCCCTTGTGATTCCCCTTACATTTTATGATTTGAATTTTGTACCCATATCTAATCTCTCCCATACACATTCCATGAATTCCATCCATCTTGATTCAACAGCACCAAATATACTAAGTGCAAAATACAATCATTGCACTCCTCATAACACGTCAAAATAAATAGTTTGTGAAAGCGAAATGTGCCTTACAAATCAAAAACACATCAGGAATGTTGTGAACTTCTTGAACTCATTTATGTTTGACTTAAACTTCCACCTATATTAACTTTTTGGTGTTTCACCTGTGTTTCTTCAAGTTCTAACTGCTCCACTAACCTGATTATTTTCATCACTATCCAAAAAGCGTTTTCGCACTCTCTTGGCCGACTGCACTCGCTGTGATAGAATCTGTAACAAAACATAAAGTAAGCCAATAAATTTAATGATTTGGAATTTGATCAGGAACCCACACTGAGAACAAGATAAATAATTGTCAATTTTAATGTTATATTGACCGTGCATTTTGAATCAATTAGCAGTATTATAACCAACAAACGCAAAAACCAAAACATTGTGATGATGTGTGATAATAGCCAAATGAACCAGTGCCAGTGAAGTGACCCTACTAGTGTACCGTGATGATGGCTGGACCACAGCCGAAACATGTGTAGGGTAAAAGTGTAACAGAAATATGAAAAGTGCATTTGTTGGTTATAATACTGCTAATTAATTGTCAGTGAAAACTACAAGATGCCACAGGAACAGAGAAATGAAATAAATTTGTAAACAAAACATTCACTTTCAAAATGACAAAACATGATTTTTAAGTGAAATAAAAATAATGTAAAGGCACAAAATGACATCACACTCTAAATGCAAAGCTCTTTGCTTCGTGAACTTCAGTACCAAACAGATATGAACAGCAAACTGCACATTATGGCCACTTTACTCCTAGTGAAAGAGCCCATTGCACCCACTGAATGTAAATTTGGATGGGTCCCAGAATTAATGTGTTTGTGCTAGTGAAAAGCAACATCCGTACCATGAATGAAACACTGTCCAGCCGATAGCCGTTCCCTCTACTGACGGAGCTGTCCTGGTCTATAAACATAAATAAGCCAAAATAAAACTAATTTCTTGAATAGGCTGTTGCCACAGAAATCGTCAATTTACCTGAAACCTGCGTTGTCTGGCTTCCTCCTGTTTCTCATCCAACAGCTCATGCGATAACATTAATTGCTGATCCTCCAATCGCTGCAAGCGACGAGGTGGGTGTTTCCTTATTATACTTTCCTCCATTGCAGGAACTTCAAACGCCAGTGGTTGTGCTGTAAGGGTAAGGATACAATACATTAATGGACAACAGCTCTACAAGGACATACACAGCACTTTATCAGCACCATATCTGATTATGTAAGCAACACCAAGCATATGTCTCAAAGCTCACACTGCAGACCAGTATATCTGTATCAGTGACAGACATGCTATCAGCAACAAAGTTCAGTAAATCCAGAGCAATTTCTGCGAATGAATACATGTTTATCGACGCTTACATTTCAAATAAGCATCATTTGTCCACTACAAACATATAACTTTACCAAAAAATTACGTTAAATAATTTAAAGGCTAATAATTTATAATTCTGTAAATAAAAACAATTTTGTTAGTTATAAGTTTTAAAATTTTCGCGGCAACATGATTCAATATAGTCTTCTCGGGCGCACAGCCGTGTCAACTCGTTTGAATACAACGTTTCGGGGACTAGCTCCATCCCCATCCTCAGGCAAAACTGATTAGTTTTGCCTGAGGATGGGGACGGAGCCAGTCCCCGAAACGTTGTATTCAAACGAGTTGACACGGCTGTGCGCCCGAGAAGACTATATTGAATTTTGTTAGTGTTACTGTTCTCATTAACCATGTTTGTATAATAAAAGTTCCTTACTCTGTAACAAGCCAAATGCTGGGTCAAAGATGAAGACTTGTAATTAAAGACTGAGGGTGTGAAAATGCGCTGACTGGTTGAAGTTGACAATGTTACAGCACAAAGTGACAGGGTCAGTATGTGACAGTAGAGGAGATAAGTAACAGCTGACTGAAGGAAATTACAGACCCAAAACCTGCCGAATGCCCCTTGCTTCACCCACTGTATTTAGTATAATCAAATAAATGGGGGCAGGGGGCTTAAGATAGGTAAGTCCAAACTGCTTATATTGATCAGAGGATACCACAGTATTAAAATTTATTAAAAATAAATACAAATACACTCTTGTAGTGATTACTAAAGTGATCAAACAACTGTTAACACTGCTTAATTGCATGAATAATTTGTCAGCCCAACAACAGAACTCCCATTAAAAATTCCATATTTCAACACAGAGCATATGATTGCATTTTATTCGGCCTATTAATATACCACAAAGTATGTGGAAATTTTATTCAAAAAACTGAAAACTTTCATCTCTAGCTTTGATTTCCACAGGAAATCCTACCAGAATTTCACTGAATGCGTACACCACGAACTTAAAAAGCTCTAGAAGGACATCTTGACAGACAGGTGCTATTACTTAGACATAACATTTTTTACTGGCAAATGTTGAAGCTCCAATAACGACTGAAGTACAGACATCTATCAACTACTTCATAATGGCAGACAGTTTTTGGCAATCACTGCCCTCTAGCGTGAATCTCTGTAACCAGAAGAATGACTAGCTACATAGGGCCACACTTTCAACTGTTAAGCCTTTATGTATACAGCTGACTGATCCCCACTAGCATTGACTCAGTACAAACCCATATGCTCGCGGTTCCCACCGTTTTTCACCGACGGACGAAAACTTCCTTCCTTCAGCTGTTCCGCGGGAGGATCTTCCCCCTCCAGGGCAGGCAGTTCAGAGGTCCGCCGCGTAGGGCCTCCTGCTGTGACGTCTTCGCCAACGGAGTCCCCTACCGGCATCACAGCCGTCCGCTTAGACGACCCGCAGCCCATATCCTCACTCATCCGGCAACAGGACTTTTTGTACGACTGTAAGGTTTATAAGAGTGTGAAACCTGGTCTCTCACATTAAGCAAATATATACAATGAGGCTGTGAGATACTCGAAACAATCTGAGGCACTTTTCTATCCAATGCTCCCCGATTCCGAAAGAGCGCTGTTTTTTGGAAGGTTCCCAGGCCTCGCCCGTTTGTCCTTCTAGTAATAGGCGCACCCAGATTTTTCTTTGGAGGCGGGGGGCTGACCCTGAGGCTATATGTAATTTATGTTTGATTTTAAAAACCACGTTATGAAAATCCTGTCAAAATATCCGAGCTGACGTCTAGTTAGGATACAGAGAAAATCAAAACTGACTGAAAAAGTAAAAATATATATACAATATCTACATATTCTTAAATTTTTATTATATTTTTCAATATAACAATGTACTAGTCATCAGCAGATTTCAGTGGCTGATTTTGGCTGCAGGATAAATCACGTAAAACCTTGACACCATCGTGTCTACAAAATCTGTGTTTTTTTTTTTAATTTCGCTTTGGGGGGGAAGTGCTGCAGCCCCCCCCCCCCTCTTGGGTGCGCCAATGCTTCTGGTAAGAGCAACGTGTAGACGTGCATGAGTATGGAGCACTGGTGGAATGATACTGACAGGGGAAAACCGAAGTACAGGGAGAAAAACCTGTCCAAGTGCCACTTTGTCCACCACAAATCTAACATCGACTGAACTGGGACTAAACCCGGGCCTCAGCGATTAGAGACCGGCGACTGACCGCCTGAGCCATGGCACGGCCCTGAAGCAGGAATTTCACCTGAATAATATATACAAATTCAGTTCGTACCTCACAGTAAACACCCGTGGTTCCCACTAAAAATAACAAACGGTTTACGCTGTTTAGGGAAATAATAGCTCTTTATTGTGAGAATCATAGGAAATAAACAAACAAGTACACTGTGTGGGCAAAATGCACAGGTTTTTATTCTTAAAGCAGGTAAAACTTGTCTCTGTACACGCCATGAAGTCATATGGGAGGGTGGGGAGTGCAAGAATAACTCCACTCATTCTCAACCTCGGGATTAGGTATGGGTAAGTAGTAGTCAGCTCTACCACAGAGCCAATCTGGTCGCTCTGAACTTTCAACTCGTAGCCTGAAAAATATACTGACTACGTTAAAGCAGATGGTACATATAGTAACCACCGTGCTTTGAAGAGTCGAAACAAAGCCTACGAAATTATACTGACGCCACGGAAAGGAGTCTCATGGATGGTAGGCATGATGACCACCAGTCTTCCCACTTTCTGCTTACCATTACATTCCTCTCCAGCTTCTCTGGTGTTGTCAATCAGCCCAAGTGCTTGCTGAAGTTGTTAAATGGTTGTCACTAGCAGCACTAGAGCGAACAGCAAGGCTAGACAAATGGAGGAGAATAAAGTGGGTCGTGCCGGTGGGCAAAGCGCATAATTCGAAGGAAATGTGGAAGTCGTCGACCATGGAACCCTTTCCGTTGTTTCAGCATCATCACACGGCTTTTACACACGTCTATGCCCATTTCCAACGACGCATCCTTAACGCCTGAGAGGCATTTAAGCAACTTTATTCATTATAAAGTTCTTTGCTACACACTTTTCAAAATACGTTGTGTGTATATATATATATATATATATATATATTGTGTGTGTGTGTGTGTGTGTGTGTGTGTGTGTGTGTGTGTGTGTGTGTGGTACACAAAACCCAGGCGCCAGGTCGCCCGGGCGACTGAATTTTGTACGGTGGCGTCTAATATTTATGAGCCCCAACTATGGACCTTGCTTCATTTCACACTTGTAAGCCCATAAGCTATACAGACATATATGTAATATGTCTGTATAGCTATATATATATACATACTAATAATATATATATACTAATAATAGTTCTGCTTTCGGTTCCATGATTGTTTACTTCTACAAAGGTACGATCAGAAATCCGCCATTTTGTTGTACGTCAGTCGCAAGCAGATTCCTAGCATGAGATACGAAAAGAACAAGAACTTTGTACCCATTACTTCCATCATTACTAGCCTCAAGTCAATATTAGATGTGATGATACACAACCGCGGGCCACTTGTACCCATTTATTTGTCTGTTTTATTTGTTGGATTGCATAAATGTCGCACACTTTTGCTTTGAAGTTGCTAATGTTGACAGTAGATGGCAGGGCAATGTTGAAGCTTGCCGATACGTGGTCTTCGGCTAACAATACTTTACGAGGAATAGTCTTCAAGAGGAGACGTCGTGTAATCTGGCAGAAACCAGCGTTTCAGAAATGCCTACTGCCTACCTTTGACATTCTGAAGATGATGGTAGTAGGTTCCTACGAAACTACACGATGTCCCATCCCACAGCATATGAGAGTTTCACATCTCACACAGAATACTGAATTATCACGGAACCTAATATTTCTGGGTCTGAAATTTAATTTCGAAAATTTGTTTTATTTTGTATTCCTTATTTTATTTCACGACTGGGTTCATCTTATAACAATTCTGGACCGCGGTGTGCCACACTACAACGGTACATTAATAGCAGTCAAACGCCACTTCTGCACAGTGTCTTTCATCCACCTGTTCGTTCAAAATCTTTCGAACATCAATTTTATATTACCTAATATAATACTGAATACAGTTTACAGATATTAATATTATAGCACTGCAGAAAACAAAAAATCCACGAACGATTTCTTGCATCGTCAATGTATCCTCCTTTATCATCGAGTGGTAGTCAGAATTGCAAACGATGTGAAAGAACGCGTCCTCGACGTCTTGCAGGCATCCCTGCATTTACCCGCAGAGACCTGCTAATATGCCCACCAGGTGTTACGTCACACTACTGAGTCTTAAAGAAGTTAAAAGAAGTTAACATTTGTACAATATATCTGTAACAGTGCGGCAGGACCTCTATCTGTAACAGTGCGGCAGGACCTCTATCTGTAACAGTGCGGCAGGACCTCTATCTGTAACAGTGCGGCAGGACCTCTATCTGTAACAGTGCGGCAGGACCTCTATCTGTAACAGTGCGGCAGGACCTCTATCTGTAACAGTGCGGCAGGACCTCTATCTGTAACAGTGCGGCAGGACCTCTATCTGTAACAGTGAGGCAGGACCTCTATCTGTAACAGTGCGGCAGGACCTCTATCTGTAACAGTGCGGCAGGACCTCTATCTGTAACAGTGCGGCAGGACCTCTATCTGTAACAGTGCGGCAGGACCTCTATCTGTAACAGTGCGGCAGGACCTCTATCTGTAACAGTGCGGCAGGACCTCTATCTGTAACAGTGCGGCAGGACCTCTATCTGTAACAGTGCGGCAGGACCTCTATCCACACATATCATTCCACATTATGACTATAATAATTATAACATTTTAATAGTTTTAGTCGCATTTATGGACTTATATTCCTTCCTCAATATGTTTTAAACACAAATTGTGAACCTGAGGATGATCTGAAATAGGTCGAAATATGTAGTTCTGTATAATAACTGGAATTTATTATAAAGTTAAACCAACAAATGCACTTTATTTCTTAAGCATGTCCAATAACCCTACACATGTTTCGACTGCAATAGAGCCATCATCAGGGTTCAAGGTCACGTTCACTTTAACATTCACTGTTCCATTTGGTATCACAATGTATGTCAATTTTCTGTTAACAGTTGGTAACACTGTTTTCGTTTATAAATGGAATTTAGTTGCGTTTGGACGGATTTCAGCTTCATTTGTGCTTAACTTATGTCAATTATGATCACAATTACAGACTTCTGATTAACCGGGACAGGTTAATCGGACGGCTAGCTAATCCGGCGAAATAATGAATAAATAAAGATTAATAAAAATCAGTCACAGAAACGGTCAGTGGCATTTACTAAGCATACGCGGTTAAGGCAGTGCAGTCTACGTATAAGGTAACATTATGGCGCGTTCGCGTAACCATTGTTGCTGTGGAAACACAACAATGCTTTCTGTGTGTATTGTTGAGCTACAAGTCACTGTCAACAATGCTTCTATGGCGAATTCACTTCGCCGGCAACAATAAAACGTACTTAGGTGTTAATGTCAAAGTGTCCGATTTTAACCAAACTTGGCATTCATCTGCAGATTTCCATAAAAGTCCCAAATACGAAATTTCACGGCAATCCGTCCGGTAAAAGCCGCGCTGATACATGTGGATAGACAGACGGACATAACGAAGCTACTAGGCGCTTTTCGCGACTTATGCGAACGAGCCTAAAAATGATATATCAACGACAACACTGTACAACACTGTACAACAGTGTACAACACTGTACAACAATAATCCTGTAGTAGTAACGCAACATAAGTTATATCATCAGAGTTATCTGTTAAGGACAGTACCTTCGTCTGTTTATGTCTTTCAAAACGAGGCTGTTAAGCCGGAAACGCGTTTGAGGGTCAGCTGCATTGTTGCTCTTGCTATTGTCATTAATATTATTATTATTTTAGCGTCGTATTTATTACCGTGTCATTATTACACCCCAGACAACAGTGACGTCACATCACGTGCCCCCTCGTGGACATCCGCTGCAATGTCCGTATCCGGGCAACAGAGAGGTTCTCTTTCTTTAAATGGAAGTTATTTCCGATGTAAATGCACAGCGTGACAGACATGACAGTCGTGTATTTTGATATCGATTTTTAGACCGAACATGGCGGTCCATTTGGTATCAACGCCACTTCGCTGTTCGAACGTATCGACTGCCTACCCTGACTGAATTGTTCATGGATCTCCTCAGTACCTCCAGACAAATGCCGGGATAGTATCATAAAGTAGGTCACAACCGCTGCTTTCCAAACCCAATGTCTTACGGAAATATCATTTTTGATTTACGCCCACTTTTTCAATAATGCAACTATGTCTTACAGAAATATCATTTTTGATTTAAGCCCACTTTTTCAATAATGCAACTGTCTTACGGAAATAAAATGTTTATTTTACGTCCACTTTTTCAATAATGCAACTATGTCTTACAGAAATATCATTTTTCATTTACACCCACTTTTTCAATAATGCAACTATGTCTTACGGAAATAACATTTTTTATTTACGCCCACTTTTTCAATAATGCAACTATGTCTTACGGAAATAACATTTTTTATTTACGCCCACTTTTTCAATAATGCAACTATGTCTTACGGAAATAACATTTTTATTTACGCCCACTTTTTCAATAATGCAACTATGTCTTACGGAAATAACATTTTTTATTTACGCCCACTTTTTCAATAATGCAACTATGTCTTACGGAAATATCATTTTTGATTTACGCCCACTTTTTCAATAATGCAACTATGTCTTACGGAAATATCATTTTTGATTTACGCCCACTTTTTCAATACTGTAACTATGCCTTATGGAAATAACATTTTTGATTTACGCCCATTTTCTTCAATAATGCAACTAGGGCGTAAAACAAGGATTTTTATCATAAGGCGCAGTCCGCTCTCGCTGCTTAGGACCAAACTCCTGTTACATATTCACCTCCGTTTCACAAACAAGACCATGACGTCAGAATCAAGATGCTGTAAATACAGAGACAATTCTGGTTGCACCTGCCACAGCTGCGGTTGCCTCTTGGACACTTCCGGTTATGGCGGGGTGAATATTAAGACTGTAGTCTTATGGATGTGACGCCGTGCAGTTTTTAAACTAGCTACCACCGTTTCGGAGGGAACAGCTGCTGCTACCTTCAGGGTAGAAGTTTACGCTGGGTATTGCACTAACCTCTCTTCCGTTCAGTAGTCTCGATTGTGAAACATGCAGACGGACAGACGGACATGTGGACAGACAGACGGACATGTGGACAGACAGACGGACATGTGGACAGACAGACGGACATGTGGACAGACAGACGGACATGTGGACAGACAGACGGACATGTGGACAGACAGACGGACATGTGGACAGACAGACGGACATGTGGACAGACAGACGGACATGTGGACAGACAGACGGACATGTGGACAGACAGACGGACATGTGGACAGACAGACGGACATGTGGACAGACAGACGGACATGTGGACAGACAGACGGACATGTGGACAGACAGACGGACATGTGGACAGACAGACGGACATGTGGACAGACAGACGGACATGTGGACAGACAGACGGACATGTGGACAGACAGACGGACATGTGGACAGACAGACGGACATGTGGACAGACAGACGGACATGTGGACAGACAGACGGACATGTGGACAGACAGACGGACATGTGGACAGACAGACGGACATGTGGACAGACAGACGGACATGTGGACAGACAGACGGACATGTGGACAGACAGACGGACATGTGGACAGACAGACGGACATGTGGACAGACAGACGGACATGTGGACAGACAGACGGACATGTGGACAGACAGACGGACATGTGGACAGACAGACGGACATGTGGACAGACAGACGGACATGTGGACAGACACGACCTCTCCACTGCGACTGCAACTTTATGCTCTTTTGCGCAAAGAAAAACGGAATGACAAGGTCAAGGGAAACTGTGAGGCGATAAATCCATGACAAAAATGGAGGTCAAATTTTAGAAGTTAAGAGGTTTAAAGCTCGTATATCAGTGCTTACACGCACGTCTATCAGATCATGCAAGCGTTTCACGGTGACATGCGGCAGCGTGCATGAAACAGTTTCAGTACTAAACAAAACACGCAGGTCCAGTTTACAAACGAGAGGCAAACAAGCAGTGACCATATTACACAAGTGTCTTGTTGGCCATGGCGCACACTTAGTGTAGACACAAACCTTCACAATGTATGCGAAACGCGCATTAAAACAGGCGCGATCGAGCAAACCAACATGCTCACATTTTTAACCCCCTAAAAGCCAAGTGGTTACTATAAGTACCACCAGCTTTAACATCCACAAATTCTACGTTCTGCCCACACAGTGTATTTATGTGTTTTGTGTGGATCTCAGAACAAACAGCGATTATTTCACTGTACAGCATTAACTGACTGGTTTGTATAACTGAGACGGGGTGTGTTTACTGCGCGGTACGGACTGGGTCTGTAAATACAATTCAGGTTAATGTCTGTGATCTGTGGTCCAGGTTTAGAACGCTTGGGGCTGTAATTCTGTCCACCCTTACGTGTTCGTGACGTGGATAATTAATTAACCCTTTAAAGCCCAGTGGTTACTATATGTACCGCCAGGTTTAACATACACAAATTCTACGTTCTGACCACACAGTGCATTTATGTGTTTTGTGTGGATCTCAGAACAAACAGCGATTATTTCACTGTACAGCATTAACTGACTGGTTTGTAAAACTGAGACGGAGTGTGTTTACTGCGCGGTACGGAATGTATTTATGTGTTTTGTGTGGATCTCAGAACAAACAGCGATTACTTCACTGTACAGCATTAACTGACTGGTTTGTATAACCGAGACGGAGTGTGTTTACTGCGCGGTACGGACAGTATTTATGTGTTTTGTGTGGATCTCAGAACAAACAGCGATTATTTCACTGTACAGCATTAACTGACTGGTTTGTATAACTGAGACGGAGTGTGTTTACTGCGCGGTACGGACTGTATTTATGTGTATTGTGAGGATCTCAGAACAAACAGCGATTATTTCACTGTACAGCATTAACTTACTGGTTTGTATAACTGAGACGGAGTGTGTTTACTGCGCGGTACGGAATGTATTTATGTGTTTTGTGTGGATCTCAGAACAAACAGCGATTATTTCACTGTACAGCATTAACTGACTGGTTTGTATAACTGAGACGGAGTGTGTTTACTGCGCGGTACGGAATGTATTTATGTGTTTTGTGTGGATCTCAGAACAAACAGCGATTATTTCACTGTACAGCATTAACTGACTGGTTTGTATAACTGAGACGGAGTGTGTTTACTGCGCGGTACGGAATGTATTTATGTGTTTTGTGTGGATCTCAGAACAAACAGCGATTATTTCACTGTACAGCATTAACTGACTGGTTTGTATAACTGAGACGGAGTGTGTTTACTGCGCGGTACGGACTGTATTTATGTGTTTTGTGTGGATCTCAGAACAAACAGCGATTATTTTACTGTACAGCATTAACTGACTGGTTTGTATAACTGAGACGGAGTGTGTTTACTGCGCGGTACGGACTGTATTTATGTGTTTTGTGTGGATCTCAGAACAAACAGCGATTATTTCACTGTACAGCATTAACTGACTGGTTTGTAAAACTGAGACGGAGTGTGTTTACTGCGCGGTACGGACTGTATTTATGTGTTTTGTGTGGATCTCAGAACAAACAGCGATTATTTCACTGTACAGCATTAACTGACTGGTTTGTATAACTGAGACGGAGTGTGTTTACTGCGCGGTACGGACTGTATTTATGTGTTTTGTGTGGATCTCAGAACAAACAGCGATTATTTCACTGTACAACATTAACTGACTGGTTTGTATAACTGAGACAGAGTGTGTTTACTGCGCGGTACGGACTGTATTTATGTGTTTTGTGTGGATCTCAGAACAAACAGCGATTATTTCACTGTACAACATTAACTGACTGGTTTGTATAACTGAGACGTAGTGTGTTTACTGCGCGGTACGAGCTGTATCTTTATATATAATTCAGTTTAATCTTAATCTCTATAACAGGGGTTCTCAAACATTTGCGCTGTCGTGCCACTAAATGAAATGTAACAATTTCAATGCATCACCAACAATTTTTCTGTATTCAAATAAATGAGCTGAAACTGGAAAGACCGGCAGACAGCAGGCATGAGCTGTATAATGTTGCCAGCATTGCTACGTGTTAGCAAATACATGTGCCTCGTCTTTATGTATCTTTTACCATTTTTATCCTTTTTTACATTTCGAATTTTTTATTAAGGCCGCATACCAGTAAACAATGGTTGGCTTACTGGTACGTGTACCATATTTGAAAACCCCCGTTCTAAAGAGTTAATTACTTAAGTTCACAATTTAATGTATTCATTCAATTATTACTATTATCATTAATCACATTTACGCAGTGTATTTACAATTATATACCTGAAACAAATCGTGTCAGTACGGTATGTAGTGTTGCAGCTATTCTGTAGTTACAATTTATGCTACATGTAATGTTATTTCCCACGCTCAATGTTCTGTACTTTACACCAGTACTGTCCGCAGTACGTGTGCAGTGCCAGTGTGGCTGTTTGCTGTAGTTACAATTTATGCTACATGTAATGTTATTTCCCACGCTCAATGTTCTGTACTTTACACCAGTACTGTCCGCAGTACGTGTGCAGTGCCAGTGTGGCTGTTTGCTGTAGTTACAGTTTATGCTACATATAATGCTATTTCCCACGCTCAATGTTCTGTACTTCACACCAGTACTGTCCGCAGTACGTGTGCAGTGCCAGTGTGGCTGTTTGCTGTAGTTACAGTTTATGCTACATATAATGCTATTTCCCACGCTCAATGTTCTGTACTTTACACCAGTACTGTCCGCAGTACTGTGCAGTGCCAGTGTGGCTGTTTGCTGTAGTTACAATTTATGCTACATGTAATGCTATTTCCCACGCTCAATGTTCTGTACTTTACACCAGTACTGTCCGCAGTACGTGTGCAGTGCCATGTGGCTGTTTGCTGTAGTTACAGTTTATGCTACATGTAATGCTATTTCCCACGCTCAATGTTCTGTACTTTACACCAGTACTGTCCGCAGTACATGTGCAGTGCCAGTGTGGCTGTTTGCTGTAGTTACAGTTTATGCTACATATAATGCTATTTCCCACGCTCAATGTTCTGTACTTACACCAGTACTGTCCGCAGTACATGTGCAGTGCCAGTGTGGCTGTTTGCTGTAGTTACAGTTATGCTACATGTAATGCTATTTCCCACGCTCAATGTTCTGTACTTTACACCAGTACTGTCCGCAGTACATGTGCAGTGCCAGTGTGGCTGTTTGCTGTAGTTACAGTTTATGCTACATTAATGCTATTTCCCACGCTCAATGTTCTGTACTTTACACCAGTACTGTCCGCAGTACATGTGCAGTGCCAGTGTGGCTGTTTGCTGTAGTTACAATTTATGCTACATATAATGCTATTTCCCACGCTCAATGTTCTGTACTTTACACCAGTACTGTCCGCAGTACATGTGCAGTGCCATGTGGCTGTTTGCTGTAGTTACAGTTTATGCTACATATAATGCTATTTCCCACGCTCAATGTTCTGTACTTTACACCAGTACTGTCCGCAGTACATGTTGTGTGCAGTGCCAGTGTGGCTGTTTGCTGTAGTTACAATTTATGCTACATATAATGCTATTTCCCACGCTCAATGTTCTGTACTTCACACCAGTACTGTCCGCAGTACGTGTGCAGTGCCAGTGTGGCTGTTTGCTGTATTTACAGTTTATGCTACATATAATGCTATTTCCCACGCTCAATGTTCTGTACTTCACACCAGTACTGTCCGCAGTACATGTGCAGTGCCAGTGTGGCTGTTTGCTGTAGTTACAGTTTATGCTACACGTAATGCTATTTCCCACGCTCAATGTTCTGTACTTCACACCAGTACTGTCCGCAGTACGTGTGCAGTGCCAGTGTGGCTGTTTGCTGTAGTTACAATTTATGCTACATATAATGCTATTTCCCACGCTCAATGTTCTGTACTTCACACCAGTACTGTCCGCAGTACGTGTGCAGTGCCAGTGTGGCTGTTTGCTGTAGTTACAGTTTATGCTACATATAATGCTATTTCCCACGCTCAATGTTCTGTACTTCACACCAGTACTGTCCGCAGTACATGTGCAGTGCCAGTGTGGCTGTTTGCTGTAGTTACAGTTTATGCTACATATAATGCTATTTCCCACGCTCAATGTTCTGTACTTCACACCAGTACTGTCCGCAGTACATGTGCAGTGCCAGTGTGGCTGTTTGCTGTAGTTACAGTTTATGCTACATATAATGCTATTTCCCACGCTCAATGTTCTGTACTTCACACCAGTACTGTCCGCAGTACGTGTGCAGTGCCAGTGTGGCTGTTTGCTGTAGTTACAATTTATGCTACATTAATGCTATTTCCCACGCTCAATGTTCTGTACTTCACACCAGTACTGTCCGCAGTACGTGTGCAGTGCCAGTGTGGCTGTTTGCTGTAGTTACAGTTTATGCTACACGTAATGCTATTTCCCACGCTCAATGTTCTGTACTTTACACCAGTACTGTCCGCAGTACGTGTGCAGTGCCAGTGTGGCTGTTTGCTGTAGTTACAGTTTATGCTACATATAATGCTATTTCCCACGCTCAATGTTCTGTACTTACACCAGTACTGTCCGCAGTACATGTGCAGTGCCAGTGTGGCTGTTTGCTGTAGTTACAGTTTATGCTACATATAATGCTATTTCCCACGCTCAATGTTCTGTACTTCACACCAGTACTGTCCGCAGTACGTGGCAGTGCCAGTGTGGCTGTTTGCTGTAGTTACAGTTTATGCTACATATAATGCTATTTCCCACGCTCAATGTTCTGTACTTTACACCAGTACTGTCCGCAGTACATGTGCAGTGCCAGTGTGGCTGTTTGCTGTAGTTACAGTTTATGCTACATATAATGCTATTTCCCACGCTCAATGTTCTGTACTTCACACCAGTACTGTCCGCAGTACGTGTGCAGTGCCAGTGTGGCTGTTTGCTGTAGTTACAATTTATGCTACACGTAATGCTATTTCCCACGCTCAATGTTCTGTACTTCACACCAGTACTGTCCGCAGTACGTGTGCAGTGCCAGTGTGGCTGTTTGCTGTAGTTACAATTTATGCTACACGTAATGCTATTTCCCACGCTCAATGTTCTGTACTTCACACCAGTACTGTCCGCAGTACGTGTGCAGTGCCAGGTGGGCTGTTTGCTGTAGTTACAATTTATGCTACACGTAATGCTATTTCCCACGCTCAATGTTCTGTACTTCACACCAGTACTGTCCGCAGTACGTGTGCAGTGCCAGTGTGGCTGTTTGCTGTAGTTACAATTTATGCTACATATAATGCTATTTCCCACGCTCAATGTTCTGTACTTCACACCAGTACTGTCCGCAGTACGTGTGCAGTGCCAGTGTGGCTGTTTGCTGTAGTTACAGTTTATGCTACATATAATGCTATTTCCCACGCTCAATGTTCTGTACTTCACACCAGTACTGTCCGCAGTACGTGTGCAGTGCCAGTCTGTGGCTGTTTGCTGTAGTTCCTTGATGTCGTGCTTTGTGCATTTTGTGTATTTTGTGAGTGATTTTGAGATGGTTCTGTTGGCCCGTATTGTTACTGGTATCACTTTTGTGTTTACATTGCACATGCACTGTATTTGTGTTGTAAGGTCTATTATTATTATTATTATTATTATTATTATTATTATTATTATTGAGTCCAGTTCTTTGCAGTGCTTTGGACTACCTACTTACTAACCCGCGTTGTCATGGTGGTAGCCCCTTCGCCATTAAATATATGTGATATTTATAAACGTTTTAACTCATAAAACCATTTACAATTAACTATTTCTACATATCTATCTCTAACTCTATTATCACAGCTCTGTTTTACATCTTAACGTTTTCTTATGAGGTACATCCTCGTTCATACACAATCATTTCTTACTTAAAAATTTCCTTCTCCAATTTCTAGTTCCTAAACAGGTCAGCAGTTAGTGTCATACAGATACACAAAAAATGTGTTTATTATCTTACATCAAATTATAGTTCAATGAAACTTCAAACGTTCCGGCGGGAAGAAATTTTTGAAATTATCAGAATTAAAAGCCTTTGGCAATCTCTATACGTGCCCCCCTCCCCCCCCCCCCCCCCCAAAAAAAAAGCATTGTCATCTGTAGAATGTGCGAGTTAGAAAATACACACAGAGCTTGAAATTTGTTTAACTATCTCGAAAATCACGAGACTTGTGGAAAAGTGCACCGAGATTAATGGCGTGTTTTATTTTCTCTGCAACTTTAAATCCGAGCATTTTCGCTCCAATAAATATATAGCAAGTTACGATCAAAATATGCGTAACGCACGCACATCCATTACCCCATGGGTCGCCAAACTTTACACGGCAAAGGGCCACACCTGTTATTTTGGGCTAGTCTGCGGGCCGCGTGTGGAAAAATAGCAGTAAGTGGTATAAATAGCAGTAAGTGGTATAAATAGCAGTAAGTGGTATAAATAGCAGTAAGTGGTATAAATAGCAGTAAGTGGTATAAATAGCAGTAAGTGGTATAAATAGCAGTAAGTGGTATAAATAGCAGTAAGTGGTATAAATAGCAGTAAGTGGTATAAATAGCAGTAAGTGGTATAAATAGCAGTAAGTGGTATAAATAGCAGTAAGTGGTATAAATAGCAGTAAGTGGTATAAATAGCAGTAAGTGGTATAAATAGCAGTAAGTGGTATAAATAGCAGTAAGTGGTATAAATAGCAGTAAGTGGTATAAATAGCAGTAAGTGGTATAAATAGCAGTAAGTGGTATAAATAGCAGTAAGTGGTATAAATAGCAGTAAGTGGTATAAATAGCAGTAAGTGGTATAAATAGCAGTAAGTGGTATAAATAGCAGTAAGTGGTATAAATAGCAGTAAGTGGTATAAATAGCAGTAAGTGGTATACCTAACCGACTAAATTATGTGTGATTTATAGTATATACGTAATTTACAAATGTGACCGCGGCCGCATAATACAACCTGGCGGGCCGCGGTTGGAGACCCATGCACTAACCCTTGGAGTCTAAAGGTAAATATGTCCATGTGGGATTTGTGGTGGACAAAGTGGCACTGGACAGGATTTTCCACTAGTACTTCGTTTTCCCCTGTCAATTTCATTCCACCGGTGCTCCATTACTGGGAAAAATGAAAAAACTGATCATCTTTCTCTTCATCTTCATCACAGGGTTGCATAATAAGCCTTAAGGCTGCGGTGCGTCCGTAACTTCTGCTTCGGGGCCCTTCACCACAAAAAAAAAAGGTAAAGATTTTCTGTCGTAAATAGGCTCAAAAAACTCGCGAGCTAACGCGAATTAATGGAGCCTTTCCGTGAACACCCGGGCTAGAGGGCATTGCTCAGGCACTGGGTAGCATTCATGGTCAAAACGCCCCCCCCCCCCCAATCATGCATCGAAGTGCTCATGACAGTCTATCACAGTCTGTCAGATAATCTTTCGTGTGGACATTACACTGGCACCAACCCAGGGCAAGACTTCCTGGAGGCGGAAGAACTGATAGAATGTGAGTTCAAAGGGCGCAAAATTGCTTGATTTAGAGTTTCATTTCTGAATGAAATATATTTATGACTTCAACCGACAGCGTCAGACTGCTCACTATCGCTGTACTTACGTCAGTCCCCAGTTTGCGCATGCGCAGACTATGTCTGAAAATTCTCTATAAACATGAAGTCTGAATATTACAGTCGATCAGAGACTTCCTCTTTCCTATCCACGAATGTAACACACAGAACTACAATTTGGCAAGTCGTTTATCTCACACCAAGGAAAGAACAGACTATGCTACGGACTGGACCGTCCGGGGTTCGAATCGTGGAAGAGGCAGGAGATTTGTCTCTTCTCCAAATCGTCCAGACCGGCTCTGGGGCCCAACCAGATTCCTTTTTAATCGGTACCCGGAGTTCTTTCTCGGGGCTAAAGCGGCAGGGGCGTGATGTTGACCACTCAGCTCTATCTATAGCAGAGTATCAGAATGCGTGGAGCTATATCTCCATTCCACCTATATGCCTTCATGACGTGGGGAATAACAGCTTTTAACCTTTTTTGCCTTTGAGGAAAGAACATAGACTGGGGGACTTTGGGAATATGGTGCTAAGAGGAATATTTGGTTGGTTAAGAGGGAGAAAGCGACAGAAGAACGGAGAAAAATGTATAATGAGGAGCATCGCGATTTGTCTTATTCAACTATTAAACAGAGGAGGATGGTTCGGCTTAGCACGCACTTCGTAACGGCGTAACAATAAATACAGGGTATACACAAACGAATGGTGCGGTTTCAATGGTGAATAAACGAAAACCGCACCATTCTTTTGTGTATACCCTGTATGTGCAAAATTTAGGTCGTAAAACTTGAAGGAAAGAAACGAATCAGAAAGTATAGGTGCAGATAGGCGGATAATACTAAAATGGATCTTAAAAAAATAAGATGTGATGGTGTTGACTGGATTTATCTGCCTCTGTTGCGTGCTGCTAGTAGAGACGGCAAAAAAATCTCGCATTCCATAAATACAGAAAATTACTTAATTGGCTCAGCGACTGGAGACGGGTATCGGCATTAAAGTCAGCGTCGTTAAACAAACCACGAACACTATAAAGGAATTAAAAAGCAGGATATTAACACTGAAGGAGTGCAGTCTTCTATGACGTGCACCGACGTTTCAGAAAAACCTGCTGCCTCCATCATCAGATAAAGGTAAAGCTATCCCTATACAAACCGTGAGGGTTCCAGGAGGTTGAGGCTTCCAGATTTCAAACCAATTGGCACATGAAGGTGGCAAGGTTGTCAGCCCTACGCGCCGGACGCCTTTACCCCCCAGGTACTCACTTCTGTTAGAGGCTGAATCGACCCCAGGGCCATAGTGTGGCCGGAAGGATTAAGTCAATGAGAAATTCCAATTTACCATCGGGAGTCGAACCCGCAACCTTCCGGCTTGCAGCGCAGTGCCTCAACCAACTGCGCAACCGCACACCCCCGCCTCAATCATCAGATTCCTCTAAAACTTCAGTACACTATAACCATAGTACACGCCGTCATATCCAGAAGACAGCAACCTTCATGGTCATCGCCAACAGAGCCTCAAATCTCAACGTTTTTGATCAAATGTCCGTCTTCATCCCGGCTTAGAGGTCCGTGTCTGTGAAGTTCGCTGTTCGCATTGCAAGCGCTGTGACCGCAGATACGAGCAGGCCCGAGTCTGAACGCCTTAACTCTCCTTATCAAGCATTGTTGAACAAATATTGACCTACCAGAAGTTCAAACTGTTCTATTTCCTCATGGCGAATTCGTCAGTCATTTTATTTACTTTAAAAAACACACTCCGTCTCAGTTATAAAAACCAACCAGTTAATGCTGTACAGTGAAATAATCGCTGTTTGTTCTGAGATCTACACAAAACACATAAATACAGTCCGTACCGCGCAGTAAACACACTCCGTCTCAGTTATACAAACCAGTCAGTTAATGTTGTACAGTGAAATAATAGCTGTTTGTTCTGAGATCCACACAAAACACATAAATACAGTCCGTACCGCGCAGTAAACACACTCCGTCTCAGTTATACAAACCAATCAGTTAATGCTGTACAGTGAAATAATCGCTGTTTATTCTGAGATCCACACAAAACACATAAATACAGTCCGTACCGCGCAGTAAACACACTCCGTCTCAGTTATACAAACCAGTCAGTTAATGCTGTACAGTGAAATAATCGCTATTTGTTCTGAGATCCACACAAAACACATACAGTCCGTACCGCTCAGTAAACACACTCCGTCTCAGTTATACAAACCAATCAGTTAATGGTGTAAAGTGAAATAATCGCTGTTTGTTCTGAGATCCACACAAAACACATAAATACAGTCCGTACCGCTCAGTAAACACACTCCGTCTCAGTTATACAAACCAATCAGTTAATGCTGTACAGTGAAATAATCGCTATTTGTTCTGAGATCCACACAAAACACATAAATACAGTCCGTACCGCGCAGTAAACACACTCCGTCTCAGTTATACAAACCAGTCAGTTAATGCTGTACAGTGAAATAATCGCTATTTGTTCTGAGATCCACACAAAACACATACAGTCCGTACCGCTCAGTAAACACCACTCCGTCTCAGTTATACAAACCAATCAGTTAATGGTGTAAAGTGAAATAATCGCTGTTTGTTCTGAGATCCACACAAAACACATAAATACAGTCCGTACCGCTCAGTAAACACACTCCGTCTCAGTTATACAAACCAATCAGTTAATGCTGTACAGTGAAATAATCGCTATTTGTTCTGAGATCCACACAAAACACATAAATACAGTCCGTACCGCGCAGTAAACACACTCCGTCTCAGTTATACAAACCAGTCAGTTAATGCTGTACAGTGAAATAATCGCTATTTGTTCTGAGATCCACACAAAACACATACAGTCCGTACCGCTCAGTAAACACACTCCGTCTCAGTTATACAAACCAATCAGTTAATGGTGTAAAGTGAAATAATCGCTGTTTGTTCTGAGATCCACACAAAACACATAAATACAGTCCGTACCGCTCAGTAAACACACTCCGTCTCAGTTATACAAACCAATCAGTTAATGGTGTAAAGTGAAATAATCGCTGTTTGTTCTGAGATCCACACAAAACACATAAATACAGTCCGTACCGCGCAGTAAACACACTCCGTCTCAGTTATACAAACCAGTCAGTTAATGCTGTACAGTGAAATAATCGCTGTTTGTTCTGAGATCCACACAAAACACATAAATACAGTCCGTACCGCGCAGTAAACACACTCCGTCTCAGTTATACAAACCAGTCAGTTAATGCTGTACAGTGAAATAATCGCTGTTTGTTCTGAGATCCACACAAAACACATAAATACAGTCCGTACTGCGCAGTAAACACACTCCGTCTCAGTTATACAAACCAGTCAGTTAATGCTGTACAGTGAAATAATCGCTGTTTGTTCTGAGATCCACACAAAACACATAAATACACTGTGTGGGCAGAACGTAGAATTTGTGAATGTTAAACATGGTGTACATAAAGTGACCACTGGGCTTTAGTGGGTTAAACGCTAAGGTTCTATAAGCGGTTCTCAAAGGTTCTGTACCTTAACTTTAGCCAACAGACTGGAAGGGTTTGTATACTGTTTAGATCAGGGGTCGGCAAACTACGGCCCGCGGGCCGCATCTGGGCTGGGTCTCCATTTCATGCAGCCCGCTAAAGATGTATCAACCTTTTAGATAAATAGTCCATTTCTTATAAGTTGCAGCAAACTGAGAATAGTTAAGTTTACCATACATTTTTTTGACATTCTTTTTTTCAACCCTGTAGTCTTTTGCAAGGGTTATGAAGTTCTTGCCCTTAGAGTGTCTAAAAGTCTAACAATGCTGCAGCCTTGGTAAGTTAGATTTTTTGCGGTATCTGTTATCACTAAAAATCACTCAGCTGTAGAGATATAGTGTTTATTTAAAGGAATTTTCCTCGTAAGGTGATAAGAAATAAAGAAATCGGTCATTATTCGTGATGTCGTAATTTGTGCAGATGTTGCTCTCTGGTCGTGTACGTATCTTTGATTTCACTCCGTCCTCTTGGCCCGCTAAGCCTAAAATATTTACTTTCCGGCCCATCTCCAAAAACGTTTGCCGGCCCCTGGTTCACATTACAGACCTCTGCGGTACGTTCTGTCCCTAATGGGCACCCATGTCTTGGGAGTACATATGTCTCAGTCTAATGGGCACCCATGTCTTGGGAGTACATATGTCTCAGTCTAATGGGCACCCATGTCTTGGGAGTACATATGTCTCAGTCTAATGGGCACCCATGTCTTGGGAGTACATATGTCTCAGTCTAATGGGCACCCATGTCTTGGGAGTACATATGTCTCAGTCTAATGGACACCCATGTCTTGGAAGTACATATGTCTCAGTCTAATGGGCACCCATGTCTTGGAAGTACATATGTCTCAGTCTAATGGACACCCATGTCTTGGGAGTACATATGTCTCAGTCTAATGGACACCCATGTCTTGGAAGTACATATGTCTCAGTCTAATGGGCACCCATGTCTTGGGAGTACATATGTCTCAGTCTAATGGGCACCCATGTCTTGGAAGTACATATGTCTCAGTCTAATGGACACCCATGTCTTGGAAGTACATATGTCTCAGTCTAATGGACACCCATGTCTTGGAAGTACATGTGTCTCAGTCTAATGGGCACCCATGTCTTGGAAGTACATATGTCTCAGTCTAATGGGCACCCATGTCTTGGAAGTACATATGTCTCAGTCTTCAGCTTGACATCTTGCAGCCTGGTAGAAGTGTCGTCGAGTTCCTGAGGAATATGCTGCCTCCGTCTGCTACAATAACTACACGACAGCTAAACCCCAAGACCACAATTACAATATGCTGCCTCCGTCTGCTACAATAACTACACGACAGCTAAACCCCAAGACCACAATTACAATATGCTGCCTCCGTCTACTACAATAACTACACGACAGCTAAACCCCAAGACCACAATTACAATATGCTGCCTCCGTCTGCTACAATAACTACACGACAGCTAAACCCCAAGACCACAATTACAATATGCTGCCTCCGTCTGCTACAATAACTACACGACAGCTAAACCCCAAGACCACAATTACAATATGCTGCCTCCGTCTACTACAATAACTACACGACAGCTAAACCCCAAGACCACAATTACAATATGCTGCCTCCGTCTGCTACAATAACTACACGACAGCTAAACCCCAAGACCACAATTACAATATGCTGCCTCCGTCTGCTACAATAACTACACGACAGCTAAACCCCAAGACCACAATTACAATATGCTGCCTCCGTCTGCTACAATAACTACACGACAGCTAAACCCCAAGACCACAATTACAATATGCTGCCTCCGTCTGCTACAATAACTACACGACAGCTAAACCCCAAGACCACAATTACAATATGCTGCCTCCGTCTGCTACAATAACTACACGACAGCTAAACCCCAAGACCACAATTACAATATGCTGCCTCCGTCTGCTACAATAACTACACGACAGCTAAACCCCAAGACCACAATTACAATATGCTGCCTCCGTCTACTACAATAACTACACGACAGCTAAACCCCAAGACCACAATTACAATATGCTGCCTCCGTCTACTACAATAACTACACGACAGCTAAACCCCAAGACCACAATTACAATATGCTGCCTCCGTCTGCTACAATAACTACACGACAGCTAAACCCCAAGACCACAATTACAATATGCTGCCTCCGTCTGCTACAATAACTACACGACAGCTAAACCCCAAGACCACAATTACAATAGTCATCACCATCACAAGTTTAAATGTTAGTATTTCAGATGGCGGTACATTTTATAATTCCTACATAATGGATATTTAATCAACTGCTGAAGACACTCGACTACCAAGTATGTGCTGCGACGCTGTGTTAACACAAGGACAGACCGTGCTGTCTTGATTCTCAGTTTGTTTAACGACGCCCCCATGCAACGTCGATATGCAGAGTGATTCTGAAAGGATAGCGACTCGCTACGAGCTGGACGGTCCGGGGATCGAATCCCGGTGGGGGCGAGATATCCCGCACCCGTCCAGACCGGCCCTGGGGCCTACCCAGCCTCTTGTACAATGGGTACCGGGTAAAGCGGCCAGGGCGTGGCATTGACCATCCATCCCCATCTAGCGCCGAGGTTAAAGAAAGAGTAGAGCTATACCTCTACTCCCCCTCTGGGCCTTCGTGGCCTGTTGTAGGGTGACCTTTACCTTTTACTGCACACAGCGGCCACTGCACCTGCCTGGAAGCATGCTGAGACATGAACAACAACCACAGTCAGTAGCCAGTGCAGAATCGAACTGGATTCATCCAGAAGCGAGTCAAAAGGTATAATTGTCCTGTTATTAACGAATCGCCACATCATAAATGCGGATGGTGGAGTGGAGGTACAGCTCCACGAATTTTACCATCGGCACTACATAGAGGTGAGCGGCCAGTTGCAAGCGTCGGCTGCTTTACCCCCGGTGAGGCTCCAATCTATTGTGACTGCTCGGCTACATTTAAGCGTATATGTAGATGTCCTTGTGCCTTTCTTCTCCCTTGCCTTCTTATATTTTTAATTCCTTTCGTTCTATAATTCCGTTCTCTTTTCTTTCTTTTTCTCTAAGTGTCCGTCTTCTCTCTTTCTTTCTGTATTTTTCTTTTCCTTCCTTCAATTTCTTAATCTCTCTTTCTACCTACATTCTCTCTGCATTCTTCGCTACTTTTTTTCATCCCTTCCCCTTTCAGTTCAGTCTCTATCCTGTTTCCCCTTTCTTTCGTTGTCTCCCTTCCCGTTGCCAGTGACGTCACCCCCCACACGGTCACAGCCACACCATCGCCGCCAACAACAAGACCCAGGCTTCCTATGCCACGGACTTGCGTGACAGAACGGTCTGACGACACGAGAACGTGACCCACGCTTATCTCTTACGACAAACTAAATTATCCATGTCTGCCCTATCACAGTTATGGTGACCCCATAACGACATACATGTGCCCCACTGAAATGACCCCACTCGCACAGCTGCGGTCGCCATATTGGTTTGTGAAATCCTCGTCTCAATTAAAAGCGCATTTTTAAGAGGTTTGAAAGTCGCAGAATAAACGTAGTTACGACGCCTGCCAAACGATAAAGTTACGCCACCAACTGGACCCTCATAGCGCACTGCCATGTGAAGAAGACCATATATAAGGCAGTTCTGTTTTTTTTTTTCCTATGGCTCGACAGCCCCTAGTGGGCCAGGGCCTCCTCGTTTTGCGAGGCTTCACGATCACACTCAGACACACCACACTCGGTAGGACTCCTCTGGACGAGTGACCAGTCCGTCGCAGAGACCTCTACCTGACAACACACAACACTCACAAGACAGACATCCATGTCCCCGGCGGGATTTAAACCCACGATCCCAGTAACCCAGCGGCCGCAGACCCACGCCTTAGACCGCGCGGCCACTGGGATCGGCATAAGGCAGTTTACCTGTCAAAAACTAGTAGATGTCATACTTTTGGAAACGAAAGAGCTGGGAGAATAATATGTAGCAAATGGAAGAGGGTAGCTGACGAATTAGCACAGAATAAAATAATAAACTGTACAAGTATAAGGCAGTTAAAATGTTGCAAAATGTTTATTTTAAAATTACATTCAAACACAAAAATAAAGTCACTGTGGTACAGAAAACAAAAGCCCTCGCTTGGGGGGGAGGGGTGTAATGTTATTTCAAGCATATAATTGTAAGCCGATCCCAGTGGCCGCGAGGTCTAAGGCGTGAGTCTGCGGCCGCTCGCTTACTGGGATTGTGGGTGAGGAGGCCTAGGACCTCTAGGGGCTGTTGCGCCACCAAAAAATATATATATAATTGTAAATACGCTGCATAAAAGTGATAATGATAATAATAATGATAACTGTTTAGGCAAGCGTTCAAGTTGCAGTAACTTCCTGATCCATGAGGCAAACAAGGCGCCTAACAAAAACAGCACAGTTTAGTGTACAGTGTATACCGATGACGTGATCACAGGTAGCACTGCGCTGTTGGACAGCTGTTGACTGTCAGCCGACAGCAGCACTGTCTCCCTCCGTACATAGCTGTCAGTACTTCCTGCAGCCATGATTGCATTTACTGTGTGTTGTTATTACAGCAAAACTCCATTCAGTAGAGTCCCTTTTTGAGAAGCTAACAGTCGCTAAACTACTCAGGTAAGTGCCCGAAACTTACAGAATCCGAAGACGGTTCTTATCCTCAGCCAGATTAATCCATTCCTTACCCTCACGCCACATTCCTTGAAGGCATCACATCTACGGCCACGTCTTCCAAAATAAAGTATTTTCCTTTCGTGTTTCTGACCCCACCCCCACAATTTTGTCAGTATTTCTTACGTCTCTCACGCGTGAAACATACCAAGGCCTTATCCCATCTGACGTGGATCACCCTAACACATAACGGTGACCAGTACAAATCATAGAAATTGTCTCCATCCCCCTATCACTTCCCCCCTTCTGGGTCCAAATATTCTCCCCAGCACCCTGTTTTTTAAAAACTGCTACACCCAAGTCTAGTCATTATAGCAGGGATGCACAAATCCCGGACGACTAAATTTTGTACGGTGGCGCCTAATATTCGTGGGCCCTCAGTGTGTAACCGTTCATGTCAGCTTTCTGACGTCTAGAATTTTTGGAAAATTTGAGGACCTTTGTATTATAGAATGCAGGAATAGGGGGCATGGAGGTAAATTATTTTTAACTTCCACAATATTTAACTGCACGGCCGCCTGTCCGGGATTGGTTAAGCAGTTCGTTGGACATTGTGGCGAAGGAAAATCCAAATGCCTTTACCGTCGGTCGGATCGCGGTCACACACAGCAGCGCATCGCTTTATTGTCGTGGTTTTTGCAGAACCTGAAGACCCGTAAGTGGGTCTATCACAATTACTCGGTCGTCACACGCTCATTCGTGAGAACAACGTAAGCCGTCAGACTTTGTCCTGTTTACTATCATTTAGCAAAGCGTTTTTGTTGCCCTCTGTGCATTATCCGACTTAAGTCGGACTTCACATTGGCGATGAAACAATTTTGAATTAACAACGAAAATCTTTGACAAATATTTGTTATTTGCACTGGTAATACTAGACAAAACTTATCACAAGCAGACCGACTTAGTGGTGGAGATATCTCATGTGTAGTGAGGAAACTTTAACGCAGGGGTAACCAAACCGCTGCCGGCTGGGCTCTGTTATGCGGCTCGAGGTCTCATTTATAAGTTATGACACAACAACTTGGTATACACTTATACTGACTTCTACACGTGCGGCCCGCGAACCGGCCCAAAGTAAGAGTTGTGGCCCTTTGCCAATAAACACTAGACACTCTTGCTTTAACCTTATTCATGCCGACTGTATAAAAACTAAGAATACAGCATACAAGGTAAAGTTCGCCCTAGAACGGTTATGAAGGCCTAGAGGGGGAGTAGAGGTATAACTATACTCTTTCTTTAACCTCGACGCTAGATGGGGGTGGGTGGTCAACTCCACGCCCCGAGCGCCCGGGAAAGAGACCCGGTACCCAATACCCAGGAGGCTGGGTGGGTCCCAGGGCCGGTCTGGACGGGTGCGGAAAATCTCGTCCCCAGCGGGATTCGAAACCCGGAACGTCCAGCCCGTAGCGAGTCGCTATACCGACTGAGCTATCCCGGCCCACAAAATACAGCATACGGCTTATTTTTTTGTGTCCATAGTTATTTTTGGTTTCCACTGTTGAAACGTTGACATTAATTTGGTTTCGGGAGAGTTCAAAACGAAACGCGGGTCTCCTGCCAGCTGTTAGATTTCGCAGCAGTGTAGTTCAGCTCTGCTGCCAGCTGTTAGCTTTCGCAGCAGTGTAGTTCAGCTCTGCTGCCAGCTGTTAGCTTTCGCAGCAGTGTAGTTCAGCTCTGCTGCCAGCTGTTAGATTTCGCAGCAGGGTAGTTCAGCTCTGCTGCCAGCTGTTAGCTTTCGCAGCAGTGTAGTTCAGCTCTGCTGCCAGTTGTTAGCTTTCGCAGCAGTGTAGTTCAGCTCTGCTGCCAGCTGTTAGCTTTCGCAGCAGTGTAGTTCAGCTCTGCTGCCAGCTGTTAGCTTTCGCAGCAGTGTAGTTCAGCTCTGCTGCCAACTGTTAGCTTTCGCAGCAGTGTAGTTCAGCTCTGCTGCCAGCTGTTAGCTTTCGCAGCAGTGTAGTTCAGCTCTGCTGCCAGCTGTTAGCTTTCGCAGCAGTGTAGTTCAGCTCTGCTGCCAGCTGTTAGCTTTCGCAGCAGTGTAGTTCAGCTCTGCTGCCAGTTGTTAGATTTCGCAGCAGTGTAGTTCAGCTCTGCTGCCAGCTGTTAGCTTTCGCAGCAGTGTAGTTCAGCTCTGCTGCCAGTTGTTAGCTTTCGCAGCAGTGTAGTTCAGCTCTGCTGCCAGCTGTTAGCTTTCGCAGCAGTGTAGTTCAGCTCTGCTGCCAGCTGTTAGCTTTCGCAGCAGTGTAGTTCAGCTCTGCTGCCAACTGTTAGCTTTCGCAGCAGTGTAGTTCAGCTCTGCTGCCAGCTGTTAGCTTTCGCAGCAGTGTAGTTCAGCTCTGCTGCCAGCTGTTAGCTTTCGCAGCAGTGTAGTTCAGCTCTGCTGCCAGCTGTTAGCTTTCGCAGCAGTGTAGTTCAGCTCTGCTGCCAGTTGTTAGATTTCGCAGCAGTGTAGTTCAGCTCTGCTGCCAGCTGTTAGCTTTCGCAGCAGTGTAGTTCAGCTCTGCTGCCAGCTGTTAGATTTCGCAGCAGTGTAGTTCAGCTCTGCTGCCAGTTGTTAGATTTCGCAGCAGTGTAGTTCAGCTCTGCTGCCAGCTGTTAGCTTTCGCAGCAGTGTAGTTCAGCTCTGCTGCCAGTTGTTAGATTTCGCAGCAGTGTAGTTCAGCTCTGCTGCCAGTTGTTAGCTTTCGCAGCAGTGTAGTTCAGCTCTGCTGCCAGCTGTTAGCTTTCGCAGCAGTGTAGTTCAGCTCTGCTGCCAGCTGTTAGATTTCGCAGCAGTGTAGTTCAGCTCTGCTGCCAGCTGTTAGATTTCGCAGCAGTGTAGTTCAGCTCTGCTGCCAGCTGTTAGATTTCGCAGCAGTGTAGTTCAGCTCTGCTGCCAGCTGTTAGCTTTCGCAGCAGTGTAGTTCAGCTCTGCTGCCAGTTGTTAGCTTTCGCAGCAGTGTAGTTCAGCTCTGCTGCCAGCTGTTAGCTTTCGCAGCAGTGTAGTTCAGCTCTGCTGCCAGCTGTTAGATTTCGCAGCAGTGTAGTTCAGCTCTGCTGCCAGCTGTTAGATTTCGCAGCAGTGTAGTTCAGCTCTGCTGCCAGCTGTTAGCTTTCGCAGCAGTGTAGTTCAGCTCTGCTGCCAGCTGTTAGCTTTCGCAGCAGTGTAGTTCAGCTCTCCTTTCTTGTCACATGTGGCGAGGCGCCGCGACACTGTGTGATACCCAGCGTCGCGGCGCCACATCCCAGAACGCAGACCTTAGCTCCAGCATGTCTGACTGCGTGTCTGTATCCAGCAGGTCAAGAACAGCGAGACAGATTTTCACGTAATTTGATACAGACTTTCATCAAAATTTGCAGACACATTCCAGTTTTGGTTCATATCGGGCAATAACACACACGTTAAGAAAAAATGCACAGCTCGAGAGTAACTCGCTAAATACGAATTTAACGAAGAAAACAAAAGAAAAAGTTTCAAACAAACGTTGTAGAGAAAAACAAAGCGCACATTTCACACCCCTTCCTCGGTTCCGCGATAAATCTGGTAATTTTTGACATCACGTAACAAAATACAGCTAAAGCGCCAGTGATGTTACACTGTGCGTTTTTTGGAAGGGCCCCGCAGCAGATACTACGGACGCACCGCAGCCTTAAGGCTTATTGTGCAACCTTGTGATGAAGATGTTTAGTTTTTTCCGTATTTCCGTGTAATGTAGCACCGGTGGAATAAAACTGACAGGGGAAAACCGAAGTACTCGGAGAAAAACCTGTCCCAGTGCCACTTTGTCCGCCACAAATCCCACACGGACTGACCCAGGATCGAACCCGGGCCTCATGGCACGGCCTTACACTGTGCTTTAGTTTCGTAACTTGTTAGTGCCTAAACAACACTCGCATTGTTATACAAAGTAATTTATTAAATAACATAATATATTTCAGGCATAAAATACATATCAATAATCTTGTGCATTTGTTGGTTGATATTAGACTTAGACATAAAATAGCCGTTTGTACACGACAAATCTCGTTTCTAGCATTTAAATCAAAGCATACGTGTAGAATCATGCAACGTCTTACACTAGCTAGTGAACGCGCACGACACAGGTCTGCAGAAACAAAGAGATAATACAATTCTACCTTGCATGTAATTCCTCAGGACAGAAACTGCAATGTGCTGCCCCTGCAACCGTACAAACGCTAATTCTTCATGTTGCAGCGTCACGGCTGGACAGACACGCAGTCTCTATATCGAAAAGGTAGCAGCAATGTGGACTAATTAATTAAGTCACAAAGGACAAAAATACTTCAACACAGTCAAACAGAACAACAGCACTAAAGCTACCTAAGAACAGTACTGAAGATAACTACCTAACAACAGCACTGAAGATAACTGACAACACTAAGGCTACCTAACAACAGCACTGAAGATAACTGACAACACTAAGGCTACCTAACAACAGCACTGAAGATAACTGACAACACTAAGGCTACCTAACAACAGTACTGAAGATAACTGACAACACTAAGGCTACCTAACAACAGAACTGAAGATAACTGACAACACTAAGGCTACCTAACAACAGCACTGAAGATAACTGACAACACTAAGGCTACCTAACAACAGCACTGAAGATAACTGACAACACTAAGGCTACCTAACAACAGCACTGAAGATAACTGACAACACTAAGGCTACCTAACAACAGTACTGAAGATAACTGACAACACTAAGGCTACCTAACAACAGCACTGAAGATAACTGACAACACTAAGGCTACCTAACAACAGTACTGAAGATAACTGACAACACTAAGGCTACCCAACAACAGCACTGAGATAACTGACAACACTAAGGCTACCTAACAACAGTACTGAAGATAACTGACAACACTAAGGCTACCTAACAACAGTACTGAAGATAACTGACAACACTAAGGCTACCTAACAACAGCACTGAAGATAACTGACAACACTAAGGCTACCTAACAACAGAACTGAAGATAACTGACAACACTAAGGCTACCTAACAACAGCACTGAAGATAACTGACAACACTAAGGCTACCTAACAACAGCACTGAAGATAACTGACAACACTAAGGCTACCTAACAACAGCACTGAAGATAACTGACAACACTAAGGCTACCTAACAACAGTACTGAAGATAACTGACAACACTAAGGCTACCTAACAACAGCACTGAAGATAACTGACAACACTAAGGCTACCTAACAACAGTACTGAAGATAACTACCTAACAACAGCACTGAAGATAACTGACAACACTAAGGCTACCTAACAACAGTACTGAAGATAACTGACAACACTAAGGCTACCTAACAACAGTACTGAAGATAACTGACAACACTAAGGCTACCTAACAACAGCACTGAAGATAACTGACAACACTAAGGCTACCTAACAACAGTACTGAAGATAACTGACAACACTAAGGCTACCTAACAACAGCACTGAAGATAACTGACAACACTAAGGCTACCTAACAACAGCACTGAAGATAACTGACAACACTAAGGCTACCTAACAACAGCACTGAAGATAACTGACAACACTAAGGCTACCTAACAACAGCACTGAAGATAACTGACAACACTAAGGCTACCTAACAACAGTACTGAAGATAACTGACAACACTAAGGCTACCTAACAACAGCACTGAAGATAACTGACAACACTAAGGCTACCTAACAACAGCACTGAAGATAACTGACAACACTAAGGCTACCTAACAACAGCACTGAAGATAACTGACAAAACTAAGGCTACCTAACAACAGCACTGAAGATAACTGACAACACTAAGGCTACCTAACAACAGCACTAAAGATAACTGACAACACTAAGGCTACCTAACAACAGCACTGAAGATAACTGACAACACTAAGGCTACCTAACAACAGCACTGAAGATAACTGACAACACTAAGGCTACCTAACAACAGCACTGAAGATAACTGACAACACTAAGGCTACCTAACAACAGCACTGAAGATAACTGACAACACTAAGGCTACCTAACAACAGCACTGAAGATAACTGACAACACTAAGGCTACCTAACAACAGCACTGAAGATAACTGACAACACTAAGGCTACCTAACAACAGCACTGAAGATAACTGACAACACTAAGGCTACCCAACAACAGCACTGAAGATAACTGACAACACTAAGGCTACCTAACAACAGTACTGAAGATAACTGACAACACTAAGGCTACCTAACAACAGCACTGAAGATAACTGACAACACTAAGGCTACCTAACAACAGCACTGAAGATAACTGACAACACTAAGGCTACCTAACAACAGCACTGAAGATAACTGACAACACTAAGGCTACCTAACAACAGTACTGAAGATAACTGACAACACTAAGGCTACCTAACAACAGCACTGAAGATAACTGACAACACTAAGGCTACCTAACAACAGCACTGAAGATAACTGACAACACTAAGGCTACCTAACAACAGCATTGAAGATAACTGACAACACTAAGGCTACCTAACAACAGTACTGAAGACAACTGACAACACTAAGGCTACCTAACAACAGCACTGAAGCGTTCCTAACTCTTGGGTTACTGCAATGCGTGCAAAAATGCAACGAGTCCACTTTTTTCTACAATGCTGCCAGGATTACAGCAAGTAGTTTAGTGATGTGTTGATTTGCTGTATCTAGTTTCCTTTGATTATTTATTATTATTATTATTTTTATTTATTTTGGATTGTACAAAATTAACAAATACAGCGTTTGGATTGTCTCAACTGGCACACCCCTCGGTCAGCTGACTGCCGGGTTGATAGGTGGGGGCAGAGAATAGTGACAACGTAAGCATACTTGCTTCCCTTAACAAAGGAAAGTAGGCCAAAAGTACTATGGGTATAAAATGGATCCCACGCAGTAATGTATGGACGATCTCTTGCTCACTGGTTTGACGGTTAGCACAATAGCAGACAGAGCACACTCAGGGCAACTCGATTCTGGCCTTGTCTATTCCCTTGTATTGAAAAAAAAATTTGTTTACTGGATTGTTTCCATCCTCACTGAAAGCATCCCACCTCGTCTGGTCCGACAGTAAAACCATATCTCAAGCACTGAACCAGTAGTAACCAAATGAACATAATGGAAAATAAATAATTATTAAATTAGGCCCAGCCATCCCCATAACCATGTCAACCCCCTAAAATCATAATAAAGTGAAAATCCTTCAATAATAAAGTAGAAACCCCACAGAATAGAATTGGGCAAATTACTCACATCAAAAATCCAAGACAAAGTGCGTAGCAATACTAAACCAATTATAGCCATTAATACATCAGAATTTTCCCCATCCACAAAACACACTGCAATAAATTAAAATCACCACAAAAATCAAAATAAAACAGACGAAAAGAATAACGTGTAACAAACACAGAGAAACGCGAAACAAAAAACATATTCACCTGCCAAAAAAAAAAAAAAAAAGGCATACCACGAACAGCAAAATTAGAAACCATCAGATGAGAGAAAGTCCGAGAGGAAAAGCTAACCTCATCACTGGACCAGTGATTAAGAACAACCGCTTCTGTTGGACGTAGCTCAGTAGGTGCAGTGTCACCTGAGGACGGGCATGGATTCGGATTACGAACCGCGTAACACAAAATTTATTAAAATCCACGATCCGCTACGTGTTTCGGCCATGAAAAGCCATGCTGAGGCTGTGTAAATCTATATAAAAAATGCACATCTGTACACGTAATATTATTAAAAACAGAGATGTTAATTTTTGTCACATCTATGTTCATGTATTATATTATAAGATTAAAAAGAAAATATTAAACACGCCATTATAAAACACTGCTTGTCACATAATACAGTATTCAAATGACAGACGGTTAATTGTTGGTGTTTACGAAAATGTGTTATTTCCTTAATTTTGGACAAGAAGTCCAGACACTAAGGAATCCTGACTGATACACCATCACCACAAATGTTTAGACATTTTTTAAAACAGCACACAGTTTAAAACCGGAAAAGAAAATGATTTGTCACGCGTTCCTATTTCCAAACTCAAAAATTACAACTCAAATTACACATGGAATACACAAAAAGGGGGTGTAGCTTACCTGCAGAAACCAACCCCTGCGACGGCAGGTTTTGTCACTGAGGTATGTGTCCGAACGTGGGGGTAACAAACAATCCACGCACGCGCAGAAGCGACCCTTTGTCTACCTGTTAGGGGCAACGTTTGATGAAGGCGGGAAAATCGTTAATATCGGCTGGAAGAAAGAAAAGTGAATGTCGTGCTGGTGGCATAAAAGCCACCTGAGTCGTAGCAAGGTAGGAAATAATGGCGCGCGATCCACAGCCAAGGAATACTTGTGAATATGGACAGGGCAAAGATCAGGAGACTGGCTCAGCCAGACATTGGACAGACAGTTTCTGGGGTCAAGACATTACTTCGTTTTCAAAACCTTAACTGTAGTGGCCGAATGGCCGAAACTTGTAGCACAATTTTAATAATAAAGGTATTTGTTGGTTGCATTATTTCATAAAACTGGGTCTAAATTTAAAAACACAAATCTTAACCCAATTTCTGTTCTCAGCTATGTTTATTTACTCCAGTAGTCTATATACAGGGTATACACAAAAGAATGGTGCGGTTTTAATAGTGAACACTATTAAAACCGCACCATTCTTTTGTGTATGCCCTGTACACTTCATCACGACGCTTTCACTTCCCTTTCAGACGCGCTCCGGCTTATTCAGACATCGTAAGTGCCTACTTGCATCGTCACGTAAATAACTTGTGAAGTTTAATTTAATATGGTTCATCCTGTTGTTTTCGTGTACGTATATATTAATATTATTAATATAATTAATTCATATTAATTATATTAATTAACAAATAAAAATATTAATTATAATTACTATATTAATATTAATAATATTAGGTATACAGATGTATGTTCTCTTTTTCATATAGTTTTACACAGCCTGAGAATGATTTAACAAAGCCGAAACATGTAGCTGAGTGTGAATTTTAAGAAACAAATGTTGTGTTAAACGGTTAATTATTGATGTCTATAACTTGTAAAGCATTATGTTCAAATTCTAAAAATATTTTTGTAATTACTGTATTGCTCGCTAGTGGTTAGTCCGCCCTGATTGAATTTATAAGACATTTTGAAACACAAAAACCTATAATTCTATTTGTCATTTCGTTTGAGTGTAAAACTTGGTCTTGTAGTGTAGAAAATCATGTACTGGTAGTATTTCAGAACAAAGTATTACCGAAAGTCGCTGTCCAGCAGTTGGTACTATTGCTTTGTATTCATACGTGTGGCTTATTTAACGACGATGTCAGTAGCTTAAAAACTACATAACACGTCAAACGGTAGGATGTTCACAGTGAATGATGAATTGGGAAGGATGTGGCAGGACATTAATGTGACATAATGTCCTGCAATGTCCTTACAGGGACTGAGGAAAAACAAGAAAAAGCTTTAGTAACGATAAACCGGTGGCGGGCTCTATGAACACGGCAATGAACCTGCCGGTTCCATAAAATTCGGGCACAGCCTTCATTATAGGAGTAAGTACTACCTTCTGGAGACGAAGTGTGTTACCTGGAGTTGTTAATTTATTGTTAGCTGGTTAGTTAGTCGGTCAGCTAACTAGTTACTTAACTGACTGTTCTCTTAAGCTGATGCAAGTTTTTTTTAAAAGTCAGGTATAGAGGAGACCATGGGAGGACGTTTCGGAGGAAGCAGACCCGTGAGAAAGCCTAGAAGTAGATGGGAGGATGATGTTTTGGAAGGATATCGTAGATTTACTCCAGATATGGAACTGGAAGGCGGCAGCAAGGACGGGAAGGGGTTGGAGGAAGGAGATCGGGGAGGTCACATCCCGATAATTGGCCGAAGAGCCATAGAAAAAGAAAAAAAACGATAGAGCAGGTCATGGGATTGTAATCTGCGAAAGAAATACTGTACAAGTCTCAGCACTGGAGGCCAGAGACACGGACAGCGTCACACCGACTGGATACCAATATGTCTGCGTAACGCGACAACTTTCAGGTCGAACTACTTCCAAATCTGAACAACTTACTCAATCTGGGCAACCACTTTCCTGTTCTGTTTACTTACATAAATTCTTCGACTTAGTACGGTGAAATAAGATATTCTACAAACATGGTTCTTATTCTATTGTTCATTCCTGTAACATAACTGTGGGTGTGTTTCCGCGAAAACATTAACATAAATGACACAGCTTTTGCCCGAACACTTCACAAAGAAGAATGCATTTAACTGATGGGAAGTGCTTCGGCAAACATTACAAATAATGAATTATATTTCGAAGTCAAAGAAATACGTTCATAAATACGTCACGAAATTTGTGGTCCTGAAGTCTTACGGCTTTCTGGACCTAAGGGCACTGCGCTGGATACGGAACTGTATTGCTATACAGGGTGTACCAAAAACTGCTTCTCGCTCAACTGATATGAATGTTGCATTCTCTCTGTTTTAATACATTCATATTCTGCGTGTTCATTAAACAACTCAAGTCAGTTGCGTTACCTGTTTCGACAAACATGATCCAACACCGGTTTAAGACTTTTTGGGCCCAATAAAAGAAAATTAATTTTGGTGACCCTTCCACCGTGTAAGTCTGAATTGACAATGCAGATAGAAATGATGTAAAAATTTAAATATAAAATATGTTTGACACAAAATGTAAAGCACAATCAGCCTTTTTTGGGCCCTCAGCGGTTAGGCACCATGCAGCCGCATAGACTGCAATAGGTTATAACCGGCCCTGATTATTTTGTATAGGCAAATGCTGGGTTTGTGATTGTCCATTAAGCTTCGGAGACGAAAAACAAATAAACAAGAATTTAGTGTATTATTATTATTATTATTATTATTATTATTATCATCATCATCATCATCATTACTGTAGAGGGACTCAACTGACACGCTAATCACTAATACAGGGTATACACAAAAGAATAGTGCGGTTTCAATAGTGAATACTATTGAAACCGCACCATTCTTTTGTGTATGCCCTGTAATTACCTTACCACCAATTTAACTCTACCTAGTAGGCAGTGCAATAGCTCAGGCGGTTAGTCGCCGGCCTCCCACCGCGGAGGCCCGGGTTCAATCCCGGGTCGGTCCATGTGGGATTTGTGGTGGACAAAGTGGCACTAGGACAGATTTTTTCCCCCCGAGTACTTCGGTTTTTCCCCTGTCGGTTTCATTCCACCGGTGTTCCATTGCTTGGAAAAAAATTGACCATCTTTCTCTTCATCTTCATCACACGGTTGCATAATACGTCTTAAGGCTGCGGTGCGTCCGTAGCATCTGCTGCGGGGCCCTTTACCAAAAAAAAAACTCCACCTACTTAACTACTTCCACACCTACTCACCTACCTAACCCTTCATAACATAGGCCATTCATCCACCTAATTTAATCCACTACCTACCCCCTCCAACCAATCCAGATGTGTGACTGTTATCCTGAAGATGGAGGCAGCAGGTGCCTCCGAAACAGTGGTACCTATCTACCAAAATACACGGCGTCGCACCCCAGAATACCACTGTCAGTCACTATCGTGAGAGTACCAAAGCAACCTTAACCAATTTAATGATTTATTAAATCAAAAGATTCGGGGACCCTGAAAAGGATTCCGTGTTCTTATCCTATTGAGAAGCATATATTGGAACACACTGTACAGCGAAATTTGCACTTTCTCAGTGAATGTACAAACTCCGTCCTATTTAGGTAACGAATTAGACAAATATTACACGCAGCACAATATGGCCGCCCGCTATTCAAATGTGCACCGCGCAGGAATGCAGGTGGCACTGATCAGTATGCTCCGGTAGTCGGCGGGATCTTCATCACGCTAATTATGGGCAACTTTCCGGTACTCTGAAAGGTTCTGTTGCCTTTTGGAAACTTCAAGGTTAATCGCACATGTCACGTGAGGGTCTGCCATTCATAATATCGATAGTTATGAGGCTGACAGCAAGTGTTAAAATACAACAGACAGGGCGCCGAAACGCCGGGCATTATACGTGCAAGAAATGGAATTACTGAGGTTAACGCCGTTAGGCATTAAGTTTCGGAGAAAGATTCCCGATACAAAATATATAAAACTTTCAACTGTTGCATTCTGTTGTGTTCTTACACACCAAATAAACACAACTCATCGTCCTTTTAAACAACAGCTGATTTGATTAACGCCTTATGTACAGTAGAACCCCTGTATCCGCGGTTTTACCGCGGCCCGAAAATATTAACACATTCACTGCCAAAGTCGACCATGGTCGATTTCAGTATTTACATTTTAATTTGCCAGCGTCGACTTTAGTCGATCTAAAGTTTACTCTGCGCTTTTATATATAGGGTTCGCTACTATCCGCGGTTTCGGGCATCCGCGGTAGGTCTTGGAACGTATCACCCGCGGATACGGGGGCACTACTGTATACATTTTTTTCATGGTGCGACAGCCCCTAGTGGGCCAGGGCCTCCTCATTATCGAGGCTTCATGATCACACTCATTTAGACACACCACACTCGTTAGGACTCCTCTGGACGAGTGATCAGCTCGTCGCAGAGACCTCTACCTGACAACACACATTCACAAGAGACAGATATCCATGACCCCGGCGGGATTCGAACCCGCCAGAGACTGTAAAAGGTGTTAAAGAAAAGTGTCGTGGTGTGATCTGTTACAACACTTGTCGACTTACGCTCCAAAAGCGAGCACAAACGCTCGTTGACGCTGACGTAGTTAAGTGTTCATTATTGTCTGATTTTAACCTCAACCAGACTTAAAACGAGCCCACAAATGTGAGTTAAAATCCCAAATATCAACTTTCATCAGAGGATCTCGAGTTATTTCATGCGTACAGACGGACGAACAGCGATTTTAGCTTTGTATGGTTGCGAACGCACCTAAAAACCGATAAATTCCGACGTTTCGGTATTCTTATCACCACTAAAGTTGTTTCTGTTCTATCAGCGCCACTGCATGGAGATATGGGGGAGTGGAGGAGTATAGTTCCACGCATTCTTCGCCTCGGAATGGTGACTGGTTAACTTCACGTTCCGGTCGGTAGGGACTGGACGGGCCAGGGATCGAAACCCGGAGCAGGCGAGATTTTCTGTACCCGCCCAGACCAGCCCTGGGGTCCACCCAGCCTCCTGAACAGTGGGTACCGGGTCATTGCCGGGGATAAATCGGCCGGCACGTGGCATTAACCCCCCCCCCATGTAATGACGAGGTTAAAGATAGAGTAGAGCTATGCATCTACTTCCCCCCTGTGCCTTCATGACAGGTTATAGGGTGAACTTTACCTTTACCCTTACCCGGCCGGCTTACCCCTTACTCATTGGACAGGAAGTTATGTGGTCCCAAGAGCGGGTATCGAAACGGTGTAAGAAACCTTTCCACCGCCGGGAGTCAAACCCTTGTCCAGTGGCTGTTAATGTACTCTGCGGCTAGTCAAGCACTTCGCTGACAATCTGCATTACAGACAAGCGTCAATTCAACATCGCCCAGGACAGCTGATTCATTATTGGCAGCGGCTGACATCAGGACCGCATGTCACAAGTCCAGCCTGGCCACACTGCGGTGACTCACTTCACTTCACGTCACTTCACAAAACACATCCACTGCAAGTTACTCACTGTTTCTGTATGCTCGCAGTGTTTCTTGTACACACTTCAATAAATGACGTGTCCCCAGTTACCATTACACACACCGTAAGCCTAGGAAGTCATGTCACTGCACAAATATGTGCCATAATTCATAACTGTGGTATTCTGGGTTGACACCGTGAGGTCTGGTAGGTGGCTATCATACTTCCTCCATCTTCACTGCCACACTATGCGCTTGGAGGTGCGCAGTGACTAAGTACATACACTAACGTACCATTTTACGAACTGTGTTGCTGCACGTGGTAGACCGATTTGGGCGAAGGATAAACATTATTATTGTTATTATTATTATTATTTCGTTGTCTCTTGTCACATGCCTTTTCTCCCGGTACTCCTCTTGTACCAACGGTGATCCCCACAGCTCACGCTTCAAGTTTCAGACTGCAGTACTTTCCGTATTATGTGTGACGTTCCAAGTACAGCTGTCTTGTGTAGTGAATCTGTTGGATGTTTTACTGGTATGGCTTACAAATTTGTCTTTAAACCTTTTGTTACCATTCCGGTGGTTCCAATTATTACCGGTATAATCATACATTCCATGTTCCACATTCGTTGTATCTCTATACATAAATATGTTATTATTATTATTATTTCAGGAGATAGAGATGTGGTCAAGAAAGAAGCCGAAGTTTATTTTAAATATAAAGACTTTACAACACAAATACAGTGCATGTGCAATGTAAACACAAAAGTGATACCAGTAACAATACGGGCCAACAGAACCATCTCAAAATCACTCACAAAATACCTCAGCAACAAAGCACGACATCAAGGAACTAAAATCAGCCATATTGGGCACTGCACATTTGGCCCAATAATTTAAAATCTTTTAAGTTCAAAAAATAAAAATATGTTTACTTAAAATATTCGTTTTGCCGTCCATTTGCCGCGCGCGGTGGCCATACCACCCCCCTCCTGACCGCCATCTACGCCCCAGGTTGTATGGTACCATAAGGCAGTAAAGAAATGATAAAGGCAAGGCAGGCTACAGAAGGTATGTCTGATGTCTGTTCGCGCTAACTTGCCTTAACTCTGAAGTTCCAATTACGAAACCTTATATGGCAAGCGCCGACTGCAGCTTGTGGTTTAAACCACAAACACCAGCAACCCACGTGTGACAGTTACGGCTCTCATGGCGATTACTGTCTTCAGACGCACCATCGCTTAACTTGGTGGACAGGTTCCACGTTTCGAAGGCCTCCATCGTCAAGACAGAAGAATATTTTTCTGGGAATGTATTACCACGAATCCTTAATCTCTGCACCAGAGACTATGAGTGATCACTTTCACGCTACGGCCGATTTACTCCGGGTGAAGAGCCCACTGTACCAATGTACGGCAGGCCGGGTTACGCCGTCTTCTTCCTCTACTACTACTCTCTGCACCAGAGACTATGAGTGATCACTTTCACGCTACGGCCGCTTTACCCGGGTAAAGAGCCCACTGTACCAATGTAGGGCAGGTCGGGTTGGCACCGTCTTCTTTCTCTACTACTACTACTACTACTACTAGTAGTAGTAACTGCTTCGGGGCTCCCCGTTGCCGGAGTTTCGAAAGAACTAAGTTTTTGTAAGGTGAGATGTCGGCTCCAACCAGGAGGGACAGTGTGTCTGTCTTTGCCCGGCACCTCTCTCGAAATCTGTCCCTGCCAGCTGCTGGGCTCTCGCCGATATAGCTTTCGAGTCCACTGGAGCACGCAAGCTCCGTCAACCGGCTAAACATGCCTTCGACAAGGTGGAGATACCGTCGAGGGGGCACCGACGTGTTGGCGAAGAGAAAAGAAGTGTCCTTGCCGGGAACCGACCACGGATCGTGCAGTCCGTAGACGGTCACTAATGCAACATAAAATTCAAGGTCACTAATCTGTCTGATCTACTTCGAATAATTAACTGAAAGCTTCTTTAAATAAACCTAGAACAAAGACGCGTATTATAAGAAAGCTCGCAGTCCACAGCACGAGAGGTCAGGGGGCAGCTTCATGCCCCAGCCAAACAAGACCACAGCACTTCAATATTTTGATAAAATTCAATAGAAACCAGCAAACAAGCGATGAAAGGAATAAAGAAATGTCATGACGAACCAACCGCAGTTTGCTTACACGAGACCAGACAGTAGCAACACAACGTGTTGCAGTACAATACTGCAGTCAAGAGCAAAAACTTGAAACGATAAACTATACGAGTACGACAGAATTAGCCTTTTATGGGCAGGCATTCCCAGCGCGGCCGCTCGCAGACAAACTGTCTCTCCCTCCGCTACTAGTTTCCACATTTGGAGGTATTTGTCAACGTCACGGAACGCTGCTTTATCTTCATTTGTTTTGCTATTCGACACACGCACTGCATTAAAGAGTAATGGCGGACAGAAAATTGGTGAGACCTGAGAATATGGACTTTGTTACTGTTATGGACTGGAAAGAAACCTGGGGTTAGGAGGCCGGCTAACCTGACGGGTTTTCTATTATTTAATTGTGATTTATAGACGATATCAATAGTGAAGATTGTTTAGCATCTAATGGCAGCAGGGCGATTGGAAAATTACTAGAATCGGGCCCGTCATACGACGGCGTAATGCCGGGTGTACGGATGATAGGTATACAAACGATTTATTCACATCTGTTCGTTATATAAATGTCTGGTTTGCACTGTTACAAAGGAAAACTCTCTACGTTTTTCCTGACTACTACCTACCGTAGTAGATTTTAGTGTGGGCACCTTTGAGTCTCACACAAATATCGACATCTGTGTGCTTCTGAGACGAGGCGAACTTTCATGTCAGTGGAACTGTGATTAGGCACAGCTGCAAGATGTAAAAAGCTATCCTATTACAGGACAGGCTCCCAGAATTTCTAGACAATCGGCACATGAAAGTAGTAAGGTTGTCTGCCCTACGACTCGGCCGCCTTTATCCCCCCAGGAGATATTCCTGGTACACATTTCTGTTAGAGGCTGAGTCGACCCCAGGGCCATAGTGTGGCCGGAAGGATTATGTCAATGAAAAACCCCAATAACTCCCTCGGGAATCGAACCCGCGCCCTTCCGGTTTGTAGCGCAGAGTCTCAACCAACTGCACCACCGCGTGCCCCCGTTGTATGATTTAGGGAAACGAAAATACACATGTCCGATGTAAACTGGACAAAAGTGCAAAAGTGAAGGTGTGGTAAGGCTTAACGCACGACAGTGTGATCGGAAACCTTTTGGGAGCCGACCGTGACTGGGGCCGCGTACCTGGATATCTGTACATGTTGGAAAGGTATGCAATACCCCAGTTACCACCTGGAACTATCAACAAGATGGGGCACCGCCTTACTACAGCCACATCGTGAGCAATCACCTGTCACACGAAGCCTGGCGGATGGATCGACAGAGAAACGTTATCTGGCCTCCTAGGTCACCGGACTCAACCCCACTGAATTTTTTCTTGGGGGTTATGTGAAGAAACTCGTCTACCAGGTCAAAACAACTATCTTAAGCATCTGAGAGACGCGTAGGGCACGCTCTGGGTACAGTAACTACAACATGCTTCAAAACACGTGGACAGAGACCGACATATCGTCTGGATATTTGTCGTGTCACCAGTGGTACCGCATTGAAATATACTAAGGTAGGTAGTAGTCAGGTAAAACCCTGTAATGGGGCAAACCACCACAAATTATAAGGACGATAAATTCAAGGAATATGAGATGGGCAAGGCAAGCAGCACGTATGGGAAAGATCAGGAATGCACAAAAAGTTTTGGTGGGACAACGTGCAGGGAACATTCCTAAGACCTAGGCGTGGTGGATGGTAAATATTGGGAGGGTGACGGGGAGGGGTGGACTACATTCAGTGACAGAGTCTTGTGAGCACAGTAATGAAATTCACGGGCTGTACAAACTGCAGGAGTTTCTTGGTTCAGCTGCTTCTTAAGGCCGACCGCAGTCCGTGGAATTAGCTGTAACAGAAGTGGCTGGATTCTGGTAAGTGGAGCTGGCTGCCTGTTTTGCCCGCGTTGTCTAAACACGGCTAAGTGGGTTATCTCGTTCCTGAAGCAAGTCTTACGCTGCGTGCCGAAAGAAACACAGACCAGGTTTCAATACGAAAATTATCGCCAGACTGCGCGCTGCATGACGTAATGCGTGAAATGAAATGTAGATGCCATAAAGGGATGTAATGTAGTTCCTTTGCTTCTGACTGGCAAAGTGCAACTGTTTCAGTGCTGGATGCTTCATGTTTCAGCAAATAACGCACGTCAATTTGTCCCTTTAAGCATCGTTTCATCAAGACGTACAAATGAGTGATTTCAGGCTTCCGTCGCGGTGTAAATGAGGTCTTCTGGGATGTTACGCAGCGTTCGTTGGTAGTTATTTTCAAACTTCATATTATCCGTTCCGTACATTTTCTTTTCTATGTTTATTGTCCGACAAATTTACACATTTATTCACTATTAATTTTTCTGTAACACAGTGCTACATGTTTCGAACCTTATCCCGGTTCACCTTCAGGGACCTCAGTATTTTAAATTACACTGATTTTTCTACATCAATGGTACAATTTATACACTGGTTAAAATGGTAAAAACTGAATAAATATACACAACAGCTGTTTGTTTCGATGTTACAAGTCAAGTTATACAGGTTAAAACGTTAAATGTTGAATAATCTTTTGCTGTTATGATATCCAGTGTATTGCAGTTGGTAGGTTGACTATTGGGTGGTGACCATAGTACTCAAACGTTTCGGGACAGCCTATCTGTCCTATCTTCAAGGTTGAACCGAAATTTCGGTAACTAACTACCTATCAACACTGTGTAACATCCCAGAAGAGCGAAGACCAAGTGCAGGTACATCTCCACTCCATCTTAACCTCGGGAACACTAGGTGGAGGTGAGTGGTCAACTTCGCACTCTGGCCAATTTATCCCCCGAGAAAAGGATACCAGTATAGAATGGATAGGAGGCTGAAAGGATGCCAGAACGGATTTTGAAGTTGTGACGAAAAAATGTACTATAGGACTGGGTGTAAATGTGGCTGTCTGACCGTAGTTATGTACACAATACACAGTACTATAGGACTGGGTGTAAATGTGGCTGTCTGACCGTAGTTATGTACACAATACACAGTACTATAGGCCTGGGTGTAAATGTGACTGTCTGACCGTAGTTATGTACACAGTACACAGTACTATAGGCCTGGGTGTAAATGTGACTGTCTGACCGTAGTTATGTACACAGTACACAGTACTATAGGCCTGGGTGTAAATGTGACTGTCTGACCGTAGTTATGTACACAGTACACAGTACTATAGGCCTGGGTGTAAATGTGACTGTCTGACCGTAGTTATGTACACAGCACACAGTACTATAGGCCTGGGTGTAAATGTGACTGTCTGACCGTAGTTATGTACACATACACAGTACACAGTACTATAGGCCTGGGTGTAAATGTGACTGTCTGACCGTAGTTATGTACACCAATACACAGTACTATAGGCCTGGGTGTAAATGTGACTGTCTGACCGTAGTTATGTACACAGTACACAGTACTATAGGCCTGGGTGTAAATGTGACTGTCTGACCGTAGTTATGTACACAATACACAGTACTATAGGCCTGGGTGTAAATGTGACTGTCTGACCGTAGTTATGTACACAATACACAGTACTATAGGCCTAGGTGTAAATGTGACTGTCTGACCGTATTTATGTACACAGTACACAGTACTATAGGCCTGGGTGTAAATGTGACTGTCTGACCGTAGTTATGTACACAATACACAGTACTATAGGCCTGGGTGTAAATGTGACTGTCTGACCGTAGTTATGTACACAATACACAGTACTATAGGCCTGAGTGTAAATGTGACTGTCTGACCGTAGTTATGTACACAATACACAGTACTATAGGCCTGGGTGTAAATGTGACTGTCTGACCGTAGTTATGTACACAGTACACAGTACTATAGGCCTGGGTGTAAATGTGACTGTCTGACCGTAGTTATGTACACAATACACAGTACTATAGGCCTGGGTGTAAATGTGACTGTCTGACCGTAGTTATGTACACAATACACAGTACTATAGGCCTGGGTGTAAATGTGACTGTCTGACCGTAGTTATGTACACAATACACAGTACACAGAACACAGTACACAATACACAGTACACAATACACAGTACTATAGGCCTGGGTGTAAATGTGACTGTCTGACCGTAGTTATGGACACAATACACAGTACTATAGGCCTGGGTGTAAATGTGACTGTCTGACCGTAGTTATGTACACAATACACAGTACACAGAACACAGTACACAATACACAGTACACAATACACAGTACTATAGGCCTGGGTGTAAATGTGACTGTCTGACCGTAGTTATGGACACAATACACAGTACTATAGGCCTGGGTGTAAATGTGACTGTCTGACCGTAGTTATGTACACAATACACAGTACACAGAACACAGTACACAATACACAGTACACAATACACAATACTATAGGCCTGGGTGTAAATGTGACTGTCTGACCGTAGTTATGGACACAATACACAGTACTATAGGCCTGGGTGTAAATGTGACTGTCTGACCGTAGTTATGTACACAATACACAGTACACAGAACACAGTACACAATACACAGTACACAATACACAGTACTATAGGCCTGGGTGTAAATGTGACTGTCTGACCGTAGTTATGGACACAATACACAGTACTATAGGCCTGGGTGTAAATGTGACTGTCTGACCGTAGTTATGTACACAATACACAGTACACAGAACACAGAACACAGTACACAATACACAGTACACAATACACAGTACACCACAGGACGATCAACAACACAGCAAAAGCACACGATCAAATACGATCACACAACTAATATACATAGCGAGCTGTCGAACAAATCTTAATAAATTTTAGCATTTTATATTACGACTGTCTTCAATTCAAAAGTTTTAATGATTCATTTTAATAAAACAACAGCGAAGATAAGCTAATCACTACGAACAGGAAGATAAGTGATACTAAGTGATAGTGACTTACAGTAAGTATAAGTTGTGAAAGTGAATTTGATGCATTGAAGATTATGAACTCTCGACAACACCCCTGAAGATGGCACTATAAGTGCCGAAACATATGTAGGGACAAGAAAACACTAAAATAGTGTAGTGCATTTGTTGGAATAAATAATTAATTAATAAGTGTATAATAACTACGTTATTTAAATCCAAATGTAACACACTGTGAGGCATCTGCCTGTATACAGAGTTGTTACACAGAACGCATGACAGCCTACATCCTACACATTTATTTGATATGCCTTTAATTTCTGTGCAAGGCATGGATCTTCTTAAACACCTCAGCGGCTACAGTTTTTTCAAGGATTCTGCTCCATGTAGTATGTTAGCTTTCTCGTTAGGTAGCCAATAATTTAATTACTTGATTTGTATCGCCGGTAACTGCAGAATGTGGTGGTGTGTATGGGGATAGAGAGTATCCCAAACAGCGTGTTGGCAAATATCGTGTCCTAAACGGCGCAAACCTTCCATATGATACTGCAATTTGTTTCAACCAAATTTCCGCGACATGCAAGATGACGTTCCAACAGCGGTGTTGCCGAAGATCGAATTCTTCTGGGATGGCATACCGTGTCGTTGGGTAAATAATCCCCGACGTTTCGAAAGACCAAAGTACCTTCATCTTCAGGGTCAAGCAATTCAAGAAGGATGTCTTCTGGGATGTTACGCTATGTCGTTGGGTAAGTAGTTCCCGACGTTTCGAACGATCGTAACGCCTTCATCTTCAGGGTCAAACATGGCGTTGCGAACTACAGGGTGAGCGAAAAGTCCCTGTGCACCTTCGTTAGAAGGGCGCTGCACTGTGCTGGAAGTGGTAAAAGGTCCCATGAATAAAATTCTGGCATAAGTGACCTCTGTCACATGCCCGTGGGGGTCAATTCCAATACTTACTGCAACCGTACGCACTGTACGTTCACTGTGACTTCCATTTCATTCTACCGCCGACGTGTGCACAAGAACTTTTTTCGCTCACCCTGTATTTACCCAAAGACACCGCGTTAAGACGGCCTTCGAGGCAGTATGTTTAATGCAAAGTTAAGGTCACAGACAATCCTAGAGACACTGAAATAAAATTCGATCTACAACTCTGTAGACCCCAAAACTAAATCCATTCCCTAGTTTCAAGAGATAAAAACGCATGATCGGATATTCTATTCCCTGAAAACACCATCAGATTCTGCGCTGTGTTGTCCATATAAAGTCAATAGGCACACATTCAAAGCTCTTTATCTCGACATCCACTACAACACGCATGATACAGTGTGAAGGTCAAAACATTGTTTAGCAAAATTCATAACAAGCATTTATTTATGATACTCCAAAGTATAAATAAAAGTATTTACATGTTGAGATGTACATAACAACGTACAGCTAACGACCTAAATTGTTGAATAGGGTCAATTTACACAAAAAAAAATTCTGTATCAACAAAACAAATAATGTAAACTCACTCGATGATGTAAATATGGGTTCAAATAAATGGTATCCATCACATGTGGTAACCACACACAAACACTAACTATTCAAATGACATGTATCAAAATCACACGTATGGTGACGATCCACATGCGATAAGCATCTACATATAATTCATACACAGTGGCTTAGCCACGTTTTTGGGCGCCTGGGGGCGAATAATCACAACGGCCATCCCTGACAGAAATTATATTCATAATTATTTGTTGAATTTCCTTCTATTTGTCTCGATAATTTAAAACCTCGTAAGGGCAGAAAATCTTTTTTTTTTTATTTAAAATATTCATTTCACCGCCCCTTGGACTCTGCCGCTAGGGGGCGGTTGCATCACTCGCCCCCCCCCCCTCTGCTACGCCCTGTTCATATTGCCCCTGTTTTGTAAAAAGGGGCTAACTGCCACTTTGAGCTAAATTCAATTACGTGTAGCAAATCATTCAACTAATGTTCCTCTCTGATACGTAAAAAGATGACAACTCCATCTTCTAGAATAACCAAGATAAGTGCAGGATAGCCTAACTCAAAGCATTTGTCATACGTAAAACGGAGCCACCTTCTTACTTCTCCTGTAAAATTGATATTTTGTGGGTTGTCCCCTTTTTTACAAAATAGGCGCGAATATACTGTAAACTTCACTCCCGGTAGCCTTTCACATACGCCAATAACAACACATAAATGACCACCATTCTCTGCTGTAATCATCACATAATCCTGCAATCCTTATATGTCCTGTTCTGTACAAGTATCACATGCATGACAACAGGCAAACAAAAACATCAGTTTGTGCCGAACATGTGATGCCACCGCCTTTATTAAAGTTAGCACCAAGCATGTGGCCTTTTTATGAAACAAAAACACTTCTGGTTTTCACTCTGCCACGATGTGGAAGACACTGTACAATTCTGACAGCAAACTGCGCCATTACACTTTATAAACATACAAAATAAACAACAGGAACAGGGAGGGTTACAATGACAATAGAGCTACTCCAAAATCCCAAACACTCGCCTCTAAGTCACATTCGCGTATCGATATTTCGAATTTTATCGCCGACATATCGATATCACCGCCGCGGTATGCGCAATATGAAGCCTTCCTACCTTACCGCTTGACTCTCAGACGGTGGTGACGTCACATAAACGAGGCTGCTGTGAATGCATCGTGTTTACAGTCCGTACATCCATTCCGCAGGCAGTAACAATGCATGACGCAGGAGTGCAACCACTAGACCAAGACAACGTCGTGTGATGAGCACCCCTGCTTTGTATTCCGGTGGTCCCGGTTTCAAACCCCGATCCGGAGACCGAATAGCGTGATGTTCTTGGTTTTATTCAGTTCTTCCGAACAAAATTCGTGATCAAATTACGTCACGATAGTGTCATTCCACATAATTTCCAATTCGTTATTTACTAATCATATCACCCAACACTACTATGTGATCTGAGTTGCGGCAGCGTCGTTAAATAAGCAATAAGCAAGCAAATGAACAAATTGCGAATGGTTTTATAACCACTACATCTGGTATGGAGAAAAGAAAATTATCAAGTTTAGGCCAAGTTACGAGATTTAAAGTTTTCATTGCGGTGACGACTCATACTGTGGTGACACCGTGTAGTCTGGTACGTGGCTACCACAGTTATGCATGTCTACTATCAAACTTGATAGATGATACTAGGAAGAGACCACAACCTGAATTAGGCCAAGCTGATTTAGATTAGCGCCTAAGATTTCATCATTGTCTTTGCGTAATGTGTTGACATTAAGGAATAACCAGTCCAAGGAACTTTCAAGTCCATCAGGTTTAACCAAGCCACTGCCACCTCCACACTTGAGCCCACTGACGGTCTGTTACACCCCACACAACGGACAACGTTTTAAGGCAATATTGTTAGAATATCGTACATTCTGCGACACACGCAGCCACGTCACACTTCAGCAATTACCATAACAAACCGCAGAAATCTTTTCCCCGGCACTACAATCATTCACCACGTGTTCGGTTCGAAGGGCTTAATTTAACTGACGTCATGTAGCAAAGCAAAACACAGCAACTCCCCATGCACTCAGAACTGCAATCATTCACCGAGTGAGCGCGCCATGTGTTTGTATATAGGCCTATGCCTGTGCGTGTGTATGTCTGGTGGGACTGAGGAAAACCTCAGTCAGGATAGATACTGCAGCAGCCAAGATGCGAACCAGGTATGTTCCATCAAGTCAAGAGCGATACCCGTTAATACGTGTTCAGTCTGACAAGAACTGGCTACTATTTATCAGTAGATTATTATTATTATTATTATTATTATTATTATTATCACTATGAACTCAGAGCAAGATACGCCAGCAATGCAGCACGCATGTTGGACAAAACAATCAGCGCAAAAGTTTTGCCAGACATCTACAAGAATAGAGACCAACGCGCAGATGCAAGAAGAATATTAAAACGTATCCTACACATTGTGTGGACTGATTCGTCTGGCTCAGAACAGTCCAGTGGTTGGGTTTTGTGGGCGCTGTGACGAACCTCATAATCAGTAGTTTTATCCTCACAGTGGTGTTGAACATTTAACATTTGAACGGATTGAAAGCAGGTAATTTCTTGACCGCATAAGTGACTGTCAGCTTGTCAGTAACGCCTCTGCAACCAGACTGTGACCTCGACAGCACAGCCCATCCGACACATCTGCTTGCATCTCCATTTGCGTCTCATTCCATCTCTATGACACAACATCTCGATTAGACACAGCATTTGAGGTAACATTCCTGGGCAAGCGGTAAACACAAGCATCAGAGTGTATTCAGGCTACTGTCTTCTGGTCTGTAAAGCCGTGTGGGTTACATAACTTACCACATCCACACCGTACTCCTCCGACTCTGAAGATGGAGGCAGTGTGTTCCTCGGAAACGTTGGCGTTCACCGATATGACGACAAGGTGTCACAGCACTGAAGAGCGAAATCTACAAACAGGCCTGGCAGTTCTTGTGTTTCAGTAGTTTGGATAAACAGCCTGCAAGGTGGAGAAATTAAGAGCAGATTGAGGAGGGGGAATGCTGGTTACCATTCGGCGCAGAATCTTTTGTCTTCCAGTTTGCTATCCAAAAATATAAAAATCAAGATATACAGAACTGTAATTTTGCTGTTGTTTTGTATGGGTGTGAAACTTGGTCTCTCACACTGAGGGAGGAACATAGGCTGAGGGTGTTCGAGAATATGGTGCTGAGGAGGATATTTGGGCCTCAGAGGGACGAGGTAACAGGGAGTGGAGAAGACTACATAACGAGGAACTTAATGATCTGTACTCATCACCAAATATAATTCGGGTGATCAGACCAAGAAGAATGAGATGGGCGGGGCATGTAGCACGTATGGGGGAGGGGAGAGGTGCATACAGGATTTTGATGGGGAGACCTGAGGAAATGAGACCACTTGATAGACCCAGGCGTAGATGGGAGGATAATATTAAAATGGATCTTGAAGTGGTGTTGGGAGGTATGAACTGGATTGATCTGGCTCAGGATATGGACAGGTGGCGGGTTCTTGTGAATGCGGTAATAAACCTTCGGGTTCCATAAAATGCGGGGAATTTCTTGACTAGCTGACGACCTAAGAAGGACTCTGCGCCATGGAGTTGGTTGGTTATGAAGTTGGCCTGTAACTTGACAGGCATGTGTCTCGCACCATCATTTAGACTGCCCAGCGTTCTGGAGGACTCGTCACAGCACCAGCAAAAGCCACGCATTATCAAACCACTCTCCGGTATTTTATATTTCTTCTTCTTCTTCTTCTTCTTGTCCTCCTCCTCCTGAAGCCCTGCAGTCCGCCGTGCACCTTGGCTTCCAATACAATCTTCCTCCATTTCTGACGGTCTCTGACCATTGCCTGCCTGTTTTTTATTCCAATTATATTCCAATCCTCTTCAGCCTCGTCTCTCCATCTTCTACGTGGTCTTCCTCTTTTCCTTGTTCCTTCCATTGTAACTACTGCAATTTGTTTTGGCATTCTTTGGTTTTGCATTCTTTCAATATGACTATACCATCTTAGTAGGAGGGATTTTATACATTTTACGATCTCTCTCCTTGTAAAATGTCCTTTACCTCCTTGTTTGTTCTTATTTCTCCAGCGTTCTCCTATGTTTACGTGTCCATATATTTTCCTTACAATCTTCCGTTCAAATATTCTGAGCACGCTCGTTTCGTCCTGGTCACTGTCCAAGTTTCTGACCCATAGGTCACTGTGGGTCGTATTACAGTTTTATACAGTGTTAATTTAGTATTTCGGAACAGAAGATATTATATTTACTGATGGCCTAGTTAACAATGCTGCCACCAGTTCAGACTACACAGCATCCAGCGGTGGGACGACGAATTGGAAAGGATTATGGTAAGAAGCTCTCGTGGTCTAGCCGACGTACTACCCCGGCAATTGCCTGGAGGGAAACACGACAATGACGAAAAATTTCTATCAAGATAACCGGCGTCCCTTTCCAGATTGGAAGCAAGAACCTCCCGGATACCAAACAGGTGTTTATATCAGGCTTCCGTCGTGGTGTAGTTGAGGCCCTCGCTGTTCTGGGATCTTGATCACCGACGTTTCGGCACATGTAGGTAACCAGGTAGAAACCTATACCGCACAACACCCAGAACAGCAAAAGCCTCAGACAAGGTTTACCTGCCGAGCCAGATTCCTCTGTCCTTATGAGAAAAAAAACTCAAAAGAAAATCGGACAATAACATGCACACGTACTTCAAATCAGACTGCAAGTCGCGCTGCCTGGTGTTAATTTCTGAAACCGCCAAGTAAATACACATTCATGCACATACCGTAAAAAATATCTGGTTTTCACGGCAGTGAACACTTCACATTGTGGTTTGCTGGGTTACGATACCGTGCATTCTGGCCGATATGTACCACAGTTTCAGAGAGACATACTGATATACCATGAATAAAGGCGGCCATGTTCCTCCGTAACGTTGGTACCAAACTACCAGGCTCCACGGTGTCATAACACAAGCACACTAAATAGTGTATAATCTTTGTCGCTCCTCAAGTATATTTTCTTTTGCAGAACCAACATCTGTGTGCTTGTGATCTATCACGAACAGCGGGAACACTTACCTGAAGATGTCTCCAGGTGAGGCAACATTCCGGCAGTGGAATAATACCAAAAAAACTGATGTTTCCTCCAATTCTTGGTTGAACAGTTCTACAAAAGATCTTATAATTTACGAAAATCTAAAACATGACAATAATTGATAATTGTCACCTGGGAATAAGGCAACCAGTAGGCTAAGATACTACACAGACGTTATATATCGCACAATACACAAAAACATTATCAGGATTGCCAACTATGGCGCATCTAGCTCAGAAGAAAAGTTCCTCGTATTCAGAGACAACTGCAGTTGTGATTTCCGATTTCAATTTTTATTCCCCTAAATTCTCATAAAGCTGTAATTCCAGACAGTTGAATGCATACACGACGAACTGTTTTTCTTTCGCGAATACTACGAGTATAAAATCGTCCAAAATTCGGAACTGTTGCATATTCATACTTCCCATTATCTTGGGTTTAGAATTCAACCTCGAAGGAGCCAGTTACAGTTATTACCCCACACACACACAGAAGACATCTGGGAACAGAATCTGAGACATAAGCCAGACATCGTTTCGGTTTATTTGCACTCCTAAATCAAAGTTTAGATTTTGTTAAATATTTGGTAAATTCAAAAATAAATGTAAGCGGCTGGCATTAGGCCGTGCCATGGCTCAGGCGGTTAGTCGCCGGCCTCTCACTGCGGAGGCCCGGGTTCGATCCCCGGGTCGGTCCATGTGGGATTTGTGGTAGACAAAGTGGCATTGGGACAGGTTTTTCCCCCGAGTACTTCGGTTTTCCCCCGTGAATTTCATTCCACCGGTGATCCATTACAAGGAAAAACGGGAGAAAAACTAATCATCTTCATCACAGGGTTGCACAATAAGCCTTAAGGCTGCGGTGCGTCCGTATCATCTGCTGCGGGGCCCTTCACCACAAAAAAAAAAGCGGCTGGCATCCCATTTATTGACATACACGTACGTGTTATTGGGCATATCCTAAGCGATTATTAATAGTCGTGTGTGTGTGTGTGTGTTTACGCACAAGGAACTCGGTGAGAAAATACGATAAGCCACAAAAACGTCACTAAAGTTCCGACTATACAATCCAATATTTACTGACTGTTTAGCTACGTTAGTGTAGGACTGTTTACTGTTTACTGCTCTGTTTAGTGACCAACTGAGCATTCGGTACGGTGATAAAAACAAAATAAATTGTAATTTTCTAGGTTACTGTCATCCGAGACGCAACGACGCACAGTCTGGCTGATAGATGAAAACGTTTTGGAGAAACCTGCTGTCTCCATCTTCAGCAGTCTCTAACGTCTATCATGAAGACTGAGGCAGAAGAAACCTGCTGTCTCCATCTTCAGCAGTCTCTAACGTCTATCATGAAGACTGAGGCAGAAGAAACCTGCTGTCTCCATCTTCAGCAGTCTCTAACGTCTATCATGAAGACTGAGGCAGAAGAAACCTGCTGTCTCCATCTTCAGCAGTCTCTAACGTCTATCATGAAGACTGAGGCAGAAGAAACCTGCTGTCTCCATCTTCAGCAGTCTCTAACGTCTATCATGAAGACTGAGGCAGAAGAAACCTGCTGTCTCCATCTTCAGCAGTCTCTAACGTCTATCATGAAGACTGAGGCAGAAGAAACCTGCTGTCTCCATCTTCAGCAGTCTCTAACGTCTATCATGAAGACTGAGGCAGAAGAAACCTGCTGTCTCCATCTTCAGCAGTCTCTAACGTCTATCATGAAGACTGAGGCAGAAGAAACCTGCTGTCTCCATCTTCAGCAGTCTCTAACGTCTATCATGAAGACTGAGGCAGAAGAAACCTGCTGTCTCCATCTTCAGCAGTCTCTAACGTCTATCATGAAGACTGAGGCAGAAGAAACCTGCTGTCTCCATCTTCAGCAGTCTCTAACGTCTATCATGAAGACTGAGGCAGAAGAAACCTGCTGTCTCCATCTTCAGCAGTCTCTAACGTCTATCATGAAGACTGAGGCAGAAGAAACCTGCTGTCTCCATCTTCAGCAGTCTCTAACGTCTATCATGAAGACTGAGGCAGAAGAAACCTGCTGTCTCCATCTTCAGCAGTCTCTAACGTCTATCTTGAAGACTGAGGCAGAAGAAACATGCTGTCTCCATCTTCAGCAGTCTCTAACGTCTATCATGAAGACTGAGGCAGAAGACCCCTCCAATACGTTAGTATGTTTCTACCAAGCTAACATGCTACATGACAACATATCCCAGAAGACATTCAACACCTTCGGAACCTCAAATCTCACCAAGACGTAATCGTATTAGCTTATTTTTATTTCTTCAGTTACACGTTCACAAAACTGAAATAACATGACAGCACACAATACAGATTGGGCTATATGCATTGTGAGACGGAACGAACCGATTTAAGGCATTTAACTCCTTAAACGAGAACAGCTAATAGGGGGTTTTCATTATATGACGCTGCGTACGCCCGGCGTTAAGCGCTGAAAGGTACTAGACGGCTCGATTTGACAAGCAGATTCGCAGCGTCATAATTTGAAACGCCCGTAGTACTGTCCCGCCCATCTATTGTCTAAAAGTGTCTGTAGTAAAATAAAAATGTGAAAATCACACGCATAACAAAATAAAGTACTATTTTAGGCGTGTTCGAAAGAGAAGTCACAAAAAATACGCCTGTTAGCTTCGCCATGTCTGTATGCACATCTGCCCGCAGGTAACAGCTTAACGGCTTTTCATGAAAACAGGTATCGGGAGTTTTACTAAAATCGGTCGAACTCGGTTATAACGTCATGACAGGGACTGAATATTTTGTGTCGTTATAAACGAGTGTTGTTATAACCGTGTATAATGTTATGGTTAACAGTGAGGAGTTAATTGGTACCACAGAATATCTGACGATATAGAAGAGGTGACGCATAAACCGATGTTGTTATAACCGGGTTGTACTGTATTTCAAATTGCTGTTAAAAAACCACGACGCAGACATGTTACTTGGGAGTGTTCTGAACGCATCTAAACTTGACTCGCTGATGTCTATTGGCGGGGGAAAGAATTCACACCACAAGCCACATTTGATGCTGAACGCTCCTTCTTCTACTTACACCCTAATGGTTTTGAGATACTTTCACAAAACGGGAAATAACTTGCCACAACTTTTACATATGCTCACACAGAAATCGCACGCATGGGGGAGGGGGGGGGGGGGGTCCTGAGTCACTTCATAAGTCATGAACTGATGGGATTACACTGTGCCAAAATTTTTCATCTTAAATCCACATGACCGGAGATTTATACTGCGCTGTGGTCGACAAAACGCGACCTTAAGGGTCAAAGTACACTGGGTTAGCTCACCCCTCGACGTAATTTAGTGCCACAACTGAACTAACATGCGTAGGATCCTTCAAAGAACGCTGAGGTCCTCAGCTGCCTTATCATGACATTCACGCTACTCGTGTCTAGCTCCAATTTTAATTTACTTCCTTCTTATTAGACTATTCAGTACCAGGGCGCTGCAGTCACTACCACAGAACTACGCTATCAGACGTAACTCCGTGCAGACACAAGTCTACTTTCTTATTGGGTATTTTTTTTAAACACGGGACTCAGCTGGACAGCACTGCAGAGCGGGCGGCGCCATCGGTCGATGTGCGGCAACGATGAACGGCCCGCGTTAAAAGAAACACACTGTACGTGATTTCAGGCTCCCTCCGCGGTGTAGATGAGATCTGCGCCCTACTGGGACATTACGCGCCGTTGAGTGGTTGTTCTCTACCGACGTTTCGGGACAATATATCGGTACCATCCTCAAGAGTCAAGAAGTCCAAGAAGAAGAACTGGGATTCTTGACCCTTGATGATGGGACCAACAGGTTGTCCCAAAACGTCGGTACATAACTACCACTCAACGCTGTGTAATATCCCGGAAGAGTGCAGATATCAAACACACTGTAGTACCATAAGTCTACTGGTAATAACAAACCCACCAACTCCATTTTATTTTGCAAAAAATACACTGCAATATTTCATGTGTTCCGCCATGCAACTCAGCCTGTTTACAAATCACTTCAATTCCGAAACTAAAATAAGCTCGTTTTTACGTGCGTCACTCCGTAAGTCATGGTAACTTCTTTTCACCAAAATGTGGCAACGCGGGAAATGGCGTGTACGCGTTTGAAATTACGTGGCATGTACTTATAAATGTTACCACCAGATGGTAGTATATGTGAAGGAGTCACTGCTACGAGGTAAGTGAACCACGAGTCTTTTTAATCATGGTCTGATCGTTCTATTGTGGCGTACAGAGTGGATATGGAACACGAGTCACGACACAAACTACCCTTACGAACTCCAAACAACCTTCAAAGTAGCCCCTGACGTTGTCTATGGTTCGCTCGAACACCATCAGCGTCACCAGACGCGCTAATCTGTGCCACTTCGCGACTCTCTGTTTGCAACGTCTGCCTCAGTCTGGGAATCAGACTGTAGTCACAAGCCTGAAGTCAGGAGAACAGGGAGGCTGCTGTAACGCTCCCCACCCCCAACACCGTAGTCTCCGTTCCATATTCACCCTGTATGTAAAGGTAAAGGTCAACTTCACCCTATAACAGGCCATGAAGGCCCAGACGGGGAGTAAAGGTATAGTTGTACGCTTTCTTTAACCTCGGCGCTAGATGGGGTGGGTGGTCAACGCCACGCCCCGGCCGCTTTACCACCGGGAAAGAGACCCGGTAACCAATATACAGGAGGCTGGGTTGGCCCCAGGGCCGATCTGGACGGGTGCGGAAAATCTCGCCCCCACCGGGATTCGATCCCCGGACCGTCCAGCCCGTAACGAGTTGCTATACCTACTGAGCTATCACGGCACATATGTACACAAATTAAATAACTGTCTGTCCAAACACAACTAAATTCTATTTATTATATAGAACTACATGTTTCGACCAATTTCAGGTCATCCTCAGGTTCACAATTGGTCTTTAAAACATACTGAGGAAGAAATATACATTATGTAAGTCCATAAAATACAATTAAAATTATTACTATTGCTAAAATTGTTATGGTCATAAACAAGAACAATATGTGTGTACAGAGATTCTGTCACAACCGTTACAAATACTGTTTACAGTTTTACTCGTACTTGCTTTGCTATTCCAAAGTTGTCATAGCATCATCTCCAGTCTGAGTATCTCGATGTGGATTCATTCCAAATTTAATAAAGTAAGTGGACTTCCGCAATTCCTGATCCACAGTTCCGACAGGGAGTTAGTAAATAACTGGATTACAGATGGATAGCTTTATGTTGCGTGCTAAACAGTGCGTTTGTCTGAGATGATGCGTCTGCATGCTGTGTAGGTTGTCACTGGACTGTCTGGGCGTACTTATACATGCGTCTGCATGCTGTGTAGGTTGTCACTGGACTGTCTGGGCGTACTTATACATGTGTCTGCATGCTGTGTAGGTTGTCACTGGACTGTCTGGGCGTACTTATACATGTGTCTGCATGCTGTGTAGGTTGTCACTGGACTGTCTGGGCGTACTTATACATGCGTCTGCATGCTGTGTAGGTTGTCACTGGACTGTCTGGGCGTACTTATACATGTGTCTGCATGCTGTGTAGGTTGTCACTGGACTGTCTGGGCGTACTTATACATGCGTCTGCATGCTGTGTAGGTTGTCACTGGACTGTCTGGGCGTACTTATACATGCGTCTGCATGCTGTGTAGGTTGTCACTGGACTGTCTGGGCGTACTTATACATGCGTCTGCATGCTCTGTAGGTTGTCACTGGACTGTCTGGGCGTACTTATACATGCGTCTGCATGCTGTGTAGGTTGTCACTGGACTCAGTCTGGACGCCACAATAAACCCACGATTGACAAGCAATGTAATTCGCTTGCCTAATACCAGTAGCTCCTGCACATATACCACCATCTGGTGGTAACATTTATAAGTACATGCCACGTAATTTCAAACGTGCATACGCCATTTCCCGAGTTGCCACATTTCGGTAAAAGGATGTTGCCATGACTTATGGAATGACCCAGGTAACCCATTCCCGGTTTTCAACTGCTAAGATTATACAGCGTCAACTGACTGCAACATTAGTGAATACTGAATTGGAAAGGATGTGGAAGTGGTTGTGGCTGATTTTATCCTGGCATTTGACTGAAGGGTCAGTGAGAAAGCACAGGAAAACCGTGGGACAGACGATGTTCTGGCAGGGACAGGCGGTCTTCTGGCAGGGACAGGAGGTCTTCTGGCCTGGGACAGGTCTTCTGGCAGGGACAGGTGGTCTTCTGGCAAGGACAGGCGGTCTTCTGGCAGGGACAGGCGGTCTTCTGGCAGGGACAGGCTGTCTTCTGGCAGGGACAGGCGGTCTTCTGGCGGGGACAGGCGGTCTTCTGGCGGGGACAGGCGGTCTTCTGGAGGGGACAGGCGGTCTTCTGGCGGGGACAGGCGGTCTTCTGGCGGGGACAGGCGGTCTTCTGGTAGGGACAGGCGGTCTTCTGGCAGGGACGTAAACGCGGGACGTCCCTAATGTAAAGTGGCGTGTTAACTACTTGCCTCCGAGGTGCTCATGTTTATAAAATTTCTACTATATGTAATAAGTACAGCACTACAATCAACATATAACTGTTTAATTTCACGACGCCTTTTCAACTGCATTATCTATACATCGTCGACAGGTAAAGTAACGCAGTGGTTTCTGGTTCCACTCCATGCTGGATCGTCTTTCCCTTAATAGGAACACAGATCCGACGTGGTTAATAACACACGCCTCCAAACTGACGTGTGCCATCGGCGAAGTTAGTCCTCTAAGGTACATACATTTTGTGATACATACGCAATTTCAGACGTACAATTTAAAAAATAAATAAATAAAATAAAATATCATTTCTGAAACGCACACAGAAATTTCCATGAAATTACGAGACGAAAGTGGCGGAAGAATACTGCTGGGCGATAACAGAAGCGGTGGTGCGGTCATGCTGCGGCCGATCAGGTTCCAGTGTGACGGAGTTTTTTATTTCAACTGGGCTCCCTTGTATATGTATATACACAAGGGGTACAGTTGACCTTGTGTGCACTCAAATTCGACTTGCGCCGGGCCTGCCAGAAAGTTACTACTGCGTACGTCGGGGAGTGTCTGTACACTCTAGTTTCCATGTCGTCCAGCGAACTCGATTTAGAGAATATCAGTTTGAGTAATAAGGAATGTGTAAGGCAGCCAGATGACACTTAAACAGGACATTTTAACATGTCTATAGGCTAGAGTTTCACTATAACTGCTGATGATGTCATGATTTGGTTTGTAATTGGCAGTGTAAGCTTTCTAAACACGTGACTATTGCCTAAATTCGTTTTAGTGATGGCATTATTTCTTGACAAACCAATTCGGTATTCAGTGCCTTTATTATAAGACACGTCAGTGCAGATGGATCTAGACACACGTCGACAGCCATGTTGGACATAACCTGACCAAGATGGCCGCAAATCCGCCAAAATCGCGCCATCCTCCTGTTGACCAAACTTCGTTGCTTTCCAACCTGTATTTTTACAACAACTCTACAATAAAACCTCTGAGGAGAACCACAAAGTTTCGGCGCCGTCTGAGGTGACCACCAGCTCCACCTCACAGCCTGCTAATGATGGCAGTAGGCCTACTACTGGCGAGGAACTTATTTCGCTGCCCTGACAACCCGAGAACAAAGGCTCATACACAACGCGCCACTTTTTAAGAACTCCATACGGCACACAAGACTGACAATACTGTCGACCGGGTACGCAATTTGTGACGCCAAATTTAGTTGACTTCACGACTGGGCTTTAGTGCTATTGCAGGGGGTTACATTTCTTAGCCTTTACACACTGTTCGTTTATGATGCAGTATAGGGTCAACTGAACCCTTGGCAAGATCCTCTTACATTGTAGTTTACGACAGGAATAATTTCTGCAGAACAGCAAACCCCTACACCATTAAAGTCAGTATATCGGAGAGGATTAAACCTCGTAGCCTGTGCATAATGACAGCTACCAGCGCCGGGCGTCATGTAAGGTGGTCAGCACCGTCACCAGTCCTCGCCATCCTATGCTGACCACGTTCGTAGCGCTGTAGAGTACCAAATTCGTTGTTTCAGCCACCACTTTCATCACGAAATATGCCATAATACCTGGCTGACCTACAGACACGGATTGCAATGTTCGTGCGTGTCATCACTAGCACTGTCACCTGAAGTCGGGTGATCGGGAGGCCACCAGTCCGTGAATACAGCCTGTGTCACTTGCGGCTCTTGGTGAGGTCTGCAGCCTCCTGCATAGCAGCATGGTGACGATGGTGCCCGTTGGCGGCCGCTAGTGCCATTGGCAGGGGGATGGTTATGAATTGCTGTTGAGTGGCGTGCTGCTGGTGGTGCTGGTGTGATGAAGATGGCGACGAGGAAGACGACGCACCACCAGAACCACCTGCGGACACACACTGAGTCACTCGCTTTCTGTGAGGTCTACGAACATGAGGGATTCAGAGGCTGAGGATACGTGACCGACCAGGACAGGGGGGGGGGGGGGGACAAACAGTAATTTGGAAGAAACCAGCAAACATCGGGGAAACACACACAGAGTTACTATCTTGCTGTCAGGTCTACGGACACGACGGATGTGGTAAGCTGAGGAATCGTTACGAGGACACAGCAATAAACAGTAAATGAGCACAACTCACTAGACATCAAACACACATGGCATTGCTGTCTTACTGTGAAGTCTACGGACAGACGGCACGGTGGACTGCGGACTAGTGACCAGGACGGGGTAAGAACAGGTAATTGAGCACAAAACAGCAGATATCATATAAACACACTGCACAAACATATGTTTAATTACAGGATGACAATGTGCGAAGCAGCTAGATCTTAAAAACCCCAGAAAAATAAAAGAAAACATACAAACAAATAGTAGTTTAAGTCCATATGACGTCACACCTTGCACATGTGCCACATTTAAAAGACATTAGACAAAACTGGATAAAAGTGCGACATGCAAGGTCTAAAGTCTCAGTTATCAGCTCGCAACTGCTCATGCCTTTGAACACTTCTTGTAACTTATTACAAACACAGAAAATGTAAGTCGAATTACAGACATTTATGTCCACAACTTCTCTGCGTGATCGGATAGTTTGCGGGAAATTAAGCACCCGCAGGTCCATTGCGCGAGGATGATGAAACAGGAAGGACCCGATAACACAATGTACGATTAGGCCTACACACTTGTAAGTTTGTCCCGGCAGTTCTAGAGAGAAGGTAGTCGAAATAAGGGGCATAGTCGTAGCAACAGGCAGCATGAAAACACGTTGTTAGGAGACAAATCGGACTGAACTGGTTCAACGTAACAGTCCAAATGTCAGGAGACAAATCGGACTGAACTGGTTCAACGTAACAGTCCAAATGTCAGGAGACAAATCGGACTGAACTGGTTCAACGTAACAGTCCAAATGTCAGGAGACAAATCGGACTGAACTGGTTCAACGTAACAGTCCAAATGTCAGGAGACAAATCGGACTGAACTGGTTCAACGTAACAGTCCATATGTCAGGAGAGAAACCGGACGTAACTTGTTCAGCGTTAGCAGTCCAACAGTAAGGAGACAAATTGAACTGAACTGGTTCAACGTAACAGTCCATATGTCAGGAGAGAAACCGGACGTAACTTGTTCAGCGTTAGCAGTCCAACAGTAAGGAGACAAATTGAACTGAACTGGTTCAACGTAACAGTCCAAATGTCAGGAGACAAACCGGACGGAACTTATTCAACATTAGCAGTCAGGGAGTTAGGAGACAAACCGGACTGAACTGGTTCAACGCAAAAGTCCAAATGTTAGGAGACAAACCGGACGGAACTTGTTCAACGTTAGCAGTCCAAGAGTTAGGAGACAAATTGGACTGAACTGGTTCAACGTACAAAATGTGAAACTAATCTTCTTACCTAATAAGTCCTTACTTGTGTCTCTTGTGTAATAAATTCTTACAACAACGACCTGAGCACACACAAATAATTTTATTTGCGTTCCATTTGTCCTTCCCCTTGCACCTGCTTATCCACCGTTCACCACTGTCACGAACTTCACTAACAAAACTGACACTGCTTATTGGTCACAAAATATTAATATCTGGGAGATACTTGAGAAGCTGCATCACGAAGATGGAACTTGTACTTATATTTTGGTATGAAAGGTACGTTGTACTTATATTTTGGTATGAAAGGTACGTTGTACTTATATTTTGGTATGAAAGGTACGTTGTACTTATATTTTGGTATGAAAGGTACGTTGTACTTATATTTTGGTATGAAAGGTACGTTGTACTTATATTTTGGTATGAAAGGTACGTTGTACTTATATTTTGGTATGAAAGGTACGTTGTACTTATATTTTGGTATGAAAGGTACGTTGTACTTATATTTTGGTATGAAAGGTACGTTGTACTTATATTTTGGTATGAAAGGTACGTTGTACTTATATTTTGGTATGAAAGGTACGCTGTACTTATATTTTGGTATGAAAGGTACGTTGTACTTATATTTTGATATGAAAGGTACGTTGTACTTATATTTTGGTATGAAAGGTACGTTGTACTTATATTTTGGTATGAAAGGTACGTTGTACTTATATTTTGGTATGAAAGGTACGTTGTACTTATATTTTGGTATGAAAGGTACGTTGTACTCTCAATCATACAGCGTGTTTTTGAATAATATATTTATATTAATGCGGATAAAATAATTACTCGTCGCATTTTATCTTTCTGTTTCGTGTTTCTGAAATCAGATGGCGGGCCGCATTGCAAAGGTAGAAGGGCCGCATTTCGTCCCACGCTAAACTTACACCATTTCGCGTGACGACAGGTAACACAGCGCTTGCCGCTATTCCGATCTGCCGTTGTGTCGGCATCCGCCCGCTTTGGTTTAATATACTGCAGTCAATATTAGCTTTTTACTCACCATATTTAAATCAGGTGCTGGAAATTTTTTCTTCGGCTAGCAGACACGCTTCAAATCTAACAGATTCTTTGTTCATTGCAAGTCGCAGTTTTAGAAGTTAAGCAAGCCGATGGGAAGTGACCAGCGACAGTTGTCAGATAAAATAATGTCCCTATATAAGAAGCACAGTGATTTTTGGGTCTACTTCCAGGGGAAGTAACCACGTCTTATACACACGCAAACGCGAAATTCATGTCAAGAAATAACGACACAGAAGTGACGTCAACTGCGAGATGTCACGTGACAAGCAATCTATGCGCCCACCCTGCTACTTTGTGCACAACGTGGTATAGGCAGCAGGCCACACCAGAATAGCAATTAACTGCCGTGACTAATTGATTTAATTACATTCAAGTCAGCCATTGATGAATAATTCCGTAACATTTCCCCACTACATCCGCACGGACAAATAGGGTAAGAACGTACACTATGCTCCTAAACTGACTTGCGAAACATGAAGATACGTTCGCTGAATGCAAGGTGCAACGTGTCCTGCACGTGGCGCTGTAGTCGTGCACGTGAGCGATGAGCCAAGTGCGGCCCTTCAGCGTTGCAATGCGGCCCGCCATCTGTCAGCAGCATGGAAAAATAAGGCTGAGAACCAATTGTCTTCTGGACTTTGTCCATCGTCCGGATAAAATATTAAAATATAATATAAAAATCACGACGTTTCGGAAGATGGTTCGTCTTCCGTTTTCAGATGATGGGAGGGGAGACACCTACTCAGTTGGGTGTCAGTAGGTGTCTCCCCTACCATCACCTGAGGACGGAAGACGAACCAGCTTCCGAAACGTCGTGATTTTTAAATTATATTTTAATATTTTATCCGAACGATGGACAAAGTCCAGAAGACAATTGGTTGTCAAATTCGACGAGTAATTATTTTATCCGAATCCGCACAAGAATACTACTAAAAAACACGCTATATTACAGACAGTACGACATACTTTTCATACCAAAAACACGCTGTATTACAGACAGTACGACATACTTTTCATACCAAAAACACGCTGTATTACAGACAGTACGACATACTTTTCATACCAAAAACACGCTGTATTACAGACAGTACGACATACTTTTCATACCAAAAACACGCTGTATTACAGACAGTACGACATACTTTTCATACCAAAATATACACATAAGTTCAATGTCACATATAAGTAACTGTTGCGCTCCTCGGCCAAATGGAAAGCAAAATTATTTGTGTGTATTCAGAGCTCAGTTTTTTTACAGTATTTATTACAAAACAGACACAAGTATGGGCCGATCTCGGTAGCCGCGCGGTCTAAGGCGTGGGTCTGCGGGTTCGAATCCCACCGGGGGCATGGATGTCTGTCTCTTGTGAGTGTTGTGTGTTGCCAGGTAGAGGTCTCTGCGTCGGGCTGATCACTCGTCCAGAGGAGTCCTACCGACTGTGGTGTGTCTAAAAAGTGTGTGATCGTGAAGCCTCGAAAACTGAGGCGGCCTAGGCCCCCAAGGGGCTGTCGAGACATTGGGGCGGGGGGGGGGGGGGGAAGACACAAGTAAGGACTCAACAAGTAAGACAGTTTCAAATTTTGTACATTTAATTCACATGCTTAAGATTAATTTCAAATAAGTTTTACAACCCCAACATTGGCATATAAGGACAACATATAGGTATTATTTACAATGTGGCCCGCAAACACGTTTTCCTCTTGATTTGGCCCTCGTGCCGAAAGGGTTCCTCGACGGCGTCGCGAATGAACTGTGGTTCGAGCGTCTTGTCTGTTTCTGATGGTGTCTGACAGACAACGAGAAAGGAACTTAAAGAGACAAGAAACAAAAGGGAAGACAAGAACAGAAATGGACAGGAAGACTCAAAGGAAGGAGGGAAGGAAGAAAGAAGAAGAAAAACGAAGGAACAGAGAATTACAGACTCATGAGAGGAGATGGTGAGAATGATCCTGTCTCAGAGTTTATTGTACACTGCAAAGCACACTATATGGTCCTGTGAATGAAGACTTCTCATCATATTTCCAGTTTCCACCTTCTGGGCCTGTTTGATGTTGTTTGGCTTTTTATAATAAAAACGTGACACAAGTAGTCGAAGAGAAACAAATAAACAAGAGAAAAATAGGCAGAAAGATCGTAGAAACAGAAATATGCATAAAAATTTGGAAAAAACGGAAAGGAAGAAACACACAAGGAGCGACTGAAAGAATAGGAGAAAGAAGTATCAGATACAGACAGAATAAAGAAATAAGTAAAGTCAGATAGAAAGCATGCATAAGGAGTCGTAACTAAAGCCGACACGGGCGTCACTGTATCGGAAACATCGGTCTGCACACAATACGTCAAATGTGGGCTGAACACAAGTAAAGGGTCTTTCGTATTACAGTGACCTACAGGTCTGTTGTGACCCTCGTCTTAACAAATGTGGTCTGAACACAAGTAAAGGGTCTGTCGTATTACGGTGACCTACAGGTCTGTTGTGACCCTCGTCTTAACAAATGTGGTCTGAACACAAGTAAAGGGTCTTTCGTATTACAGTGACCTACAGGTCTGTTGTGACCCTCGTCTTAACAAATGTGGTCTGAACACCAGTAAAGGGTCTGTCGTATTACGGTGACCTACAGGTCTGTTGTGACCCTCGTCTTAACAAATGTGGTCTGAACACAAGTAAAGGGTCTTTCGTATTACAGTGACCTACAGGTCTGTTGTGACCCTCGTCTTAACAAATAACCACGTCAGGCTCCCTTCCGTCCTGATTCCTTATAGCTGACTGAATCGTATAAGCTGGCCATCTAAATTAGACCATAAAAATGCAACTTTGCTGTGTCTTTCTTGCCACGGACCTAGCACAGAGCACACAGACATTATTCAAATTAGCCCGCACTGTTGCCAACAGACAGGGCAACGACGCCAGTTAGCGATGTGCAAGTATCGCGGTAAGTTTCCTGAATGCGACTAGAATCCATCTTCCTAATAATCCTAATTTAATTACGGAAATGTAATTTAATATGGGCCGTGCCATGGCTCAGGCGGTTAGTCGCCGACCTCTCACCGCGGAGTCCCGGGTCGGTCCATGTGGGATTTGTGGTAGACAAAGTGGCACTAGGACAGGTTTTTCTCCGAGTACTTCGGTTTTCCCCTGTCGATTTCATTCCACCGGTGTTCCATTAAAACGGAAAAGCAGAAGAAACCTCATCATCTTCATCACAGGGTTACACAATAAGCCTTCAATGCTGCGGTGCGTCCGTAGCGTCTGCTGCGGGGCCCTTCAATAATAAAAAAAAATTTAATATCCTAATCTGTGTGTCATTCGTACTTTTAAAGTTTACGCTACTACGCTGTATATTACGATCCCGTTCACAAATTAACAACACGCAGGGCGAACAACGAGTACTTCTTCTGACGATTCAAGTCATCTGCGATCTTATGCCGTGTCCGGTGGTAAATACATACAGTGTGTTTCTTTTTAACATCGGGATAGTGAGCCGTAGAGCTGACTACATAGCAACCGAAGAAGCCGCCCGCTCTGCAGTGCTCAGTCCTGCATTTAAAAAAAAAAAACTGTAATTTCCGATGTTTAGGAGGCACAATTATCCTACGAAGCGTCAATATTTACCAGTCGACACGACGTAACATCCCAGAAGACTAAAATCCTCATAAACATCGCCATGCGAACGTCACAACTCGCACGACTTCTGCTTGTCTTACACAAATGTTCAAATTGCAGAACTTCAAACAGTTCGGAATGCTGATACAGGAATGACATCACGGGACAAACTTCAGCTGCTTCCACGTGAAACCAACAGCTGTGGGGTCCATTATGCTTACGATATCAAAATATTTGAACACCACGACTTTCAGCACAACCTTACAAACGTACGTGAAGCTGACAGTGTCCCTACTGCACCTAATTACACAGTTCAATGCGGTGACACATAGAATCTCGATCCTGCGTCGGAACTTGGCTTAAAACAGGCCACGACCGATTCCAACCCACCTCTCTCAATTAGCGAACGCAGTGCGTACCGGTTAGCTCTGACCAGAGGACCCAGGTTCAAATCTCAGGCAGCAGATAGACTAACATTACATTTTTCACGGCTATCCACAGATTTCCCGACAATAGGCCCTATATTATACACTACTATAGGACACTAGGCCCATCCCAGTGGCCGTGCGGTCTAAGGCGTGGGTCTTCGGCCGCTCGCTTGCTGGGATTGTGGGTTCGAATCCCACCGGGGGCATGGATGTCTGTCTCTTGTGAGTGTTGTGTGTTGTCAGGGAGAGGTCTCTGCGACGGGCTGATCACTCGTCCAGAGGAGTCCTACCGACTGTGGTGTGTCTAAAGTGTGTTATCGCGAAACTTCGAAAAATGAGGAGGGCTTGGCCCTTCTAGGTGCTGTCGAGCCATAGGGGGGGAAAAATATAGGACATTTATGTTATGTCTGTGAATATGTTATTCGTAAAGTACAGATTCCGTGTAAGTTACATTTGTCGCATACGGCCTCAAAATTTCGCACAGTCACCATGTTTGTTAACTAATGCCTCACACACAATATTTCATACACAATACGTAGGAATGTTCATGATCCACCAAATACACACTCCTAGCTCCGACACTTATTTATCACTATCATCAGAAACTAAAGAAAATTGTCGCACAGCCGCCATGTTGTTACTTTACATTCTACAAAAATTACCTCGATAAAACCGGCATATGTTTCGAAGAGCAATTACAGACAATTTCAGGTCCCTAAATTGTTGCTCCCGTTTCGTTAAGTTCGTATGTCCTACATGTTAACGTATTCCTGACTGTAGGAATGGCGTGGAGGTGGCCTCCACTGGCACAACATTCGTACCAACTTCGTGCATGTCAGTCTGTTCGCTCAAAAGGTTAATGGGGGCGCACACACACACAGCTTGTGATCTCAATATGGATGTAAAATACGCTTAAATAGCAGTGGAAGGAGATGGAAAGGAGTTGGAGGAAAAAGGGAACAGGAAGACTGGAATAAGGCCAGAAACCAAAATAACCCTTTAAAACACGGAGGTAAGCATATACACCACCTACTTCAACATAAAATCTCTGCAATTTGTCCAGTGTATTTATGTGTTTCGTGGTATTTATTCACAAAATAAAAAAAGCGACAATTTTCCTAAACAACATTAACTGGCTGAACTCTATAAGTGAAACGCACTGTTTTCTGTAAGATAAGAGATAAATTGTTAAATATCACTTAGTACAACTTGACTTGAAGGGCGAGGAGTCTGCTTGCCACTGACACTTGTATCGGTCAGTAAACATTCAGTCAAAAACAAGTAGCTCTGTCCTCATGTATTGGGCTGAAAAGGATCTACAGGGCAAATAACAGAACAGTGACTTGCCTTTATTTACGTCCGCCTTTATGTTATCGTCTGCAAGATAAGAACACTGCTGCCAAGTGGCACGCGCTCAGAGTTAAACAGACTGCCCTCCTGCACTTGGGTCAGGGAAAGTATTAACACGACTGGTGTTGTGAACCACTTGTTTCTTGGACTTTTTCGTCAAAACGTTTTAGAATTCAACGACTGGTGTTGGTTCAAGTCGGCCGCTATCTTCCTAACCCTACCTACACTGCACATCTCCCTTCCATCAATACCAATAACAAACCCCAGAAGGCAAAAGCCTAATGACAGCCAAAATAAAAGTAGCAGGTAGTGGAAAGGCCATGATAAGTGGGTCCCTGTCACCACGATAAGTCGGTCCCTGTCACCACGATAAGTCGGTCCCTGTCACCACGATAAGTCGGTCCCTGTCACCACGGCATGGCGCGTCCTCAGGTTTCGGATGGAGGAACGAACTGCAGATATGGAGGGTAGCTGCGAATACATTGAATAAGCAGTCGCGGACAGCCGACAAGGGGTTGGGCGAGCTGCTAACAACTCCTCACCGTAAAAAATTACCATGTTACGAAACACTACACAAAGCCTCGGACCTGGCGGGATTTTGTGAGTGCGGTAATGAACCTTCGGTTTCCATAAAACGTGGGGAATTTCTTGACTAGCTGACGACCTGTTAGCTTCTCAAGAAGGACTCTGCTCCATGGAGTTAGTTAGTTAGGTAGGTAGTGGAAAGGCCTAACGACAGCCACAATAAAAGTAACAGGTAGTGGAAATGAAAGAAATCGCGCTGACGGGCACCGTGTGTTCATTCTTTGCGTCATTCGACTTGGATATGTATACGAGTATAGTGTAAGATCTTCATGGCGAAGATTCATACTGTGATCTTATATGTTACGACATACGCACTCTGATAGGTGCCAATGTTTGGAAGTGGTCAATGCTGACTCTCTTCTTAGGACAGAAGACTGAAGCACAGTTCCTCTAGAACACTGGTACCCGTACCCACTGTGCCGTAACCCACCACACCACGAGCCCCTGTGTGCCTCCGCAAAATGTAAAGGTAAATGTAAAAGTTGTCCGTGTCCATGCTAAGAAGACATACAGAGGGAGCAGAGGTATAGCTCCACTCATTTTTGACCGCGACGCTAGACGGAGGTGAGGGGTCAACTTCACGTCCCGGCCGCATTACTCCCGGGAATGAACTCTGGTACCCATTGAATAGGAGGCTGGGTGGGCCCCACAGCCGGTCTGGACATTTTGAAAAAGAGAAAAATATCTTGCCACTGCCGGATTAGAACCCCCGACCCCGTCCAGTCCGTAGTCTAGTCACTATACAGACTGCGCTATGCAGCACAATTGCGCAACGGTCACCTGCTGTTATCCGGGTATGAAAATGTGCGAAGATATCATTGGCTAGGCATGACCGCAGGGACCAAGAATGCAGCCCTTGTTAATCGGACACCTTCTTCTTCTTCTTCTATGGCATTTCGGTCTTTTAAGTTTGACCTTAGCCTCCCTTGTGATTCTTGCCCATTCTAGTCTATCTTGCGCTTTGTAGATCCAAATCGGACACCTACATGGAAGAATTAATCAACCCCTTAAGGCCCATTTGTTACTTTATGTACCACCCAATTTGACGTTAAAAATTCTAAATTCTGCCCCTATAGTAGTATTTCCGCGATTTTTATGGATCTCAGAATAATCAGCCATTGCATCACGAACCATCCCCCCCCCCCCAAACTATACTGCCCTACCCTGAAGATGGAGACAGAAACACAGCCAACACACACATAATCGAGCTCGGTTATAACGTCATAAACGGGACTGAATATTTTGTGTCGTTATAAACGAGTGTTATTATAACCGAGGTGTATAATGTTATGGTTAACAGTGAGGAATTAATTGGTACCACAGAATATCTGACGATATAGACGAGGTGTCGTATAAACTGATATCGTTATAACCGGATTTGACTGTATATATATATATATATATATATACATATATATATATACATATATATATATACATATATATATACAGTGATACCTCGGCTAACGAGTGACCCTGCTAACGAAGATTTTTTCGCTGTTTTTCGGACTCGGCTAACGAATATGGATTCGGCTAACGAATGTTTTAGTGGATGCTCGCGCTAACATAAAGCACCAAACATGAACGGTCGGGCCATTCCAGGAGCTTATCTTTTCCGTCTGTATGTGTGTGACAAAGAGATGAGCTGACCACATCACATAGGGGAGACCCACCAACCAAAAGAAGTAAGCGATAAACCCAAGGGAAGCAGAAAGTTGCTCACGTTTCGGCTAACGAAGATTTCGGCTAACGAATGTGATTCCGGAACGAATTATCTTCGTTAGCCGAGTATCACTGTAATATATATATATATATATATATATATATATATATATATGGTATTATCATTGAAAAGCAGGATCATCGTGAGTATCGAACCGCTGTGACCGCCTTCAGTCATCAACAGCCAATGTCTTGTCCACACGCGCATGCAAACAGCTAGTAAACGAAGACCTCCAAAAAAAAACATCTACTGGCTTCGGAACTCAATTTATGCGGCATACAAGAAGAATGTTCTTAGTTTAAAATCAACTCAATGTTTATAAAGGTTGTCAGAAATAGACAAAAGAAAACAAAAAAAGTGGCGTCGTTAAGATAACACATGCCGCTGAATTGACACACCACAAACAAAGCAGCATCGCGCTCCGGTCTGATAGAACGGAATTGCAAAACCCGTGCCAAATAGAAGCAGCACACAGTGCAAACAGCGACACGCACACACACACACACACACACAAGAAGAACAGATGTTTAAAGGGACAGTGTACAGACGTTAGACGTTAGACACGCGCACAGCAAACACTGACATACCGGAGTCTGCAGCCGCATGCTGTAGCTGGAGTTGGCCTTGGCTCAGGCTGAAGATGACCCCGTTCGGGAGGGCCGACGTGGGGGCTGCCGCGTACACCATCCCTTGGGACGTCTGGTACATCATCCCAGGGTACGGCGGGGCCATCACACTTGCTGCACACACACACACATACATACATACGTGCACTATTCATTCTGGAATTATTTAACGACTATTACCAACTGCCCATGTTTATTGGGGCACGCGGTGGCGCAGTTGGTTGAGGCACTGTCAAGGTCGTGATTTCGATTCCCGATGACGCCATTGCGATTTTTAATTGACTTAATCCTTCCGGCCTCTAACAGAAATGATTACCAAGGATATCTCCTGAGGGTAAAGGCGGCCAGTGCGTAGGGCTTACCATCGTCATGTGTCCATTGTCTAGAAATTCTGGGAGCCTCAACATCCTGGAACACTAAGGGCCTGTCCAGGCCTGTAATGCGATAGCTTTACCTTTACCTTTACCTATATTTATTTACTTATTGTGGCAGCCGGTAGAACTCTGGCATTGCAGTGACTAACCTACAGGTTTAGCAACCGAGGAATCGAAGTTCGATCCTATGTAGTGGTATTTTTTGTTCGCCTCGTCTACACCGATTCTGGCACACTCAGTACTAAACGATGTTAAACGTTCACTCTTTCTCTGGGAATTAAGCGGCCGGAGGGAGAACCTGAGTACCCACTTCAATCTAATATCAAGGTTACCAATGCGAGGAGCTGCACCTCTGTTACACAATACGCCTTCATGGTGTGGCACTTGATTAAGGACAGGTACGGCTTTACCTCTATTTAACGAGAGAGATAAGACTTTTTGGGGACGATTAGTGAATAGGAGAGGATGCGGATAGCGGGGTACAGACTTACAGTAAGGCCACCGTGACGACCTGCAAGGCGCGAACAAGGACGCGGTCGTTTATAATTTTAAGGTCCTTCTGCAGCATTTGCCTAAGGAAAAATAAGGAAAGGCTAGGGACAGTCCGGCTTAGGAGCGATATTCGAAGCCGTCTTCAGAATAGGTTGCGGAATTTGTAAGCACTTGACCGCGACGTCTGGAGGACATGATAAATGACGTCATGCCGGTGATATACGGTGATTATCATCATCGGACCTCGCAGTCCGGTCCGTATTCGGCGCGGTCTAGGGTTCAAATGTCAGCCTGCAGACCCGCTATCCTGCCTCGTGTTTGTGGTTTTCCACAGGCCCTCCAGAAGAGTACCTCAAATTAGGCAACGATCGCTTCTTTCCACGTCTCTGTCAATGCACTGATCGCTACTTGTATCAGTCCACACCATGAAGTGTCATCAACTGACAGCATCTTTCATAAGCCGTAAAGAAACACAATCACAATAGGTGACGCCGTGTACTTTGGTCGACAAGTATCAACAATTTAGAGGAGCCTATCATCATCAACATCATATATATGAACACGGTAAGATTTGTCTGCGACATCATGATCTACTGAACTACCGAACGGATCTTTCCAATATGAACATTTTTAGAAAGCTTATGATTCGGTATTGATATCTCCTATATTTTTATTAATTCCTTCTCAAAAACTGTTTTTAACAACAAAGGCTAATGTTAAGTTTGACATTACTGCCTCAAGCGGAGGCCAAGGGAATCTAACATATTTCATGTACTTCCCTTGGCCTCCGCTTGAGGCAGCACTGTCAATTTTTAACGTTTTGTTTCTTAAATACACGCTGTTTATGATCCGTTGATCACCGAAACAAATTACCCAGCCTCAGGCATTAGAAAGTAAAATGTTTAAAGTTTATTAAGATTAAGATGCAGCATTTTTTGTTCATTAAATATTTTACTGTTTGTAGGTGCGAATTATTCCCGCGGGTGCAACTATTTTACCAAATTATACGGCATCACATCGCGTGAGACCCTCAGTTCTCGCCATCTTCACACAGCAGTTTTATCCACAGACTTACAGTTGATGACACAAAGCAGTGACTGACCAGCCTGGCCATGTTCCTGAATAAATCTGACAGGTCGTCAGTGTGGGTGGCTGCAGGTAGGTACAGAGTTCATGACCCCTTGGGACCACTCCTGTTCGTACGATGATCACTGCTACCATGTGGACATTGTGTATGCACACACACCACATGGCGTTACTTATTCATGTGAGCAATATGCAGTTTACTACTTCCTCGATGGACTGTGCAGTCAGTAAAGGAGTCTTTGATAATATCGAGAAAAGTCATTCAAACATTTCTGGCGTTGGGCCTATCGTTTCAATAGCTGCCATTACGTCAAATCTGGGGGCCTATGAAATGTTCTCTTCCTTCAATAACCTGGCAACTTTTCATTTAACCCTCTAAAGCCTAGTGGTCACTATATGTACCGCCATGTTTAACATTCACAAATACTACGTAATGCCCACATGGATCTCAGAACAAACAGCGATTATTTCACTGTACAGCATTAACTGACTGGTTTGTATAACTGAGACGGAGTGTGTTTACTGCGCGGTACGGACTGTATTTATGTGTTTTGTGTGGATCTCAGAACAAACAGCGATTATTTCACTGTACAGCATTAACTGACTGGTTTGTATAACTGAGACGGAGTGTGTTTACTGCGCGGTACGGACTGTATTTATGTGTTTTGTGTGGATCTCAGAACAAACAGCGATTATTTCACTGTACAACATTAACTGACTGGTTTGTATAACTGAGACGGAGTGTGTTTACTGCGCGGTACGGACTGTATGTGTTTTGTGTGGATCTCAGAACAAACAGCGATTATTTCACTGCACAGCATTAACTGACTGGTTTGTATAACTGAGACGGAGTGTGTTTACTGCGCGGTACGGACTGTATGTGTTTTGTGTGGATCTCAGAACAAACAGCGATTATTTCACTGTACAGCATTAACTGACTGGTTTGTATAACTGAGACGGAGTGTGTTTACTGCGCGGTACGGACTGTATTTATGTGTTTTGTGTGGATCTCAGAACAAACAGCGATTATTTCACTGTACAACATTAACTGACTGGTTTGTATAACTGAGACGGAGTGTGTTTACTGCGCGGTACGGACTGTATGTGTTTTGTGTGGATCTCAGAACAAACAGCGATTATTTCACTGTACAACATTAACTGACTGGTTTGTATAACTGAGACGGAGTGTGTTTACTGCGCGGTACGGACTGTATGTGTTTTGTGTGGATCTCAGAACAAACAGCGATTATTTCACTGTACAACATTAACTGACTGGTTTGTATAACTGAGACGGAGTGTGTTTACTGCGCGGTACGGACTGTATTTATGTGTTTTGTGTGGATCTCAGAACAAACAGCGATTATTTCACTGTACAACATTAACTGACTGGTTTGTATAACTGAGACGGAGTGTGTTTACTGCGCGGTACGGACTGGGTCTTTAAGTATAATTCAGGTTAATCTCAGTCTTTAAAGGGTTAAAGTAGTTAATAGAAAATGGCACAACATTGTTGGAAGAATTAAATTCATCCTGTTTTTCCGTGTATGAAGGAAAAACGTTTTCGATCACATCAAGGCAAATTGTCGTCCTTCACTTCCCCCCCCCCCCCGCCCTATGGCAAATTGAGAAGAAAAAGAAACATGTTTGGACCAACGAACGTATGCTGTCTATATCTATATTAGCCGCATTACAAATACGAAATGTCACCTAACACCAATCCTAAGTGTATGTCGTCATTTTCATTTCGGTTCCATTCGACTATGAATCGTGGTGACAAAACTAAAACACCGCAACACCGCATACAGGCCTAGTTCTTGCAATACACACGGTGGCGCAAAAGTCACTTGACAAAGCCTTTCCGTTGTTAAACATCGAGTGTGAGGGGATTATGCGCCACACTGTATATGACTCATTTCTACATTACAAATTTCGGGGCTCCTTCTTTGTACTAAATCGCCAAATATTTAGCCCACTGACAAGACAAACTGTCACAACAGACGCTGACAGACAGCTTCAAACTCCCAACAATCAGCAGCTGCAAGTTGCTACACACACGACCCTCTGCAGCGCAGTGTTCTATTCTTCAAGAAGGACTGTGATACCACCATGGCTGTACATCCGTCCTGCTTTATAGCGCGGTCGGTAAAAAAATGTAAAAAAATGAATGTTGCAGTCAGTCAACAACATTATAGTCAGCAAGAATAAGGTTACGTGTTTCGGCTAAAAATCATTAGTTATCATCAGGCCCAACTGCAATGATAGAAAAGGGGCTACACTTTACAAATGTATCTCAAGTTTGAAATCTCAACCTTTCCAAGTTAAAATATACATACAGTATAAAAGAAATAGAATGCCTGAAATTTACAGGGTGTTCCACTTAAAAACGGATTTTGCCGTGCAAGCGGGCCGGTTTTAAGTGGAACACTCCGTGTAATTTGAAGTTTATAAAACTTTAAAAAATAATAAATAGAATAATAAGGCAATTACATATAAGATTTTTTGGAAGCGACGTGTAATATTATATATATATATTGCAGTCGGATCATCGAAGTGTAGAAAAGTACGTATAAAGTAGGGCTGGCATCAATTCTTTAACCTTGTTTTGCGATGTTTTGTTTCTGTTACTTGTTTTGAGTATGTTGATAAGATTGTTTAAACTTGTTTAATGTTACTTGCATGTTTGTATAATTAAATACGTCACTTTTACAGATCGCAATGCATGTCTTAATTACTTCGTGCTTGAACGCCTAATTAAATTTTAAAAAATTCACGTTAACAGATTCTGCGTCTGTCCGTCCGCATCAATTACCTCGACAGACGCTAAAACGGATTTTCATGACAATTTGTTCCGGTGGGAGTTTTGCTAAAAAAATTTACCACCTATTCCACTTTTGGTTAAAGTCGGGTAACAATAACACACACTTTACACGAAGACTGAAGTACGTGCTGCGAGCATCTCGAGCGTAACTCGCTAGATACGTTGATTTATCACAGAGAATACATAAAGTGTATGTTGCAAATTATTGACGTGGAGCTGTGAGCTGGATTTGTAGTTCAAGAAAAAGACGCAAGGTGGGGTATTCTGAACAGGGTAGCAAACCTTAGGGTTCCACAAAGGGCAGGGAATTCCCTGAATGACTGTGCGACCATTGGCTTCAGAAGAATGACTGTACAGCATAGAATTTAAAGCTATAAAAACGACAATGCGAAGCTTTGGCGTTAATCAGTTACATTTAATATAGAGTTGAACTCGGTTATAACGTCATGAGAGGGACTGAATACTTTGTGTCGTTATAACTGAGGAGTATAATGTTACGGTTAACAGTGAGGAATTAATTTGCACCACAGAATATCTGACGATATAGACGAGGTTTCGCATAAACCGATGTCGTTATAACCGGGTTTGACTGTATTTGTAGAAACTAAGGGTAAGTATCGCAGTTTAATGGTATCCATCCCGTTGTGCCCAATCACATAAATGCACACTGTCACGTCTAACACCACACTTTGTTATTTTACCCACAAATTTTAATTTTTTTATTTTTAAATTGTTTAATGTTTAACCTCTATTTTGGAAACCAGCATCCTAAAAATCTAAAAAATTCCACGGCGATTACATAACCGACTACTTACATGATATATTATAAAAAAACTATGATTTTATTATAATAAATATTTTGTTATATTTGAGATGTATCGCAAATAGCAACATTTTACCTTTTGCAGAGAATGCTGATGATGATCCATTTTCGATCGAAACATGTAGCGTTGAGGAAGACCTGAAATATGTCGAAACATGTAGTTCTATACAACAAATATAAATTTAGTTGTGTTTGGACATACTGATTTAATTTTTTGTACTGTTAACAACACAACGCGATGTCGTTCGTTGAAATAACAAAAGTGTTGTGTTAGACGGAACAGCGTGTATTTAAGCACCGCGGTCTAAAGACGTTTCTTGTTTACAGACAAGCAGTGACTATGACTCGCACAGATAACATTTTTAGACATAAGAATCGGAAACGATTTGCATGACAGTGGAGCCTGCAATAGGGGCCCCTCTACTGTTTGGTAACCACATCCTTTTTTGTTTACAATTCCCTATAAAGTGTGGCAAGAAAGGAAGGATTACAGATTAGGAAATGCTGAATAAAAGCGCGAACAGCTTACCTGAGATCAGTTGCTGCTGCGTGCGCGCGGGCTGTGCCTCGGTGGTGGCCGTCGGCTGAGGGTCCATCGAGCCGCTGCTACCTGCAAAGTGCGACAGTTTGCGTTACTCGCGCTCGGCTGGGCTGGGCTGGGCGATTACATAAATGAACATTGCTTAGTGCATCGGTTTCAACAACGTTCATTCAAAAGCACCATTAAGTATTTTTTGGTGTTTATACGAAACCTGACTTTATTGCTACACTAATTAGGTCTGTGCACGTGTATCAACGTCTACTGTACAAGAAGTAATATATGGTGTTGTATTAATGTTGTTGCCGATCCCAATGGCCGTGCGGGCCAAGGCGTGGGTCTGCGGACGTTCGCTTGCTGGGACTGCGGGTTCGAATCTCGCCGGGGGCATGGATGTCTCTCTTGTGAGTATTGTGTGTTGTTGTCCCTGCGACGGGCTGATAACTCGTCCAGAGGAGTCCTACCGAGTGTGGTGTGTCTGAGTGTGATCGTGAAGCCTTGATAATGAGGAGGCCCTGGCCCACTATGGGCTGTTGCGCCATGGGGGGAAAAAATAATTTTGTTCCTTTTAATAAGCAGACGACGGCAAATGTCCACGAAGTTAATCTGTTCAGATGTGACATACCGTCGTCAGATGTGACATACCGTCGTCAGATGTGACATACCGTCGTCAGATGTGACATACTGTCGTCAGATGTGACATACCGTCGTCAGATGTGACATACCGTCGTCAGATGTGACATACCGTCGTCAGATGTGACATACCGTCGTCAGATGTGACATACCGTCGTCAGATGTGACATACCGTCGTCAGATGTGACATACCGTCGTCAGATGTGACATACCGTCGTCAGATGTGACATACCGTCGTCAGATGTGACATACCGTCGTCAGATGTGACATACCGTCGTCAGATGTGACATACCGTCGTCAGATGTGACATACCGTCGTCAGATGTGACATACCATCGTCAGATTGACATACCGTCGTCAGATGTGACATACCGTCGTCAGATGTGACATACCGTCGTCAGATGTGACATACCGTCGTCAGATGACATACCGTGTCGATTGACATACCGTCGTCAGATGTGACATACCGTCGTCAGATGTGAATCATACCGTCGTCAGATGTGACATACCGTCGTCAGATGTGACATACCGTCGTCAGATGTGACATACCGTCGTCAGATGTGACATACCGTCGTCAGATGTGACATACCGTCGTCAGATGTGACATACCGTCGTCAGATGTGACATACCGTCGTCAGATGTGACATACCGTCGTCAGATGTGACATACCGTCGTCAGATTGTGTCAATTACACGTCGTCAGATGTGACATACCGTCGTCAGATGTGACATACCGTCGTCAGATGTGACATACCGTCGTCAGATGTGACATACCGTCGTCAGATTGAATCGTGTCGTGACATACCGTCGTCAGATGTGACATACCGTCGTCAGATGTGACATACCGTCGTCAGATGTGACATACCGTCGTCAGATGTGACATACCGTCGTCAGATGTGACATACCGTCGTCAGATGTGACATACCGTCGTCAGATGTGACATACCGTCGTCAGATGTGACATACCGTCGTCAGATGTGACATACCGTCGTCAGATGTGACATACCGTCGTCAGATGTGACATACCGTCGTCAGATGTGACATACCGTCGTCAGATGTGACATACCGTCGTCAGATGTGACATACCGTCGTCAGATGTGACATACCGTCGTCAGATGTGACATACCGTCGTCAGATGTGACATACCGTCGTCAGATGTGACATACCGTCGTCAGATGTGACATACCGTCGTCAGATGTGACATACCGTCGTCAGATGTGACATACCGTCGTCAGATGTGACATACCGTCGTCAGATGTGACATACCGTCGTCAGATGTGACATACCGTCGTCAGATGTGACATACCGTCGTCAGATTGACATACCGTCGTCAGATGTGACATACCGTCGTCAGATGTGACATACCGTCGTCAGATGTGACATACCGTCGTCAGATGTGACATACCGTCGTCAGATGTGACATACCGTCGTCAGATGTGACATACCGTCGTCAGATTGACATACCGTCGTCAGATGTGACATTACCGTCGTCAGATGTACATACGTGTCGATGTGACATACGTCGTCAAAATGTGACAATACCGTCGTCAGAGTACATAACATGTGATTAACATTATCTTCATTACATTCTTATAACAAAAAATTAAAGAACTTCACATGACACAGAGTTAAACAGAATTTCGCGAAGCAATCTTCTAGCATTAAGTTCTTGTAGTGGAAGAAGACAAAAAGGAAGAAGAGAAACGGAAGACGAAGAAAAGAAACTAAAAAAAAATTTGGCTGGAAACGTACGAAGACACGGGTAATGTGAGGTACTATGAGTGGATGTTGCGGTGATGCTGTGGTGACGAAATGGTACATGTGAGGGTACTATTGAAGTGGAGTTACGGTGATGCTGTGGTGACGAAATGGTACATGTGAGGGTACTATTGAAGTGGATGTTGCGGTGATGCTGTGGTGACGAAATGGTACAGAATACGAGCACGCAGTTATAGTAATTATTCACAATTATCTTGTTGTGTTTCTTTTAAATCATTAATGACTTTCCTAACGCCGCCATTTGTTGCCGAGCGGCGTTCACTACAGGACCGCTGCTCGCAACTGCCAACGCACAAACGCTGACGACAGTCAGACTCAAGTTTGCTGTCTTCAGGGTTCGTCAGAGATGCTCATACCTGTCTACCCGACTGTACGGCGTCACAGTCTTGAAGAATAATCTTAATTGTCACTACCGTGAGAACAGTAGCTCTCTCTCTCTTTCTCTCTCACATATCGTTGTTACATTCTGTCGAATTGTAGTAACACTAATGAGAAGGAGATTAATATGTAAGTAGCAGAATAATGGACACAATTACGTAATGGAGGTGTTCATGACTGGTGTCCTTGACAGTTGCTGTCATATTATTATTATTATTATTATTATTATTATTACAGCATCAACTCACGAAGGACTGACATCAGTAGGGCAGGTAGGGCGTGGACGAAAATTATACATATGTTCAATAATCACCAACTAATGCACATAAACTTTTCAATAGTTTATTCATAAAATTCCCCAATACGTATTTCGGTGGTTTAAACCACCATCTTCAGGGGGTCGTAGAGATTAATATGCATAGACCTTACAGTTATTACATATATGGTTATATTCATTTATGTAGAATATGAGTGGGCTGATATTGTCCACTTCGTACAGTATGTAAAATAAAATAAATTACTATAAAATGGATTAAAAAGTTGCTAAAATGATTACATAATTTGTAGCTAGCAAGAAAATTAATCCATTTTATAGTAATTTATTTTATTTTACATACTGTACAAAGTGGACAATATCAGACCACTCATATTCTACATATATAATATAACCATATATGTAATAACAATAAGTCTATGCATATTAATCTCTACGACCCCCTGAAGATGGTGGTTTAAACCACCGAAATACGTATAGGGGAATTTTATGAATAAACTATTGTGAATAAAGTTTATGTGCATTAGTTGGTGTTTATTGAACATATCTTATTTGAAAATGCACGGTAAATACAATGAAAATTATACATTTATATATACAAATATATACAAAATTTATGTATATATATAAATTGTATATATTATATATACAAATTATATATAATTTTATATATAAACTACATATTTATATACATAATATAAATTCATACACATTAGTCGGAAAAACCTAAATGGATGACTAAGTACAGGCCTACATGTGTGGATAATATTAAAACAGATATTACACTTGGTGTGAGGACGCAAGGGAGGGCACATATGTAAATGGTAACGGACACTTGGGGCTCCACACAACCAGTGGAATTTCTTGACCAGCCGAGCGACTATCATATTCTGGAGAAGTACCCTGCTCCATATATATTCAGTTATCTCCCTGTACATATAATGCGCTTGGTGTGAGTCACACTCTGGTTACCATCGTTACCAGCGACGTCACATCCGGTTTTCCACGGTTATGCTAGGGGTTGCGACTGTGTTTTATTAAGGTACGGGCTGAGACTGAAGAAACAGTTGAGCATCGAGTATATAATACAACACAGCATATGGCAGCACTCCTATAGAGAAATTAACGCCTGATTTGCTCTAACAATAAAAAAAAAACGATAAAAGAGGCAGTGGAATAGCGCGTGAGCATCGTCATATGACAGACAAGTGGGCAGTAACTATAACAACAACACCGACGACAATGACAGTAAAACCAGTAACTGATAATGTGTGTTAATCCTACGTCACAGTAATCACTCACAGACTCCATTACAAACAGCAACCTGTTAACGCTCTTTGGTCGCAATAATCGCTGTGCGTTGTGAGACGCAATCAGAACACACAAACACATGGTGTACGCAGATACACAGTCTGTCCAGTGTTGATAGGAGTGATAAAATTTATTGACCGCTTTGCTTTTAAGGGTTAACAGGCACCTATCGAAACAGGCCGCAAGAATGTGCCTCGTGCTGAACCTGCGAGCCTAATTTATTGGTAACGTCAGTAACCGCAGCCTTGAAGGGTGGTGGTGGTCATATTCCAAGAATGTAACATCAAAATACCAAACACGAGGTAGACCTCACTGCAACAGTAGGATTTATGTGACCGGCTAGAGAAGTGTTTTGCCAATTCGCTCCCCTTGGCATACTTAAAAAAGGCCTCTGTTGCAAGAAAGGGCATAACCACTTTCACAATAAAAGACATGCTGTTTTTGCTTGCAGGACAGTGACATATAAATGTCGAATATGGACTGTTTAGAAACCGTCATTACCAACAGAAAATGTAATATGCGCAATAACTCTCAAATTGCATTCCACACATCTAGGCCTACACAGATGATAAAATATATCAACATCAAAGATGTGACGCCTTGCAGATTGGTAGATAGGTACTGAGTGTCGGAGCAACCTGCTGGCTCCATCTTTAGCGCTGGAAACGGGACTCACCCCAATTAGAATATAATCTGAATATTCACTGCCATGCAAGCCTCGCATCTTAACAATACATCATTTGTGCTAGGAGACTGACGTCATTAAACGTATAAAGACGCGATTAACCTCAATCATATTTAAATATTCAGCTAGTACCGCGCAGTAAACGCACTCCGTCTCAGTTATACAAACCAGTCAGTTAATGCTGTACAGTGAAATAATCGCTGTTTGTTCTGAGATCCACACAAAACACATAAATACAGTCCGTACCGCGCAGTAAACGCACTCCGTCTCAGTTATACAAACCAGTCAGTTAATGCTGTACAGTGAAATAATCGCTGTTTGTTCTGAGATCCACACAAAACACATACAGTCCGTACCGCGCAGTAAACGCACTCCGTCTCAGTTATACAAACCAGTCAGTTAATGCTGTACAGTGAAATAATCGCTGTTTGTTCTGAGATCCACACAAAACACATAAATACAGTCCGTACCGCGCAGTAAACGCACTCCGTCTCAGTTATACAAACCAGTCAGTTAATGCTGTACAGTGAAATAATCGCTGTTTGTTCTGAGATCCACACAAAACACATAAATACAGTCCGTACCGCGCAGTAAACACACTCCGTCTCAGTTATACAAACCAATCAGTTAATGTTGTACAGTGAAATAATCGCTGTTTGTTCTGAGATCCACACAAAACACATAAATACAGTCCGTACCGCGCAGTAAACACACTCCGTCTCAGTTACACAAACCAGTCAGTTAATGCTGTACAGTGAAATAATCGCTGTTTGTTCTGAGATCCACACAAAACACATAAATACACTGCGTGGGCAGAACGTAGAATTCTTCAGTGTTAAAGCTGGTCCTACACAGAGAGACCACTGGGCCTTAAAGGGTCAAAGAGCACATTTAAAAATGCTACCATCGGTCTTACAACTCGGAATAGCTCCAATAAGACAGGAACAGAGTAAGTGCAAGGCGACCTGGACTCAACTCCCCGCTATGTCGCTACACCCCTATCGCCACCACGTCAGTCCCGCTCTGCTGTCCACCCTCGCTCCTCTAACATTTCGTACGATGCTAGTTTTTAAACGTTTCTCACGACGTGCATAGACGGAACATCACATATGTCTGTCTGTCCGCAAGTTTAAGTCCACGAACTGTTGGCAGGATTTCGATTAAATTTGATACCGCGGGTGCACGAACTTCTGAGGTGGTAGCGACAGTGCTGACATCCAGTGGCGATGGTAACCAACAGCAGTGTTATCACAGTAAATAACGTGACCTTACGGCGGTAACTCTGAAGATTTGGTCTCACTATCTTGCGGGGTGTGACGCCGTGTCGTCTTGTATATATGCACCAACGATTGAGAAAGATCTGTTGCCCCCAACATTACAGTAAATTAATTCACTGACGCCACGGGCAGTAGTTTGTCTGCATTGTCGGTATGTATTTAACAGGCCACGTGACGTCACGCCCAAGAAGACTGCAATCTATATCGCTTAGGGAACAATACATTGTAACAATGAGGAGCAGAGCTATTTGTCTCGGCCCCTTGTAACAATAATGAGCTATTTGTCTCGGCCCCTTGTAACAAGGACGAGTTATTCGTCTCGGTCCCTTGTAACAATTACGAACAGAGCTATTCGTCTCGGTCCCTTGTAACAATTACGAACAGAGCTATTCGTCTCGGTCCCTTGTAACAATGAAGAACAGAGCTATTTTTCTCGGCCCCTTGTAACAATGATGAGCTATTTGTCTCGGCCCCTTGTAACAATTACTAACAGAGATATTATTCTCGGTCCCTTGTAACAATGAAGAACACAGATATTCGTCTCGGTCCCTTGTAACAATGAAGAACAGAGCTATTTTTCTCGGCCCCTTGTAACAATGATGAGCTATTTGTCTCGGCCCCTTGTAACAATTACTAACAGAGATATTATTCTCGGTCCCTTGTAACAATGAAGAACACAGATATTCGTCTCGGTCCCTTGTAACAATGAAGAACAGATATATTCGTCTCGGTCCCTTGTAACAATGAAGAACAGATATATTCGTCTCGGTCCCTTGTAACAATGACGAACAGGTCTATTCGTCACGTTGTGCAGGACGCTACGAGAACAGGCAGCAGATAAGCCTACGCAGTGCCCTGCTTGACAAGACGGAAGAACAACTTCACCGTTAGCGCAGTAACACATTTTCATTTCCGAATTATATCACAACCAGAGATAAACAATACGTAAAGAGAAGTCGCAAAAACGGATGGTCCTGTCCGGCGTCAAAGAACTGTGTACCTCAGTACCTCACTGACAGAGTTCTGTACGTCGTCAGAGCCATTATTTGTTGATTCCTGAATTAACTACATTTAAACCGGCTTGCGGAGAGCGCAGTGCGTTAATTGCAGCCAAGGGACTCCATGCCACACAAAAGGACCCTCCTGGAGTCCCAACAGAGACAAGGATTCCTGGAGCGTCAAGCAGAAACAAGGTATTTCATGGGTCACAGTAAAGGGTCCTAGTACGTCAACCAGCACCAAAGCGCTTATTGTGTCAGATTACTGAAGAGGTCTCTTGGGTTTCAGATCCATCGGCTCTAGTTGGTCAAAGACAAGCGTCTTTCGAGGGTCAAGGGGATTCACAGGCATCATTAGTGCATTAGTGTAGCAAAGCTACAGGCCTTAGTGCCAACCAAGGCCAGTATTTTGCGGAATGGTAACACGTTTCGGGTAAGAGTTACAACCTAAGATGTGATAGTCTGACAATGAGTTGTCGCAATACTGGATACCTGAAATCCGTAGTTGATAAAACCGCGGTTGACAGACTATTACAGTAGCCCACTCGTTGCTTTTACAGAACACTGAAGTTCGTCACAGTCATAACAAAACCCTACCATAAACAAGTCGTTCTTTCCAGCAGACCGTAACAAATTAATGCGCCCGGGAAGGGGCTGTTCGTGGCGGGCTATTGTGAGTGCGGTACTGGACCTTCGGGTTCCACAAAACGCGGGGAATTTCTTGACTAGCTGACGACCTGCTAGCTTCTCAAGAAGGACTCTGCTCCATGGAGTTAGTTTTAGGGAAGCGGCTGTTAGACCCACGTCCAACCTCCTACCCAGTGGACATGCCTTAACGCTCGGACGCAGCATATTCGCAAGATTGTTCAAGGAGTGACATGTGACAATGTAAACACAACTTGAGGATGGGTACAGCTACCATATGCTTACTCCGCCATGTATGGCATCCAGTTAGGAGCGCATGCCATCTGTGACACGCGTCACTCCTCTGAACCACGTCGTCAAATTCACAAACGTCAAAGTGCCAGGCCTACTCTAACCCAAAACTCACCACTGCCAGTCGAGATACCAAAGCCCGTGATTTGAAACGTTCAATACAGCAGCCTGTCTTCACTGCGGACTGAACGGCCTAAAAAGATTTTCCTGTTCTCTAGCGGAAGTACTCCGTTGGCAAATCGGCCGGAGCGTAAAGCTAACCATTCACATCCGTCTAGTGTATAGGTTAACAAGAGAGACAATGTACGTATAAACGTAGCATTCAGGCGCGTTCGCGTAACCATTGTTGCCGTGGAAAGGCAATAAGTATTGAATATTATGAATGTGTGTCTGTAGCCTTAGTTATTCAGCACGCAAAGCGCATGCGCTGTATTATATTGTGATCTGTGGCCTGTCAGGCTCTACCATGTTTTTCCACATTATCTCACAAACGGGAGGGTTTTCGGAAAAATGTTACTGAATATAAAATGTGTGTTTTGATTTTCTCTACAACGTTTGTCTGAAACATTTCTCATTGTAATAAGAATTCAGCGAGATATTCCCATAAATGTACATAGGTCTTCATGTAAAGTACCTGTTATTCTTGACAGATTTTAATGAAACTTGAATTTTCTAGACAGATTTTCGAAAAATACTTAAATATCAAAATTTCATTAAATCCGTCCAGTGGGAGCCGAGTTGTTGCATGCTGACGGACAGACAGGCAGGCAGACATGACGAAGCTAATAGTCACTTCTCGCAATTTTGCGAACGCGCCTAAAAGCACGTAGAGCTATACCCCCACCGCACATTGTTTCTATTGCGTGGTGCCCTCTACCTTTGTGTTGTGAGCATCTTGCTTCGACAGCTGACACCACAGTCTCGTACACGGATACCAACTTTTTGAAGGAATTTTCTACCACCATCTTCAGGGAAGAATATGGAGGCAGCACATTCCTCCGAAACGTCGATACCCACGCACAAGACTACACGGTACCATAACCCACAGCCCTACAATATGAATCTTGAACGCCACAACCAACTCGAGAGTCACACACAGTCGCACTGAACTATGGTTAATTGAAGCTTCAAGTCTGCCAAGATGAGACGCTGTGTTGTTGAGCGAGAAGTTCCTGGAGTTTCGAAGGTTTCGCAGTGCCTTCGTCTTCTGGGTCCAAAAGAACAGCTTCTTGGACTGCTTGACGCAGTCACACATGGACTTCGATCTTCAGCAACACCCCTGTGATAACCTAAAATCCCCTACAGTAAGAGCATTTAAGACCCACTTTAATATACCGGTCCTTTGTATCTCTCCAATTAATTAACACCCGAAGAAACTTCCTCACAAAAATTCTTCGTTATTTTATTGTCCAGTCCTGTCCATATCTGTCACATATGTGACTCTACAGTTACAAATATACGCCCTGAAGCATCTGGACGACGCAAACTGCTAAGCCGCCGATCCCAGTGGCCGCGCGGTCTAAGGCGTGGGTCTGTGGCCGCTCGATTACTGGGACTGTGGGTTCGAATTCCGCCGGGGGCATGGATGTTTGTCTGTTGTGAGTGTTGTGTGTTGTCAGGTAGAGGTCAGTGCGACGGGCTGATCACTCGTCCAGAGGAGTCCTACCGAGTGTGGTGTGTGTCTAAAGTGTGTGATCGTGAAGCCTCGATAATGAGGAGGCCCTGGCCCCCTAGGGGCTGTTGAGCCATAGGAAAAAAAAAAACTGCTACGCTACTTACAATGTTTAACGGTTAACTAAACATGCAGGTATTCTCAATCAAAACACAACTTTAGTATTTAACAAATCAGCTACGTGTTTCGGCTACTGTTAGTAGCCATCATCAGACCGATCCCAAGAATATATTTCAATTTTCTTGCAGCCATATCGACTTATCGATACTCCAACGTCGGCGAGGATGAGTGGCACCAGGAGACCCCCGCGGCGCGAGGGGCACTGTAGGTCACGGGGACCCCCTCAAACGTACATAATACCAAAATTCATTGTGGGTTCTTTTAAGCTGGAGTTTATTCTTCTGACAGAAGACAGTGTTCTGAGATATGTTGGCGCATCTTCGCCAGTGATTACATGGAGGCCCCGAATATCGAGACGCGGGGTGGGGGGCCGGTTATCTGCCTACACCACTGGCGAGGCATTCAAGTCATCACCGTATTAACAGCCCGCAAGACAAACCGTTTTCGTGTCTGTGAAACTCCACACACTTATGTGCACTCGGCTTTTCTTGTCGCGGGTTAGTTCATGACTCAGTCGATAATGCAGACTACGCTGTCACACGGTAGCATGATTCAAGAGTGATGAATTGGTATGCTTGATACTGTTCGTTCCGTGCACTGCCGATGACGAATTCGCAACACTCAGACCAACACAATGCACAATACTGTTCCTTATATACTTACATTACATCACACTGTACATTCCTACATGTTTCGATCCCCAAGGGATCATCATCAGGGAGCCAAACCAAAGCAATAAAAGGTAAAGCAATCCCATTACATGCCTGGACAGGCCCTTAGGGTTCCAGGAGGTTGAGGCTCCCAGATTTCTAAACAATCGGCACATGAAGGTGGTAATGTTGTCAGCCCTACGCACAGGCCGCCTTTACCCCAGGAAATATTCCTAGTACTCATTTCTGTTAGAGGCTGAGTCGACCCCAGGGCCATAGTACGACCGAAACGATTATGTCAATGAAAAATTCCAGTGACACCATCGGGAATCGAACCCGCGACGTTCCGGCTTGTAGCGGAGTGCCTCAACCAACTGCGCCACCGCGTGCCCCGAACCAAGTAACTTCCGAGCACAAGTCGAAGTCGTCACGGCAACAACAGCCACTTCAAGATTCCTCTGTTACGTGGAAGCAGTTTTACGTGCCTGTGAGACACGCCACGGCCGTGTATGCCCATTTACAGTGACTGAAGTACAAAACTGAAATATGCACAACAATAACTAACTAACTCCATGGAGCAGAGTCCTTCTTGAGAAGCTAACAGGTCCTCAGCTAGTCAAGAAATTCCCCGCGTTTTATGGAACCCGAAGGTTCATTACCGCACTCACAACAGCCCGCCACCTGTCCCTATTACGCACACATAAAACGTAACTAAAATGCGCATGTGTGACAAAATAAAAGAAAACTCATCCATAGCATCCCAATCGCCGGTCTGTTGAGTATGCGTACTGCGGGCAGTAAAAGGGCCGTAAAAACTGGCAAAACAAAAGAGAGGCGCACGTGACAGAAATCAGCGTGTTCGGAATGACACTTAAAAAAAAAATTCATAAATATATGGACAATAAATACATTTAAAAATATTAACAGGAGTACCCGTTCTTCGACCGGGATATGGTGAGTTACATGGCGAGTATCACACTATATAATAAGCTACACATCTGAAGAATGAGCACCAATCTTACAATTGAATGAAGACTGGGAACGAGGATTAGAAATCACACCCAAAATCTGTACCGCGATACTGGTACATCGTAATAGCCGTCGCCACCGTACGTATTGGTATTAGTACGGACACAGCTGCACAATGTATTACAGTAATGTGTTAGATCTGCGACAGGAAACAGGGAAATGACAGGAAAAGTCGAATTTTCAGGTACATTCACGTTTCCAAGAGGCGCCTAACATTTTCGGAATAATCACTGCAGTTTCTTTTATCTCACGTACAAAAATGTGTAGCAGTTCACACGCACCGAGCAGAAAGCACCAGATAACAGTGCAGTTCACAGGTCACTGCAGAATTGTGGGTCCTCAGTACGGAGCTAGCTTCGTGTCATCCTAAATGTGGAGGTGGCTCCCAGATTTTTGGAAACTCTGTGGGCCCCTGACATACTACAGTATTATCGGCAGTAGCTAAGTTAGGTAGTACAGTCAGCTGCACGTAGTATCATAAAACATAAACATTATTTAGCAGACAAGTATGTGACAATCAGTCACTAACGGAATTGTCTCTAGACGCGGCTTTCCTAACAGAAATGAGTACCAGGGGTATCTCCTGCGGGGTAAAGGCGGCCGATGCGTAGGGCTGATTTTACCACTTTCATGTGCCATTGTCTACAAATTCTGGAACCCTCAACCTCCTGGAGCCCTAAGGGCCTATCCAGGCCTTTAAAGGGACACCTTTACCTTTTACAAGCTCCCTTCTGCATATTAGTCTGCCCGCTATACATATGTCAAGCATCACAACGTGAGCTCTGGGTGGGCGTGTCTAACAGCGGTGCCCCCTTCAGCGGTCACTCAACATCGTGCTGTAAGATGTGAACTGGCGGGTGAAGGAGGGCACACCTAGCCACGCCCACCCTCAGCTCACGCTCGATGAACAACATATACAGACACACAGATCCTACTGCCTCCGTCTAACACTTACCTGACGATGGAGGCAGTACATTACTCTGAAACGTGTGAACATCTACCAGACTACACGGTGTCATAAACCGCCAGAGCACAATAATACATATGTATTGAAATGGCTCAGAAATATGTTCCGAATGCGCGGTGCTTTAATAGCGCTGATGAACGTCCATTCTCTGTATATGACGTCACCGTTTTATAGTAACGGGTGCTTACTCCATTTAATCACGCCCTATTAACTGATTGCTTTTACGCCCTATTACATACATACATACAAACATACATATGTGTATACTCGTACATGCATTCCATGGATCCATAAGTGTGTCCCAAAGACAATAGGATGTGGAACAAGTCATAAATACACAAATATACACAATTTTTACAGTGTTTTTTACAGTGTAAAATACTATAAACATTTTACAAATCATCTTTACACATAAAAATTCATCGAGTACAAGCAGTGTGTATTTAAGTATTTTCTTAATGCTACTTTAAATTTTGCATTTCAATTCTTAAGGATTTTCAGACTAAGTGGTAAACCGTTGCAAATTTTGATGCCAGCATAGAACGTACTTTTTTTCAAAAAAATTCTTTACATTAATCTTCAGCCTGTATTGGCGCTATAAAGAGTTCCAAAGTCTGTAATCTCTGCAATATTAACCAACAAATGCACACAATTGTCATACGTTCACAATAACATTTAAACAACACTGAACCCATACATGTTTCGGACCTTACTGGTCCATCATCAGGCAGTACATTAACTGTTGTTGTATAAAACAACTACTTAATAATATTTTTATCACTTGCATATGTAGAACTGATGGAAATTCCTAGATGCAGAGTGAATGTATGTTTTTTTTTTTGTATGGCTCGACAGCCCTATATGTGCCTGGGCCTCCTCGTTTCGTCGAGGTTTCATGGTCACACATATTTTAGACACACCACAGTCGGTAGGACTCCTCTGGACGAGTGATCAGCCCGTCGCAGAGACCTCTACCTGACATCACACAACACTCACAACAGACAGACATCCATGCCCCCGGTGGGATTCGAACCCACTTTCCTAGTAAGCGAGCGGCCGAAGACCCACGCCTTAGAACGCACGGCCACTGGGATCGGCAGTGAATGTATGTAGCGGACAGAACTGCCACACAGTAAATTGGAGCAGCTTGTGGATGTGTTGGGGATGTTCACGGTAAGAATATTATTGTGAACCTATGACAATTGTGTGAGTTTGTTGGTTAATGTTACAGCAACTGACTGACAATGCACGGAATGGAAGATATGAAGTCTTTTATTTGGACAGTAACCAAACCGCACTGTAAAAAGCAACCCCCATTAGCAATCCCATTAAAGGCCTGGACAGGCCCTTAGGGTTCCAGGAGGTTGAGGCTCCCAGATTTTTAGACAATCGACACATGAAGGTGGTAAGGTTGTCAGCCCTACGCACCGGCCGCCTTTACCCCCCAGGAAAGATTCCTGGTACTCATTTTTGTTAGAGGCTGAGTCGACCCCAGGGCCATAGTGCGACCGAAACGATTATGTCAATGAAAAATTCCAGTGACACCATCGGGAATCGAACCCGCGACGTTCCGGTTTGTAGCGTAGTGCCTCAACCAACTACGCCACTGTACACCCCCTTATTACAGACTGAACAGTGACTCTCGTTTCACTTATTTGCAGTGTCGCAATGAACAGTTGTCACATATCAGCTGTATCAGCTTATACAGTGTGACACAGAACTACCTTCCCTCTCATGTAGCATTATGCCTGCGTCTCGTCACCATAAAATCATAAAGCAAACCCACGTACCTAACCTATCATCCAGAGATATGGCAAGTTTGAATATCTGGCAACAGCAGTACCAAACAACGATACGTCTGATGTGGAAGTCATTACCTAATTATGGAAGACCTAGTCATGGCGGGAGGGGTACGCGGTGGCGAAATTGGTTGAGGCACTGCGCTACAAGCCGGAAGGTCGCGGGTTCGATTCATGAAGGTGTCATTGGAATTTTTCATTGACATAATCCTTTCGGTCGCACTGTGGCCTCTAACAGAAATGAGTATCAGGAGTCAATATAGTCTTCTCGGGCGCACAGCCGCGTCAATTCGTTTGAATACAACGTTTCGGGGACTAGCTCCGTTGTATTCAAACGAATTGACGCGGCTGTGCGCCCGAGAAGACTATATTGAATCATGTCGCCGCGAAAGTTTTTAAAACTTGTAGTATCAGGAGTGTTTCCTGGGTGCTAAGGCGGCCGGTGCTGACAATCTTACCACCTTCATGTGCCGATTGTCTAGAAATCTGGGAGCCTCAACCTCCTGGAACCCTCAGGGCCTGTCCAGGCCTGTAATAGGATTGCTTTGGCTTTTTTAGCTAGTCACGGCGGTATTTCAAAGAGACTGGGAAGAAAGATATCGCATGCGTGAATGACACTGTCAAAATACCCGCCATTTGAATGAATAAATGAATGAACAAATCACGGCGGTATAGCCACTACACCAGCTAGCGACCAATGCCAGTTTTCCAAAACAAAAAGACACGACCACTACAGCTGATTCGGAGGAAATTACACTGTCAAAATTTTAGATTAGGATTTGGTTATTCATGACTTCACGTTGTGACCTCTTCCGACCTCATAGGTCACTATTTTTCCAAGTTTCTCCCTGCATCTCGGCACCCCCTGTGGTTTATACTGTATTATATGTTTCCACATTTTATCCGTATTTATCCACTTTATTTTGTACTAACTGTATTTTCATTAAATTACACATTAAAAGACCAGACTAAGCAGAATATAACTAGAACAGTAACAGAAATATGGCTAAGAAAAAGAAAAAGAAGCCAAAGAAGTATCAAGAAGAGGAAAGTTTTGATTCGATTATTTAAAGACGCTGACAGTAGCAGATAACCAGTGACACCGGCTGGCCGATACACAAACGCACCTCACACATGCGGTGCGTGGCATTACACTACTGCTATGTGGCGTCTGTAAGCATTGTTTTGCTGAAAGGCGACAGCTCGCAATGAACAAAGAGGTGACAAACTGTAAGCTTACCTCATTCGTTTCTTGAACGTTGAACCTTCCACAGGTGCCTCTAAATCAGCGATTCCCATACCGTTGAGAGCAAGGTCAGCAAGGAAAGGGTAAAGAAGAAAAAAACTTGTGTTTTAAAATGTACTAACCGTCATCACTTACTATGCAGATATTAAGACAAACGTGCCTGTTGTAAAAAAATGCAACAGCTGTTAATATAAAACACAGTCTAACACAATTATTTTATTGCAAAAATAATAAGTTTTGCTTTTATAAAATTGCTACATGTTTCGACCAGATCGGGTCATCTTCAGGCTTATAAAAATGTTAAAGGAGGTTTAGATATATACCATAACAGTTACCATTACATGGACTGAGATCTTATCATTACAATCACATTACAATTTTATTAGTTGTATTGAAAATTCATCTTATTTTCGCTTAAATAATATATCAACGAATTATGCTGAAATTTGTGTTTATAAAACGTGATACCGTAAAAATGTGGCATATTTAAGAATGGCGTTAAATTATTTTTAATTTGTGGGACACTATTTAAAACTCATTACTGCTCTCACTGCCTCGCAATGAATTTGACACTTAAGCACTTATGGTTGCATAGATCGTAGGTCTGAATAATGAATTACAATAAGCTAGCATAAAGCCAAATGGAATTTCGTCGGTAAATTGTTGCGTTCAACATAATTACTGTTTTGGAGCATAATAATACGGAGAAAAAAAAACTTTCTGTGAACGTTAAAATATCTGCTTACAGAAACATACTTCGCCAAAAAATACCCACCTCCAATGGGTTTAAAAACGCTGGAAATACAGCGACATATACAGAGTGGCGCAAAAGTCACATGTTAAATACCCAGTGTTTTTGCGCCACCCTGTATACTAACAGTAAGATTGGCCTACTAAATGTGACGGAAGAACAATACGCACTAAGCTATGTTGCCATCTAAAGATACGCTACGTCAGAGGTAGACAATTCAATACTGAATTAAGCACAGCTTCCATTAGTCTTCTGATCCTATTCATAACTACCATAAACTTTAACATCTAACACGCATAATGACAGAACGACAACCGTTTGCCTTGCAGAAAATGTCACTTTTGAAGTGTCCCTGAACACGGCATGTCCCAGCGAATGTTTCTGTCTTCAGGGACACGATATAATGTACACTCTGTATAAAAAGGATGTATGTCACTTTGAATTAGAATGCGCTTATGTTGAACACACGGCTGATGATGAAAGCAGACGAAGACGCTGTACTTTTGAGGACACGTTAAAGCAGTTGACCGTTAATCACCTGGTCAAGAAATTTACTGTTTTTACACGACACGAAGATTTATCACCGAGGTCACGAAACGTGACATAAAACTGCCCTCGTTGTGACACGGAAAGGACAGGCATCGCTTTACTGCCTTTTCTTATACATAAAACAGCAGCAGCTTGGAGCCGAGATGTGCCTCTGTGCTGTCAAATGCCAACAAACGGCAAGTTTCAACAACTCATAAAGCCAACAGACTTCCAAGTTCTACTAATCTTGTGCTGTCAATGTTAAGGCAATGTAAATCCACAACACAGTGGAATTCAGCGTGAGATGTTAGAACCTCACAACAGTGTTGCTGAAGATTCAAGTCTCACGAAACGTTACACCGTGTCGACTGGTCGGAGGACCGCCCTCTTCATCTTCAAGGTCATGTAGGCACTACGATCGTTCGAAACGTCGGGAACCATCTACGAATCGAGCCACCTAACATCCCACAACATTAAAATCTACAGTGAAACTCGACGTAGTCCTAACCTACCGCAAACACACGCATATTTTTCTCACGGCTCAACAGCCCTAGTGGGCCTAGCAGTTCCTCGATCACACTCAGACACACCACAGTCGGTAGGACTCCTCTGGACGAAGGATAGTCCCGTCGCAGAGACCTCTACCTGACAACACACAACACTGACAAGAAAGAGACATCCATGCCTCCGGTGGGATTCGAACCCGCAATCCCAGCCACCGAGCGGCCGTAGACCCTCGCTTTAGACCGCGCGGCTACTGGGATCGTTCCTAAACACCCGCATATACACGTGTATAATAAAATTCTAACTAACTAGTGATAGGATATTGATTATAATTACAAATGTGTTAATTATACAAGCGTCGTCGTCGTCATCACATTCTTATTTTCGTAAATAATTTGTTATTTAAGTACAAATTTTGTCTACGTCAAATCGGTCCGACAAAACCTCAGAGTTTCGCGTAATCACCATCAATGCAACTAGTGACTTCCACAGAATATTCCAAACATAATTGGTAAGTATGCGATTTACCTTGAAGCAAGACTCACGAGCCCTGCTTCAGACTCTCACTCGTCCCCGCCATCCAGTCTAAAGTTAAATTCAGGCCCAGATTTCGCACTTCCATCATTCTATTTAATATATATTATATTCACCGTGCATCTTGTATAAATTAAAATTGAAATTAAAACCAACTTGATGCACACTCACTATTAAAAAACTTTAATAGTAGATTAATTAACTCTTAATTAAGAGTTAATTAATCTACTATTAAAGTTTTTTAATAGTGAGGGTGCATCAAGTTGGTTTTAATTTCAAATTTAAATTAATCCATCATTCTGTTTTGCACTGTACAACAGAATTACACTGCCACAAGTTGTACAGCTGTCAAAGGTGTACTGCACATTGCCTCGTGCGTTTGTGCGCTCGCCATGTTCGTATTACCGATTCTAACAACTGGAAAGTATGAGGCTGTTCAGACAGAACGTTGATATTAAGTTTCGTTAAAATCGGTCAGACGTTTCAAAAAATTAAAAAAGGGGGAGAACCAGACAGACGATGCAGAAATCTCAATAAGTCTGCTGTCTTTATTAAAGGTAAAGGTAAAATTCTCCCTACAACAGGCCATGAAGGCCCAGAGGGGGAGTAGAGGTATAGCTGTACTCTTTCTTTAACCCTGGCACTATAAGAGGGTGGGTGGTCAACTCCACGCCCCGGCCGCTTTACCCCCGGGAAAGAGACCCGGTACCCACTGTATAGAAGGCTGGGTAGGCCCCAGGGCCGGTCTGGACAGGTGCGGAAAATCTCGTCCCCACCGGGATTCGATCCCCGGACCGCCCAGCCCGTAGCGAGTCGCTATACCGACTGAGCTATCGCGGCCCACCTGCTGTCTTAATTAGGACAGAAAAGTACAGGAAGAACAATATTAAAACGGACAATATTCAAAATGGCAAGGTAAAGGTAAAGGTAAAGTTTGACGGCAGCAAGCCATGAAGTCATATGGGGGAGTGCAGGTATAGTGCCTCTCTTCTGCAATAGATGGAGGCGTGTGGTCACCTTCACGCTTCGGCCGCTTTACCGCGGAAGATAGAGACCCCGGTACCTACTGAACAGGATGCGAGTGGGCCCCAGAGCCGGTCTGATTTCTGAGGAAAATGATATCCCTCTGCCAGGAATCGAACCACGATCGGCACAGCTGGTCAGCCCGCGGCCGAGCCGACTGACCTATCCCGGCTAATAAATGTTTCAGCATCTTATAAAAGGACTATAGAGAAGTCGGACACCCTGTATATACCTGGAGTATAATATGCTTGTTATTCATAATTTTGTGCCCTCAGAGTACACGTAAATACACGAGGCCTCTTCATTTCAGGTGCTTTATTATATTATTACATAATGCTAATTTATATTATATCACATGTGATATTATATATAACTTATATCACATGTGATATTATATATAACTTATATCACATGTGATATTATATATAACTTATATCACATGTGATATTATATATAACTTATACCACATGTAATATTATATATAACTTATATCACATGTGATATTATATATAACTTATATCACATGTGATATTATATATAACTTATACCACATGTAATATTATATATAACTTATATCACATGTGATATTATATATAACTTATATCACATGTGATATTATATATAACTTATATCACATGTGATATTATATATAACTTATACCACATGTAATATTATATATAACTTATATCACATGTGATATTATATATAACTTATACCACATGTAATATTATATATAACTTATATCACATGTGATATTATATATAACTTATATCACATGTGATATTATATATAACTTATACCACATGTAATATTATATATAACTTATATCACATGTGATATTATATATAACTTATATCACATGTGATATTATATATAACTTATACCACATGTAATATTATATATATAACTTATATCACATGTGATATTATATATATCTTATACCACATGTAATATTATAATATAAATACAGTGGACCCTCGAACTTCGAACAGTTTGATGTTCGAACAACTTGAAACTCGAACAAAAAATTCGAGGAAAATCCGGTTTTGAAACTCGGACAAAAACTCGAAAGTCGAACAAAGAATCACGTGGTCGCCTTCTCTCTCTGCTTGGTCCAGATGAAAGAAGGGTAATTCACCTTCCAGTGAACAGTAATATCCCTCCTACTATTATTATTGATTGATTATTATACAATATTTTTTATGTATGTACTATTATAAATAAAAATTTTCAATTATTGAAATTAAATATACTTGTTTTATCATTATGATCTTTTGAAATAGGCACTTAAAATGTTTTATATTGGGTAAATTTGGGGGGTCTGAAACGGATTAATTCAATTTACATTATTTCTTATGGGAAAATTTAACTCGAAAGTCGAACAACTCGAAAGTCGAACAACTTGAAAGTCGAACCGTCTCCTGGAACGGATTGTGTTCGAAGTTCGAGGTTCCACTGTATGTGTTTCTTAACCCACATATACAAAAGCCAAAACTAACACTGGGAACAAAACTTAAAAAAAAAATTAATCAAATGACGAGATGTGATGTGATATTCTGCCGATAGTGTGTGCACAGATTACGATCCTTTGGGATATGACGCCGTGTGGTTTGGTAGACAAGTCTGCAATTTTACACAGCGCCATATCGAAAGAGACCGTCATTTTAAATTGGCGTTCCTACAACAAAGATCACCGTGCACAGTATATCAAAAGTGACTGAATAAAATATATAACCACGTGACTACGTCTATTTAAACCTGATTACCATTCAGTGTATTCAATTTATTATACCAACCAAATGCACGCTATTAAATACATATGAATATTAAACACGTAGCTGCGACATGTTTCGGCACAAGTGTACCATCTTCAGGAGCGCAATATGCCACGTTTAAAACCAATTGCCAGTGACAATATTTGTATTATCTAATAGCGTGCATTTGGTTGTTACAATAACTGAATGCACTGATGTGAAAAATGCACGGAATGGAAAACTTTAAAATAAATGACTACCTACGCCGGTAGGTATAGCAAAACAGCTTGTCAGGGGTCAGGAGGGGTTTCTGAAGGCGGTCAGCGGATTTCAAAAATTTGGAAAACGCACACCTTGATCTTATAAACCAAAAAGTAAATAAAATTGAATGGTGTGATTAGGAGCGACACAATTTTCTGCGGTGACCATGAGGCCATGACGTCAGCAAGCGAGCAGCACGTACAAGGCCCCAAGACATATAAATCTGCCGTTTCGACAGCTTACATAATGTTACATGTGTTAAGATCATATACACGGTTTCAGAACATTTCCTCATTTGCAACTCGCACGCTCCACTCCTGCAGAAGGAGTGGCATAAGCCGATGTGCCCTTATTTGCCACGGGGGGCAGACAGCTGTATATGGGTCTGCCTACCTCTCGGGTCAGGTGTTCCAGCAACCTCTTGATCAAAAGCCGGGGACTCGTTGCCACTGGAGTCGCCGCCACTATCTCCGCCTCCGTTCTCTGACCGCGGGGACATGCCCTCTTCCTATAAACACACAACAACACCAAGTTTGTCAAAACAACCTGACAGGATTATAAGCTCAAGAAAGAAGTAAAGTAAATGTAGCTATGGCCAATTATAGAAGAGAATGAGGTGATCTGCACTGTCAGGACACATCAATCACTCAACCAATCACTGCTCCTTAGCAACCACTACTCGGAAATGTGAAGGTCGCTTTCCTGGAGACGCCGCAGACTGCATTACTTCAACATTCGGAATAGTTCAATAAACCGCCTGGGCTTGAAATGCAGCTGCACTAACAAACTGTCTGACCAATCAAAAGTCTAAAAGCCAATATACGCACTTTTTTTTTTTTTGTATGGCTCGACAGCCCTATATGTGCCTGGGCCTCCTCGTTTCGTCGAGGTTTCATGGTCACACACATTTGAGACACACCACAGTCGGTAGGACTCCTCTGGACGAGGGATCAGCCCGTCGCAGAGACCTCTACCTGACATCACACAACACTCACAACAGACAGACATCCATGCCCCCCGGCGGGATTCGAACCCATGAACCTAGTAAGCGAACAGCCGAAGACCCACGCCTTAGACCGCGCGGCCACTGGGATCGGCGCACTACATTCTTACAAGTAAGTTATTTACCCCTACATATGTTTCGGCTTCAACAAGCCATCTTCAGGGGGTTAAAGTTCTACATATGCTTGACATCCATTAGTTCAATCATACATCAACATACAACAAATCCTTAGTTTCCAATGGATTAGGATATCACCACTATCAGCTTCACCCCCTGAAGATGGCTTGTTGATGCCGAAACATATGTAGGGGTAAATAACTTACTTGTAAGAATATAGTGCATATGTTGGTTTTTAGACTTTTGATTTGTTATCATGATGCACGGTGAGTACAACGTGACACTGTCTGACGTAATCATGTTTTGCTGTACCAATTCTAATATTCCGTATCATTCATGCTGTTTGTCATCTGCTGTACTTTGCTCCTACTCTCCTTGCTGTGTATTTTCATCTGTGTGTTCTTTATGTTAGGATTTGTGTGTTTACGTTCCTGTGTTATATCTGTCTACTGGCCTTAAGGAGGGCCGGGTTAGTTCAGTCGGTACAGCGACTCGCTACGGGCTGGACGGTCCGGGGATCGAATCCCGGTGGGGGCGAGATTTTTCGCAGCCGTCCAGACCGGTCCTGGGGCCCACCCAGCCTCCTATAAAATGGGTACCGGGTCTCTTTCCCGGGGGTAAAGCGATCGGGGCGTGGAGTTGACCATCCACCCTCATCTAGTGTCGGGGTTACAGAAAGAGTAGAGCTATACCTCTACTCCCCCTCTGGGCCTTCGTGGCCTGTTCTAGGGAGACCTTTACCTTTACTGGCCTTAAGGCAGTTACGTCAGCAAATTAACAATAAATACCTGACTGCAGTTACTATTAATATCATCGCTAATCATGACGACAGGGCAAAAGGCAGACAGAATGGCAACTTGGGAAAGAGCTGTATAAATTTTGGGGAAAAAAAAAAAAAAATGGCGGAGTGATACAGTGCTACTTTGCACGACTCACACGTGCAACCCGCAGATACTGATGACCACGCACGTGTCATAAAAACACCCTCCTGTAATCTGCAAACTATTTTTGTTACTCCCACCTCTACTGACCGCTGACACGACATACACTCAGCGCAAAAAGCACATGCACTTCCACTCTGTTGACACTGCTCGACAGCGTGGACAGCAAAACAAGAAATACAATCAAAATTTTGGTTGGGAGATGTTTGCTAGATACCAATGTTTCAGAAAAAAAACATTTCTCATACACATGAAGGTACCCATTTTACTTTGTGTTCCCCGTGCATCTTAGTATTAGTATTCACTCATTCAACCAACAAATGCACTTATAAATAAATTTTCACTATACCCTACATATGTTTCGGCCTTACTTTGGCCATCATCAGGGGTAACTTGCTATATATATACTTCACTTGGACTTAAATTGGACGGTGTAAAGTGAAGTATATATAACAAGTTACCCCTGATGATGGCCAAAGTAAGGCCGAAACATATGAAGGGTATAGTGAAAATTTATTTATAATAGTGCATTCGTTGGTTGAATGAGTGAATATTAAGGTATCAAGTCTTTCATTCTGAAAATGGAGGCAGTAGATTCGTCCGAAACGTTCGTATATATCTCCCAAACTACAGGCGTCACATCGCAGAAGGCCTGACGTCAGTGAAGACGTCACCAGAGCCACGAACGTTCCAGCCTGCTTCATAATACATCATTCGGACTATCGCAGTACGCACTGCCATGCAGACGTCAGCTGTAGCTGAACTCCGTGCCGGTAATTACACACACTGTGTAAACACATGACCAGTTTAGCATTTTTAACTCTCTGAAGCCAGGAGCTTATCTCACTATTTAATGATCCAGTTCCTACCCCACAGAAAACAACGCGTCTCCATTACCATACCAACCAGTAAATGCTGTTTATTGTGAGAATCGTAAACACCCCGGTTATAACGACATCGGTTTATGACACACCTCGTCTATATCGTCAGATATTCTGCGGTACCAATTAATTCCTCACTGTTAACCATAAAGTTACGCTACACGGTTATAACGACACTCGTTCATAACGACACAAAATATTCAGTCCCTTTCATGACGTTATAACCGAGTTCGAATGTAGTATGAGGCTTTCAAGACGGTGAAGATTGGGACTCAGGTTTTGTAAGTTGTAACAAATTGTAGACACGTAGGTGGTTACCAGCGTTTCGGAGGAATATACTGCCTCACTATTACTACCCTGATGGAGATAATATATGCGTCTGAAACGTCGGTAACTTCCTACACCGACGTTTGTTACAACTGCCGAAACATGCTGCCTCCATATTCATCTACCCTCAAGATGGAGACAGTAAATTCCCCTGACATACTGCCAACGTCCACCCGATTACGTTGCCATAACCCAGCAAACAGTTCTTACTATCTCCATCTTCATCTTCCACCCTGAAGATGGGAACAACAAGTTCCTCATATATAATGGTAAGCATCTAACACACTACACATCACATCTTAATACTGACCAACGTCAAAATGTGAAATGTCACTGTTCTGTGGCTGTCTGTACATGCAATGGCAAGTCGTAACATTGTAACACGTGGTCGTTTAGGCCAGGAAACCAATATT